>CM072536.1:29922000-30377000 GCA_036898165.1 Silybum marianum
TAAACAACAAATTGTAGCTTATATTCAGAGCGAATAATAACTTGCTATATTCAGAGTGAATAATAACATAGTAAAAAAAAAACCTCACATAGTGAATATATTATAACTCAAACTGAATAATAATATAAAAAATTCAAATACCTTTGAAGGCAGTTTTATGTTAATATGCCACATACAAAACCTGTGTCTTGACTCTGTAAAAACCTCAGCAACAGTTTGCTTGATAGCAGGACATTGATCAGTAACAACCAACTTCGGTTGCCTTCCAAATGTTTTCAAGAATGATTGTAGCAACCATATATAGGAGGGAATGTCTTCAGAATCAAGAATGCCCGCACCAAGAGTCACACAGTTCTTGTGGTTGTCAATTGCGGTGAATGGAACAAACACCATACAATACCTAGATAACATATCATAAATAGAAACTATTAATAAAAACAACGAGAATAAAAACCTGTAAAACAAAATAGAACAAATACATACTTATTTGTTCGGAAAGTTGCATCAAATGACACAATGTCACCAAACAGCTCAAAATTGACTTTAGCTGTCTCATCAGCCCAAAAAACATAATTCAACATCCCTTTATCGCATTTATACTCGAATGAATAGTTTGGAACATACATCTTCCTATCATTCATCTTCCTAACAAACAAGTTTGCATCACTATCTCCAATAAAACAATTACGATCCCTTTGAAAGTTCTTATACTCTACCTTGGAACCACCTACCATTTCATAACCACCTTAAGCTGACATAAAATATTGTAGGCTTCTGTAGCACCAATATTCGCATTCGACATTTTCATAATCCACCTTCGTTGAGAATAGTCTAGCTTCCTACTACTCTTGAACAAATGCCTTGAATCTTCATCAAATAAAAAATGGTTGTGTTTCTCTTCAAAATCATATAAAATATAATACCTATTAGCAACACCAGCAATCTTGAACTTCACATTCGCTTTACAACCCGTTTTAATTATATTAGTAGTTCTAACTTGCTTATCGGATCCATCTAACGAATTCGCTTTCACAGAATCTGGAAAACCCTCTCTGTTGCATACTAAATACCTTAATGTAATCACCAAATTAGCATTTTTTTTTTACAGTACTTAATCTAACATCAAAACCTGACTTAGAAGCATAATTCTGATACATTTTTATACCTTCATCCAAAGTACCAAACACTGTTCCAACAACAGGTTTCAAATTCTCATCTACAATAGGAATATAAACTTTCAAACCGTCATCACAATCAATACCAACACATGAACGACCATCTTCACCTCGACCATAAAATTCATCTACAAATATAGTGAAAGCGAAGTTTTATTAAAAACAATCCATTATTCAGAATGAATATTAACTACTATTCAGTATGAATATAAACAACTACTTTATATTCAGACTGAATATTTTGTTGAAAACAATTTATATTCAAACTGAATATAAGCTAAAACAATTTAGGTTTGCATACTTGTAGCTTATATTCAGACTGAATATAAACATTAATGTGTAATATTAAAATGTTATGTTTATATTTAGTCTGAATATAAGCTAAAACATTTTGTGGTGTGTATGCTTGTAGGTTATATTCAGAGTAAATATAAGCTAAAACAATTTTTTTTTGTATTTTTGTAGGTTATATTTAGTTTGAATATAAGCTAAAATATTTTGTGGTGTGTATAGTTGTAGCTTATATTCAGACTGAATATATGCTAAAACATTTTGTGGTGTATTTACTTGTAGCTTATATTCAGACTGAATATAAGCTAAAACATTTTGTGGTGTGTATACTTGTAGCTTATATTCAGACTGAATATAAGCTAAAACAATTTTGGTTTTTGTATTCTTGTAGCATATATTCAGAATGAAAATAAGCTACAACAATTTGTGGTCTGTATACTTGTAGCTTATATTCAGACTGAATATAAGCTAATATTTAGACTGAATACAAACTGTTAATCACATATTCAAAACACCTCATCATCTTCAAAAAACAGTTATTCTGCAGATTTAGAAACTAATTTAATAAAATACTTACACATTGACGCATCTTCAACATTAGAACCAAACTTTTAATGCTCTGTATTCTTCAAATCTGTGACCGAATCATTAGAACAAAATTCTCGATCTGTAATCTCCAAATCTGTAATCGAACTGCAATAAGAGAACAAATCACATGTTTGATCAACAAAAAGAGTAGAATTTTCAACTGGATCAATATCAATTGAATCTCGTGATGAAGAAACAGAGTCCATTGAATTAGAAATCGAACTAACAGAGATCGGAAATCGGAAATCGAACTAACAGAAAAGAAGAATACGAATTAACAGAGAAGTGCCAATAAAAGTGGGATTTGATATGAACGATAGAATGGAAAGCATATATCAGAATCTGATTCAAAAATAAAACTTGACAAAATTACCCCTAAAGCCATATTTCATGATCGGCTTCAACTTGGCTTAGATCAAGGGCTGAGATCTGTCCTTAGGTTCACATCCAAAAATAGCTTTACATTTGAACTTTCCTCTCTCTCTCTCTCTCTCTATATATATATATATATATAGAGATCTCTCTCTATATATATATATATATATAGAGAGAGAGAGAGAGGGGGGGGGAGGTTCTTCTACACCCCAGTTAAAAGTTACACCCCGTGCACCCTAATCAAAACCTCCCACTATATAGTGAATTTCATAAAATTCTCCATTTCATAATACATTTCATATCATTTAGGATCAAATGGAACAAGCTCGTTATGAAAAAAATGGATAAAAAGTTGTGAAAATCAGAAAATATAAAATGTTATGAAGTTCACTGTAATATTTCATAACATTTTATATTTTCTGATTTTCACAACTTTTTATCCATTTTTTTCATAACGAGCATGTTCCATTTGATCCTAAATTATATGAAATGTATTATGAAATGAAGAATGTTATGAAATGGATCATGAAATAGACGGTTTTGATTGGGGTGCACTGGGTGTAACTTTTAACCGGGTGTAAAAGAACCGGACTATATATATATATATATATATATATATATATATATGAGTTAAATCATGTGAGGACCAAAAAATGTTGAGGACCGTGAGGACCAATCTTAATCATTAATTTTTAATTTACGGCTATGAAAGACGATAACATTTTTGTGATATTTTTGTAATTTGAAATTAATTATTAGATAAATGATGGGTTGAAATAGCATTCTAGGCATTTGACATCCAATCCATTGTCAACAAAAATTCAACAATGGCGTCTATTAAAATTATATTAATTACAATTAAATTTTATCAAAAATACATTAACTGCAATAAACTTTTTGATCAAAAGATTTACATAAAAACAAACATTTTATTTTCTTTTAATTTGACACGAGAATCATTATTCTTTTTACATTTTTCTAATAATTGCAATTTTTATATTAAACTATAAAATATGATTTTACTCGTCTGTTATTTCACTTTGTGAAACAACACTTTAGTATTTAGCATCACATTTCACATCATTTTTTGTTTGTTTTGAAATGGTGAAACATCATTACATTGTTTCACATACCAACATTGTGTTGTTATAGAATATGATACAACACTTTAGTATTTCACACCCCATTTCACGTCGGCTTTTGTTTTGTTCTATTTTCAAATTGTGAAAGAAAACTACATTATTTCATCTTGTGAAACAATAATTTATTGTTTAACATTAGCGACGTTATTTGTATTACAATATGAAAGAACACTTTAGTGTTTCAATTTCACTTTCAAATCACACTTCACGTCAACTTTGTTTTGTTTTCACATTTGTCAAACAACACTAATTTTTTTTCACTTTAGCAAAATTGTCTTATTTTATTGCGTGAAAATAACTCTGATGTTTTGATTAAAATTTTAGTTTCAAAATACTACTAAAATATACAAAATTATAAGTTTCCTAACACAAGGGGTGTACAAAAAACTGTTAACCCGCGAAAACCGCCCAACCCAACCCGTTAACAACCCGATTAAACCCAACCCACCAACCCGCGAAAACCGCCCAACTCAACCCGTTAACAACCCGATTAAACCCAACCCACCAACCCGCGAAACCGCCAACCCGTCAAACCACTAATTAGGAGGGTTGAAATTGGGTTAGCAAAACTCAACCCAACCCAAACCGCCAACCCGCCGCTAATATATATTATTTCGATAAAAATTATATATATATATATATATAATATTTAGAACATTATAATTTACAATCCAAAAATAAGTATATATTTTATTCCAATTTACATCCCAAAAATAAATACATATATTGTTAGTCTAATTTAGAGACCAAAGCCAAAACTTAATTCGAATAAGTGAGAATGTGATCTTCGATAAACATTAATTTACAATTGTAGATTAGAGTTTAAAAATTGAGCTTTAACGCTCTGTTCTCGAGTTTTGAAAGAAAGAAAAGAAAGGAAATGAAAGGAAAAGAAGAGAAAAGAAAGGGAAGAAAAATATAATATTTTTTTTATTTTTGTTCTTGTGATCGAAGGGAGGGGAAGGTATATATATGTTTTATTCATTTATATAAATACAAGTTCAATCGACATGACAATGTCATCTAAATTTAATCACGTAGCATCAGAAATCAATGTCGATATATTAAAGAAAATGTATTTGATGTTATGACAATATAACAAATTCACACATACATATAAAGATTTTAACAATAAGTAAATGGTTTAATCTAGTTTTCCGCTAGGATTCTTTATAATTTTCTTTTTAAAAAAAGTGGAGAGATCCGACAACAACATGCGACAAAAACATAGAAATCCTTTTTAGTAGTATTTATCGTACTTCATTCCTTAATTTTTTGTATACTACCAAACCACTAACCTGCTTAACCCGCCCAACCCGCCACAAACCGCAAGGGTTGGGTTGGGTTGTACTTTTGAATGAGTTGAGTTGGGTTGAGATTTTCCAAACTGCCATGATTGGGTTGAGTTGTAAAAATGTCAAAAACAGCCGAACCCAACCCTTGTACACCCCTAGTACGTATCACATAATGGTATCACGTGAAATGCGGACTGAGACATGAGAGAGGAGAGAGATGAGAGTTTAAAAATACCTAAAATGCACTCTCATTTAAATTTTAATCAAAATTGACAAAATTATAAGTTTTCTAATTTAACCATTAATTGTGACAAAAAGAATTAATTGTGAGTCATATGTGATTTTGTCGAAAATTATCATTTTCTTAAATGTTGTTTAAATAAAAAAAACATTTTAAATGAAAGTTAAGTACGCTTACTTTTAATGAATGAAATATAAAATATTTTTTTAAATAAAAAATAAAATCATATTAAAATCATAAATATGATAAAAGTATAACATTAAATAAACATTTTAAATAACTTATATATATGTTTAATAAAGTGAATTATAGATTTGGTCCATGTGGTTTAAAAAGATCAAAATGCCTTTCAGTTAACGGAGTTAACAGATTTTGTTAAATTTTGTTAGACAAAAGGACCCTATCCTTACCAAAGGTTGTCTGGCCTAGCGGGTATTAAGTAATATCCTAAGTCACCAGTGGATGGTATCCCTGGTTGGCGAGGGTTCGAACCCCGTGGCTGAAAATTCTGAGGTATCCAGCTCTTGGGCCGGTTTAGGGGCGAGTTCATGGCTAGTCATAGGGCTGGATCATGGGCGCAGGGGATTAGTCGGTGCCCGTTTGGATCCGGATACCCTTGGGATGTGTAAGTGTGTTAAAATGCCGTCCAAAAAAAAGGACCCTATCCTTAAGAAAATGAAAACCATAAGGACGCTATCCATAATTTTTTGAGTTTAAAAAGGTTAATCATAATTTTTTGTATACCACATAGACCAAATTCGTAATTCACTCTATATAATATAAAGAGAGAGATATAGTTAACGTAATCACTAAGGAACAAAATAACCTTTAAAGACATACATGAAACATGGTGCGGGGGACACAAAGACATACATGAAAACATGAAACCAATGATTTCTCTCTTTCAATTTCCGGACCCAAATTTGGTAGGGAAACAAACCTCAAAAATCATTGATCTTGAGGGTATGTTTCAAAATAAATATTTTTATTTATTTAAGATCTTTTATAATATTATATATAATATTATGGTTTATTTAAAATGTAACAAATATTTAAAATTAAAGTACTAGATATATATTTTTAGAGAAAACATACAACCAATAACTCCCCCCCCCCCTAATTTGTCGGTAACCTTAGGTAGGGTGTAAACAAGTCGAGTCGAGCAATAAGTTAATCGAGTTGGACTCAAAAAAAAAAATACTAGGGTCGAGCTCATTTAACTTTCTCAAAATGGGTTCGAGCTCAAATATTTTTTGAGTTATCGAGCTCGATGCTCGTTTATGAGTTCGAACTCGTGATTGATTAACTCATTATTGAATTGAACTCGATAACTTTTATATTTTTATTGTATGACTAATAAATATACAAACTTGTTATGCACGAAAAAGTGTATGCTCGAATGGTTCGGCTTGACGGACTCAAAAAATGTAATCGAGTATTCGAATAAGTCGAGTCGAACATGAGTGTTATAAAGCTTGACTCGTTAAGCTAAACAAGTTCTATTTTGTGTTAGAGATTGATTTGAGCTCGAGAATTGTTAATCTCAAGCCTGAGATAAACGAGCTTGAGTAGCTCCTTAAAAGATCGAATTGTTTACACCCCTAACCCTAGGCCCCATCCATCAATTTGGGCGAAACCCCCTCCCCCTTAATTTGTCGGCCTCCTCATCTGACGGATGTGGACGAAAAGGCTTCTTCATCAAGAACGTACTCCCTACGCGCCTATCTCCTCCCTACGATTATCTCCACCCCAAACCATCGAGAAAGGCGCCAGACTAAGCTTGACGATGGTTGGGTTTGCTTCATCAATCCAGAGTTCTTTTTTCCAGATACGGGTTTCTTCATGGATACTTCATTTTCTGTTACATATTTTTTGCATCGATCTGAATTCTTTTTTGCGCTAATGCGTAAATCTCCTCCACCCTGTTGCTTTTTTGCATTGATCTCAATTTTATTTTTGATTTTGTAAGACGCTACTGATTTTCTTGTTTCTATTTCAAAGTCTCATGAATCGATGTTTCTTCATCTATGTGCAGGGTCGTTATTAGGGGAGGGCGGGGGGCGTACGCCTAGGGCTTACAAGAAATGGATGCCTAATTCCCCCCCCCCTCTTCCGCATATACTACATAGTATATCGTAGTAGTTCAAAAATATTAATAAATAAAACATATATTATTTTTTTAGTTTATAATATAATCCAAAAAGAATTTAGCACTATATTAATACCCCAAACGTTTAGTAATTAATTATATTGACGAAGAAAATATGTGAAAGTATAGCTTATTGTTCTCTAATTTTTTGTATCTACTACTAAACACTAAAACTACTTTGCCTTGAAAACATTGATATATTCTCCATCACTCATCTCCCACCAACTATTTTGATTATTTATTTAGCATGAATTCTACTTTTATATTAGAATATTTGTTATTAACTAAGAAAAATCCTACCTTTAAAAAAAAATTATCAACCATATGAGACGATCCAACTTATATCTATATTTATGATTCAAAATTATCTTTATTTTTTCATACATTATTGATTCATTATTACCTAATATTGAGTGCATGAATTTTAAGTACTTTAATTTCTCTAAACTAAGAATAACATCTCAAGTTATAACCAAAATGGACTTCTGAAAATTCTAATATTGATGGTTCCTAAAGTGTTTGTTTTAACCCTAAAAGGTTTAAAATGGTGATGAAAACATTAATATAATGTGACACGGAAACACAAGTGATTGATAATGAATAGTCAGCATTGTGACCCAAAATTATGTTAATCTATATACTAAAGATATACCATAAAATATGTTTGGCTATGGAAAAGATTTACAAATTAATGTAAAAATGAGATGGTAGATAATATTTATTTAGAAATAATTATTGATTGATTTTGCATCTAGGAATACTTAGAAACGGTTTTATATTAATCATTATTATTTCTTGAATTCAATGTATTTCCCCAAGTTTAATTGAAAGTCTTACAACATTTTTGGGAGACTTTACAACCTTTTTTAATGCCTTGACAATTAATATGGGACAATTAGTCGACGAGTTGAAACATCAAAGTCAAGATCCCTTACCAAGTGTAACATCCAGAAAATTTGGCGTTCCTAAATTCAAGTGTTGTTATGGTATTCATCAATGGAATGGTTTGGCTAAGTAATAAGGGTTTTGGTCCCCGGTCAGATGTCGAAAATAAGCAAGAAAAGCCCAAAATGCGTGAAAAATGATGAATTGCGACCTTAGGGGCGCAACTCTTGCACCTGGCGGCCACGGTCGCACTTTATGTACCGTGAGGGGTGTTTTTGGGAAGGTGCGACCTTCGAACTGCGACCTGGGGTGGCATGGTCGCACTCCATGGTCGCACTTTGCATGCAGGGTTAAAAAGTCGGGTTTCGGGGTTAAACTTCATTTGGTCATAACTCTCTCAATTCTCAGCCGATTTGGCGATTCAAAGTGCCACGATTTCGTCTTTGGAAGCTCTTCAACATGGAAACATTGGTATTTAGAGGTTACTTGATGATTTTGGAGCTTATAGGAGCGGAAGGTAAGATCACCTCTCCGAAATCTTGAATCTAGGGTTTGGGTTTTTCACCAACAACTCTCATTCTCCCTTGGGTTCTCTTGTGTGTATATTTTGGAAGATATGTAGGTTTTCTTGAAGGGATTACATCATGGATCTAGAGGTTTAGCTTGAGAATCTAAAGTCTTCACCAAATGGAGCTCGGTATGGGGTAAAACTTAGATATAGCCTAAATCTAGCAAGGTGAGTTCAAGATACTTTGTGAAAACTTTGTACATGCCAAAAACGTCCATTTATTTGTTATTTATCAAATGCGTGAGTATTTGAGTAGTTTGCATATTTGGTATAAAAGGATTTATAAATCATGAAAGAGACTTATACTTGGGTTTTAGACATTTTGACAAATGAAGTACAAATGTGAGTTGTTTTGGTGCATTATCTTTTAAATGAAAACCATTTGACTGTATTTGCATCTTTAGAGTATTTGATTTATAAATCGTTGGAAAATACATTTTATTGCATTAAGAGACATTTTGGATATACATGAATGTGATTTCATTTGGAAAATGATTCGTCCCAACTAATGTTTTGAATAATTGCATAAGCGTTGAGTTATAAAGCATTTACTCGGTTTTGACCAAAATCAGTATCATGGACATTTGTCAGATTTAAGTCAAAAGACAGTTGATAGAATGAGTCATTCTCCTAGAAAAAATCACAACTCTTCTCAAACTAGTGATCGTGTCTTGTTTGTAAAATATAAGGCGAAGTACTAAAGAGAAAAGGTGAGAAATTGAAGTATTCTAAGAAAAAGGAAAAGGTCTTGTTGTTGAACCCGCTTTTGAAAGTGAGACCGATGATTTGTGTAATTCTCTCAAATAAATTTTCTTTTGGCAACTGAGTGATTAAATATTCTATCTTCTCTTGTTGGAGTAAATCCTTAAAAAAAGGATAAAATTTTATTTTTCTCTATTAAGGATTTTAATATAAAAAAGAAACTGTGTGATTTATTTTTGAAGTTTCATCTTTGAAAATAATGAATTAGCCGAATGATTGATTTTTCAAAATTGGCTAAGTCTTTTGGGCTGTTGAAATTGACTAAGTGGGTCTCTTAAAAATGACTAAGTCTTTTGGTCTCTTGAAATTATGCTAAGTCTTTTGATTTTTGAAATTGGCTAAGCCTTTTTGGTTTTTTAAAATTGGCTAAGTCCTTCCCCCCCCCCCCCCCCCCTCTCTCTCTCTCTCAATAAAAAGGAACTATATGAGTTTAGTTCATTCTTAAAATTGGCAAGTTCTTTTAATTCTTTGGTCTAGCCAAATCTCTTTTTTAACTTAAAAAAAATTAAAATAAATAAATAAATGAATAAATAAACATTTTTTTGTGTAGCCGGATCTCTATCTTTTTAAAAGCATTATATTTAAAATAATTAATTTGACTATTTTTTTTTGATCTAGCCGAAACCTCTATCAAAAACCCCTACCATTTTTCTTTATTATCAAATTGACTATCTTCTATCACCCATCTCAAGTTTCCCTTCCTTTATTCCAACCAATTTACCAACCCCACTCCTTTATCACCCATCTCCTAAGAGTTTTTGTGTGAGAAATTTTCTATCCTCCTCTTAGGTGAGATCAAAAAGTTTCTATGTATGGTTCTGGATCAAGCAACTAAGATGTTTTATTGTATTGATACTTGGCATGAAGAGATAAGAGACTTAAACTTTGGAGGAACTCTAAATTTGCACCTAGAAGCAAAATGTCTCTTTTTACCATAGTTGAAACACCTATAATTTATTTTGACAGAAGAAGAAGAAGATTTTTGAAAGGAAGAAGATTTTCTTCCAAATCTAGGATAATTTGAAGAAAAACTTTTGTTCTTGAAATTTTCAGCCATCATAGCCATACTATCGGAGAGTATGGCTATGATTGACTCCCTACTTTCATCATTAGCATCACTAAGATGAGTCTCTGATAAGTGGTTGGAGTCTTCTTTAGTCTCTTTGCTATCAGACTCAGAAGATGGATAAATAATTCTTGGAACACACGTAGATTTCTTAGAATCACTTATTAAAGCCACAGAGGAGCTTTTAAAGTCCTTGACGATAGATTTTTGTTGGATTTTTATTTGCTCAATTTTCTAATGTACCATACAGAGCAGTCAAAGGCATATGATCAAAGTCCTTGGTGGTTTCAGTGCAGGTACATATATTCTCCCAAAAGTATGGAAGATAGTCCATTAATTTGCACAAAACTTCCTTATTGTCATATATTTTTCCCAACAATTTAAGATCATTTAAGAGACTATTAAAACAGTTGAAAATAATCAGAAAGAAATTCTCCCTTTTCATCAGTGAAAAGTCCATAGTTTCTCACTAAATAAATTTTCTTGCACTTCTTTGCTTCAAAATTTCCTTTATACAAAACACTTAGTAAAACAGAAATATAAAACACATAGAGTGTCCCACATTTCTTTGGCAGTAGAGAGATTTACCAAAGAATATAACACTTCATCAGGAAGAGAAACAACTAAAACATCTTTGACTTTGGTGTCCAAAGATACAAGACGTTTTATTATCTTTAGTATATTGTTTGGGACTTCTAGTCAAATATCTGTTATTAGCTTCAGATTTCTCTTCATCTGAAGATTCAAGAGTTTTACCAACAACTGTTTTCTTGGACCTATAACGTGCCCAGATTTTTGGAACAAATAGGTCCTTCACTCAGAATGGTAGGATACCTGATGTTAACCCCTTTCAAGAACGGTATCATACGACTTTTCCACAAAGCAAAGTTATTTGGATTAAACTTTGGTGGTTTGGCTACAAAGCCAGTGTCATATGAACCAGCGAAGGGATTTTGAAGAGTAGAGCCTGGGTTTGAGGAAGGAGAGGCTGCCATTACAGATCTAGTTTATTATATTAAACTAATCTGCTCTGATACCACTTGTTGGTCCCGTTTAGGGTAATGGCAAACTGGTAAATCATTTGTAGAAGGGGGGCTTGAATATACATACACAGAGTTTTTCACTTTTTAGATTCTTTAATATAAAATATTAAGAATTACACTTAGAAAAACAGACTGTGGCGGAAAAGAACAGATACAATCTATTCTAACAATCGCAATAGATAATGGTTGAAAAATACACCCTTGACACGTATCCACCTTCGCAACCTAACCCAGTTCCGACCCAGTTACTAGTTGTACTTTCATTTTTGGATCCAATAGATAATGGTTGTACTCAAATCTTGAATCTTCAAATAGTAATTGAGAATATTTTTCAACCGTTGTAGCATCTCCAATCCAATAGTCAAAAGAACATGGGTGAAAGAGGTGGGTCACGGAACTAGGTCGAGTTACGTAGGTGGATACGGGTTAAGGGTAGAACCAGGTTCAACAGCAAAACGAAGTCGTTTTGGCTGGGTTCGTAAGCCTTACGGAGGTGTCTTACAAATCAACCCAAAAACGATGTCGTTTTTATAGGTCCGCAAGTCTTATGAATCTAGGTGGAGGAGGTGGGATCAAATAGGTAAAATGAAAAAAAATTAGTTAGGAGGATTGGTTTTTTTTGGCACTGGGTTCCTTCGTCTTAAGTCAAGTTAAATGGTAAAAGCATCTCGAACAAATTCTCCAAAATTTTTCCAAAATGTAGAAGCAAAACTCAAAAATCTCCAAAAAAAATTGTATTCATCTCCAACAAATTCCCCATTTTGAAGAATTCATCATTGATTATAATATTAAAATATTACATTCACCTATTAAAATATTATTTCTCTATTCAAAAATTTATTTTCAAATTTTCTTATTGGTGCAATCATTTGATAATTATTTTTGGAGTGATCTCCATTTTTGGATAAAAACTATTCTCTGTTATATTTTTTTATTTTAAAAATAGTTTTTAAAAAGCTATTAAAACACAATATTAATTAAAAATCCCTATTTCTTTATTTTTCCCATTTTAAGAAGCTATTGAAGATGCTATGTATATGTATGTACTTTGATCATTTGGGATAAATTCCCACAAAAATTATTATATCATACAATTTTTTTAACATTTTAGTTTTCTTGAAAAATATATGAATAATAATAATAAAGCTTTGGTCCAATGGACTTGTTGGCCAGCAAGACTGTTGAAAGAAGCCACGTGTTAGAAGTAAGTATGGGTCCCACTTACATGTGATGATGTCTGCCTACTCATCCTCTGCAGATTCGATGTACATGATTTATTCCTTGTTTTCTGGGCTCATATTAATTAAATTAATAAATGAATTTATACATCATTATGTTTAGGTGTAAGTGAAAGCAACTTTTATTTTAAAATGTAAAAATAAATAAATTGTACAATTATTATATGGGAAGTTAATTGAAAATTGAAATACTCATTTTGACCATATGACTACACCTTTTAGTGTTTGTTTTTTTTTTTTTTTTTTTTTTTCTTTTCTTTTCACGGTGGTAATGACACCCTTTTAGCAGAGATTTTTTTGCACTTTTATAGTTTTGAGAATGTAAAAATTAATTTTTAATATTGACATGTGTGAGGAGGATACACTTTTGTAGGGGTGTCATTAGCATATCTTAGGGGTACCATTAGTCTCCTCCTTTTTTTTCTTAAGAATTCACCTAAAGAGTCATAAGACTATAAATAAAATGTTTATATTTTATAAAGAGGTTAAAGTGTAAAAAAATATTCTGAACCAGATTTGTTTTATAAGGATCAAATATGTAAAATAAAATAAATCTATATATTTGGTCCTTGCAATTAAGGACCTGGTTCCAAAAAATTTTAAAATTTTAACCACTCTATAAGAGTACGGACTAATCATTTTATGAACTTATAACTATTTTGATGATTCTATAGGAGAAATTGCTAGAAAGTAAAATCACAAGTAAAAAACGAGTATTTTAATTAATATCTCTTATTATATTTATGTACAAAACTATGAAATTATTATCAAAGTTACAATATTAACATTTACAATAATAAATATGTGTATAAAAAATCATCTGATTAAATTATATTGATGGATTTAATTGCAGTTGATCAAGTAAAATTAGATATTTATAGATTGGATCATATTCAAATTTCAAATACTTAAATTGGATTCGCAGGTTGTTGGATGAAAACTCATAGTCCCAAAAAACTAAACCATACAATCCATTCATCGAGGAAGCATCAAAGATTGAGAATTAATAGTAATCAGAACTTTATTAGTAGTTTGATGTCGAAGACCCGACCTTTTTGAATGATTTATGCTTATAAATAGTGTTTGTTATTATACGATCAACTAGTTGAGTTCTTGTATGGTTTCTTAATTAGAAGTTATCGTGGTTGTAAGTATAATTTTTTAATAAAAGAATTAGTTTTTGTTACTTGCTAATGTTTAATCAATACTTTTTGTTGGTGTGATAGTGAATAATATATGTAATTTAAACCATAAGGGTGGTGCCTCAATGGTTTGAGATTGTGCTCCAAAGGTAAAAGATATCTGAAGGTCACAAGTTCGAATCCAGAGAGAAATAAAAATTCCTTATAGCTATGGAGATTCAAATACGGTGACTCTAAACTACCCGCAAAATAAGTGGTCATCCTAAAATTAATCGACTCGCATAACGGATTGAATATTCGAGTTCATGAAAAAATATATATATATAAGTAATTTAGAGCATCTTCAATTCACAAGTTTTTATTATTAACAAATGCTTTTGAAAATGTTTTTATGCATTATTGTAGTAAAAAAAACTTCTAGGTGAAAGGGTTGGAGAACTCCTACCGGTTGGGGTTAATGCTTTTTTCAATTGAATTTTTATTTTGCACTCACCCTTAATCATATACTTTATTACATTTTGATTAATACATCTAATTCATTAACACTATTAAATCGAAGTCTTTTGTTGACAAATTTTTTCATGGAAAATTCATCGTTAAAGAATAATTCGTCACAAAACTGTCACAAAAATTTATGGGTAAGTTTAATCAGTGACAAATTTCCTAATTTAAATTACCCATCTCTTCTTTATATGAAATGTTGGTATGTTTCTCGAAAAATATCGAATGTTATCGAACCATTAGTATATTTTTGGGTGATCAATCGCTAATTACCAACGCAAATCTCTCTGGATAATTTTTCTTGGTAAAGTCATTTGTTTTGTAGTGTAAATATCCATAATAAAACCAAATATATTTTATAACAAAATACATTATATAAAACACTTTTGTCAATACAATCAAAATGACAACAATATCGAATAACTACATAAATATAAAATAATACAATATATTCATCATCTTTCAACGAATTTATTTTTTTCAATTTTAAGTAATTTTGTTTTAAAAAATATGACTTGGACTTTAAAACGACAAATTATATTAGAGGTATATATAAACATTTTAAATAAATGGGGATATATTATAATTTAATTGATGAAAAAACTTTTAAAAATGTTTTTACAATGACGAATACTTGTAAAAAAAATTTCCAAAAAAATGTAAGTGAAAAGCTGATGTAAGAAAAATAAAAAGTCTTTCAATAAGTTAAGCAATGAAGATATTCAATTTTTAATAAGAAATTGATTTATGTCACACTATTTTTTATTTTTATGTGCTATGAAATATGTTCAAATAATTATTAAACTAGATTTTGCTTATTATAAATACAAATTCTTTATCATTAACTAATATTGTTATAGTTTTTTTATTTATTAAATTTAAAATTTAATATTTTTTCAAATACTTTTAAAATGCAAAAAAAATTAATAGTACAATTCAAATAAAATATATTACATAACCTAATATTTTTTTTCGTATTTTATTATTAATTTAAATACAATAAATTTATACGAGATATTAAAAAGTACTTTTAAAACATTTTGAATGCATGAATATGAAAATTTAATTAATTAATTTTTAAATAACAAAAGATTATATATAACTTTATTTCAGGTTATAATAAGTTAACATTTTGAGTGATTAAGTTTTTAACTATTCTTTTTGAATAAATAAATCTTTAAACTTTATAAAATAAAACAAATAAATCTATAAAATTACTAAAACTTAGAAAACCAAGTGACATTTTATATTTTAAGCGATTAGGTCTTTGAAACTTTTTCTGAACGAATATTTTTTACACTTATAAAGAAAGAGACTTACTCTTTTTTTTCCATGTATTAATCACTAGAAAAGTACAACAACCAATAAAATAAAAAAAATACACAATTTTTATCAACCCTTATATTTTTTTTTCAGATTTAAATGACAATCATAGGTGTTTGTTAGTGACTGTACATTGAATTTGAAAAGAATAATTATTAGATTCCCTATATTGTACGTAACACCCGGGCATTTTAGAAATCCTCTATTTCGTAGCCAAGTTTTACTTTTAGGAGATTATAGTTCTAAGATATAAACTTTGGGTTTAGGAAAGGTTATAAGGTTTATAGAAGTTGTGTTGGGTAAAATAAGTGATTTTTGGGTGAAGGATTTTCGAAATTCGGCGCTGTATTCAAAAAAGGATCTCACTGGACGCGAATTTTGTTCTGCACAACCTTTGGCGCTACTTTGCCTCGTGTGGCATGTCGCGTAGACCGCTGCTGCCGTTTTCCCCCTTAGCGCGCGAATAGGCACGCGACTTGAGGTCACGACCTAGCTCGCGTAAGTCCCTGTTTGAGGTGAAATTTTCATATAAACGGATTTGAGGTGAAATTTTCATATAAACGGATTTTTCTTCATTCCTTCATATCTTCTTCATCTTGGGTCCATTTTTGCCGATTTTTTCTTCCTATGTTCTTGTTTTTTAGAGTTCTTCAAGCCTAAATCAATGGATCAAACTTAATAGAAGTTCCTAGAGTATCTTGAAGATGTTTCATCTTCATCTTCTCGATTCTTTCTTCACCATTGTTGACTAAGCTTGAGATTTTTCCCCGAATCAAGTTTGTAAGTCATTCTAACTCTTCTAAACCTTATTTCTTCTCAAAAACCTTCCTATTTAATTCTTTAAAACGTTTATCTTGAAACATCTTTCTTATTTTAGAGTTTTGACCATTTATGAAAATTTTAGGGTTTTTGACTAGGGTTTTATAGATATGATTGTTGGGAGTTATTCTTGGTATGATTTAGGTTGGTTGTGATCTAAACAAGGTTTCTAGTGAAGGATGCTTGCAGATCTGGACTTCTCTTCAAAGGAAGATTTTGGGGTAAACCTAGATTTAGCCTAAATCTAGTAAGATGAGTTCAAGTTGCTTTGTGAAAACGAAGTACATGCCAAAAATGTCCATTTCTAAGTATTAATATGTTTTTCTTGTTATTATCAAATGTGTGAGTATTTGAGTAAGTTTTGCATATTTGGTATAAAAGGGTTCATAAATCATACATGAAGCTTATACTTGAGTTTTTAGACATTTTGATAAATAAAGTATAAGTGTGAGTTATTTGGGTGCATTATCTTTTAAATAAAGATCAACGGTTGTATTTGCATCATTTTGATTTATAAATCGTTGAAATTACATGTTACTATATTATGAGACATTTTGGGAATATATGAATATGATTCCATTTGGGAAAGTGTTGAGTTATTAATGTATGAATTTCGATTCGGGTCTATTCTATGGTTACGATTCTACCATATATGTCCTTTTCATTCCTTCATGTCCATTTTTAGGGCTTCTTTTGTCAACTCGTCGCTGAGTTCTTCAGTCACCTGAGACTTTTCCTGATTCGGACACTGACTTTAGTTGATCGATGTAGTTTTTGCTCGGTTTTGACTAAAATGAGTCTCATGGACAATTGTCCGATTTAAATGACTATATGTTGGGCTTTTGGAGTTATATGCAGTTATAATATAATTTATGATTTATTACATGCTTTGAGTGAATTGATCATTCATTTTGGAGTCATGTAAACTAGACTGAGTTGCATTTGCATCCATAGGCACATGAGTCAGTCTCTTGTTATTGAAAGACTTTCGAGTTTCTTGTTTGAGGCCATAAGCCGTTTGGGCTTTTAGTAGTCAATATTACAGAGATGGACCCTAATGAGAATGTCTCTGCGACCGTGGGTATTACGGAGATGGACCCAAGCGGGAATGCCTCTACGACATTGGGTATTACGATGATGTAACTCGTTGGAGTATGCTGTTGGGACCCATGTTTAGGGGTTGATTCCTCATATAGTTCACACATGTATTATGGGAATGAACTCATCTAGAGTTAGGTCCCGTTATTATCGGTTCTTAGTGTGAGTCTATAGTATTTAAGTAGGCCTGGGATCGGGATGTTTTGGAGATGAATCCGTATGGTCGGGCTGTAGGACCTTAGGTATTACGGTAGGTACTTGTTGAGGGGTCGTACACCGAGGCCGTGATCTTATGGCGCTACTTAGCAACGTTGAAAACATGATTTACTTTGTGTTACGCCATTGTCGACATATACGGGGCTCCCCCGTCACCGAAAGGTGTTGTTTTGGGTATAGAGTCTTATCCATTATTTTCGGTGACTTTTTTAGAGTATGTAGTTTTATCCATAATTTATGTTATTGGATCATTGAGACTTGACCATATTTTGGTATTCTAGAAAATGAAGTTTTATCCATATATTGGTATTTGAAGCATTTAAACTCATTTACGTTTTGTGCAAGTAAAAAGTATAGAGTTTGTATTTGAATGAGTATTTGTATTCAAAGCTTTCATTACTACGATATTTTGATTTAAAGCTTTATTTATGAAAATGACGAGTTTGGGAAAGACGTTGCTTTTATAATAAAGTCATTTTATTTGAGAAAATATTATTTAATAAAGCAATCTTTCGATTCTATCAATTATAAATATGTTATAAACTCTTGAGCTCACTAGGCGTTAAGTCTAACCTTTTTCCTTTGTCGGCATGTGCATCAGGTTCTCGTTGGGGTAGCGACACATGTTGACTTGAGTGCTAGAGAGTAACACGTTAAAGATCTAGCTTTTGGTGACGTTTTCCGAATTCAGAGATAGCGACTCTTATTGGTTTAGTAATACCCGACCGTATTTAGATCTTTGTATAAGACTTGGTCTACCTTTTGTCAAGGTTTATTTAGATTGTTTATTCAAGGAAATTCAAGTGTTAATTCATAGAGAAAAGATTTAACATTCATTTGATGTATTATTGAAAATTTTAAATTAATCCCTCTTTCCAAATTTGAGGGTGTTACACTAATGATTCCTATTTGAATCGGAAAAATAAATAATAAATAATGAAATGATATTAATAATTGTTTATTGGATTATTGTACTTTGTTACTGATCTAGATACATTGATTAAAAAATGTGTTATTACTTTTATAATAAAGGATTTATTCGTTTAAACAAATGTTGAGGCCTAATTGCTTAATTTATGAAAGTTGATTGGGTTTTTCTAGGTTTAGTAAGCTTAAGAAATTATTTGTTCGATTTTGAGAAGTTCCAAGATTTATTTATTCAAACAAATAGTTTAGAAGACTTAATCACTCGAAACCAGATAATTTGTTGGGTATTTACAGACTTGTTAGGTCTAATTCCTATTGCTTTGTCTGGATTATTTGTAAATGCTCGAACGACCTTAAACAAAAAGGGTACATGTACCCTAAATCTTAGTGAAATACTAGATTTGTTATCTTATTTCTGTTTTTCGTGAATTCTAACTTTGTGTCAGGACATACGGGCAAGACATTAAGAAGTGCTTTTAATTTGTTGGTTTTAGGCCTGAGAACGAGACCCGCCCCATTTGGGAACCCAATGTACCTATCCTGATGGGCGATTTCTCGCAAAACCGGGGAACGTAGATAGCGGTCCCCAAAAGTTAAAAACCGGAGATGGGGACGAGGCAGGGTAACGTGATCCCTGCCTCGTCCCATCCCATATCATCCTTGTATATTAAATATATTATATATTTATTAATAATTATATTATGAGTAAATTATGGATTTGGTCCCTAAGGTTTGTCGATTGTGACGAAACTGGTCTTTTAACTTCAAAAATTACATAAAAACCCTCCAGGTATGCATTTGGTTACGGAGTTGGTCCCTCGAGCTGACGGACGTTTGATTTCTCCATTAAGCACGAGGGTATTATGGTCATTTAACCTTATTTCCTCTATTTTTACCATTTTTTAATTAATTGAAATTGTTTTTCTTGAATACTCATCTTCTTCAAGATGAACACCAAGAACATGATGAACACCATTTTTTTGAAAACCTAAATCAAATCAAACTAATTAAAAAACGAAAAAACCTAAATCAAACCCAAATTTAAAAAACTTAAATCAAATCAAATTCATGTTAAAAATCAAAAACCTAAATCAAACTAATTAAAAAACGAAAAAACCTAAATCAAACCCAAATTTAAAAAACTTAAATCAAATCAAACTCATTTTAAAAACCAAAAACCTAAATCAAACCTAAATTTAAAAATCCTAAATGAAACCCAGAGAGAGAGAGAGAGAGAGAGAGAGAGAGAGAGAGAGAGAGAGAGAGAGAGAGAGAGAGAGAGAGAGAGAGAGAGAGAGAGAGAGAGAGAGAGAGAGAGAGAGAGAGAGAGAGAGAGAGATGATTTAGGTTCAGATCAGTAAGAGATAGAGAGAGAGAGATAAAGAGAGAGAAGAACCAGACCTGTTCATCTTCTCCTCCAAAATTCCGGCGAGTTTCCATTAATTCCGGCAAGGTTACGTTCGACGCTCTCTCTCCGGTGATTTTCCTCATAAATCTGGTTCTTCTCTTTCTCTCTCTCTTATCTCGATCTCTTACATATCTGGTTCTTCTCAGGTCTCTCTCTCTCTCTCTCTCTCTATTCTCTTTTAAGTGGGTTTGATTTAGGTTTTTTAAATTTGGGTTTGATTTAGGTTTTTGGTTTTTAACATGAATTTGATTTGATTTCAGTTTCTTAAGTGGGTTTGATTTAGGTTTTGGGTTTTTAATGAGTTTGATTTGATTTAGGTTTTCAAAAAAAAATGATGTTCATCATGTTCTTGGTTGTTCTTGATGTTCATCTTGAAGTAGACGAGTATTTAAGAAAAACAATTTCAATTAATTAAAAATGGTAAAATAAAGGAAATAAGGTTAAATGACCATAATACCCTCATGCTTAACGAAGAAATTAAACGTTCATCAGCTCGAGGTACCAATCCCTTAACAAAATGCATACCTGAAGGGTTTTTATGTAATTTTGAAGTTAAAGGAGCAACTTCGTAACAATCGACAAACCTTAAGGTCCAAATCTATAATTTACTCTTATATTATTTATGAAAAAATAGATTCAACATATTTTAGGTTGAAACAGTATTTTGATTTTTCTTGTTATTTACATTTTTTTTAAAATTTGTTTTACTTTTCTTTTGGATAAAAAACATGGAGAGTCGAAAACGTTTGATTAAACAATTATGTATGTCATTGTGATTGTGATTGTTAAAATATGAGTATTTGATATTCCAAAGAAAAGATTGAAACAAGGATGATGAAGTATGATATTAACACATTTGATTAAAGATACCTTATATAAACAGGAAAAAGAATCCCGATTCCTATTGGGGACGAAGAGGAAGGTTGGGGATGGGAGATGGGCCCCCATTGGTGTCGCATTCTGATACCTATTGGGTTTTTCAGACTTTTCTATAATATTAGAGACATTATAAGTACTTTTTAAAATATTTTAAATGCATACATAAAAATTTAATTACTTATATTTAAAATCAGCAAACATATTCTAAACTAAAATAGAATAATATTTATTTGTTTTAATTAATTTTACTTTATAATAAATATTTAAACAATCATGTTAGTTATTATATTATTTAGTATTAAATTATAGTAATAATATCAAATTATAGAAATAATTGTAATATAGATTAATGTCTAGATAATTTATAAAGTTGGTGTAACGAGGGGCGGAACACGACCACTGTAGTCTTGGGGGCCGAAATATAATATCATAAACATTCAGAGATCCAAATAATACATACTAGGATGGACTTAGTACAGTACCAAGAAAAAAAATTCTCTAATACCAATGTACCAACCATTTATTATTGGTATGTAAAAACTTATACCGTGTATCAACCAACTGTGATACAAAAAAAATCGGTCGGTATTGGTTTTTTACGAACTTTAAGTTTACATATATAAAAATTTGTCATTATGTTCAAAGTTCTACCAACCGATTGTAATTGGTAGCGATTAAGTTGGTACCTATTTAATTAGTACAGTTGATACACATGTTGGTTGGTTTAGGTTGATGCAAAATTGCAAAACCCCAATACATGCGTAAGTTGTATATATTTTTTCTATGATCTATTATAAAATTTTAGGAAAAAGATTGGTTAATGTAAGACTAAAACTCATAACTTTCAAACCGTAAACCGAAAAATAGTAATATAAATTTGTTATATTTTTAAACTAATAAAAAGAAAACCTTTGGATTAGCAACTTAAATTTTATTTAGTTTTATATACAATGATATTAATAAATCAACATGTAGTAGAAGGAAAATAAAAACTAAAGCTGAAGAATTCGAAAAGATTTATCAAGACAGCGCGAATGATAACCAATATTGAGCTAGACTTCATATATGTTGAAAAAGTTCAAATACGATATTTAGCTCAAAAAACAGGGTGGTCATGGCCCCTATAGGCCCCTATTGTGTTCCGCCCCTGGGTGTAACACTTTAAGAATTGGATTTAAAAATGAATAGTAGCGGATGGTAGATTTATGCAATATCAATTTATAAATAGTGTTTTTAAGAAAAAGTTATGTTCGAATAATAGTTTTAAAATATTGTATAGATCCAATATGATTTAATAAATAACGGATAATAATAGATAACTGATAAAATCAATCTAATGCAAGCATTAGATCAAATTAAATCAAATCGGTTGTCAAACCTACTAATTAATATAAACCATACAAACTCAATAATTGAGATATTTTTGAAAAATAATCAGAGTTTATTTGTTATTATTGGATACCTATGTAGGATAATCAAAATTTATTTACAATGTTTTAGATTAAAAAACAAACAAGATAATTATAAGATCTAATATTCATACTACCACAAGTCAGTTATCCCTGTGGTAACTTTTCTGACTTCTCTAGCTTCAAATTCCGAAGATCTAAAGGATCGTTAGGCCATACTTTCATGTTTCGTATTCGTACTGAAAATCATTAGTAAGGATAGACGGTTGATGTTAGTTTGTAAAATTTTTATAAATTAAAAGATTTGCAAATGATTAAAACTATATGTACCTAAATATCTTTCGATAATTATATAAAAGTATAAGAATTTCAGCTATAATTTTAGAAATTTTAGTTGAGGTTTTTAAATTTCTAAATTTCCGCAAAAGACATGATAGAGAATAGGCATGGGACAACAAGAAAGTAGTCATGTGTAGGAGGTTGCAATCTCTTTTGTCTTCTTCCAAACAAACAAACATCATAACATGATATTTACAACCCAATGGTGAATATTTATTAAATATAATAAGATATATATTTAAATTTCTGTAAAAAAATGCAGATCAAATTGATTGCAATGCAATTCAAATGTGGTATTAGTTTTTCAGACGATCTAAGAAATAATTTTGTTGTAATTTATATATTTGGGTTTAAATTTTCAAGGACTTATATATTAACATCAACTTCAAATGAATCATAAGTTGGCGATGAAAGCTAATCAATGATAAATTAGTGTAAAAAGCTATAATAAATTGGTTGTTAAAAATTAAATATATATAATACATATACTGGAAACATGTGATAATATGTATATAATACGCATATTGGAAACAAGATATTAGATTTATATATAAGGTTGGGTTCCGGTGAGAATAAGAGTTAAGGTGAGAAGCATAAGAAGGGATTTCCATCCTTAGATGCACATTAGGATGAGAAGCACCGAGATATGATGCACTGCGATGCACCTTATCAATCCCCGTATGAAGCGTAAATCATGGTTGGGTTTGATTAAAGACGTACAAAGTTGTCCGACGTGTTTTTAGCTTAATTACACCATTTCGAGGGATTTTGAAGTTTTTTGGTTGGTTTCGAGGGATTTTGTTAGTGTTTTTGTCGATTTCGAAAGAAATTTTCGGGTTTTTGATTGATTTCAGGAGGTTTTTTTTGTCTAATATCTACCAAAAGAACAATTTGAAACAACATCTATTAAACCAAAACAACAATTTAAAACAACAAGTCAGGTAGGGTTGTGGCTTTGAGTTAATGGGTCCTATCTGAAAACTGAGTGGGGAATTGAAGGATAAGGTGGTATAAAAAGTTTATTTAACCCTTATAAAAAATATTTTTATTTTCATTGGTAGCCCGTCCCCCCTCTTCTTGTGCCTTACATCCGCCAATGATCAACGATCTAGATCACTTCTTACGCTTCTCACAGAGAAATAGCTAAATTTGAGAGAAAGTGAGAAAGTTTCAAGATCACATGTGATTACAAAGTAAAATCACATGTGATATAATACGTCAAAAAGGGACGCTAACAAATTGGTCAACACGACCAAAATCGTTGGAGAAGTCACCTGCTTTATGGTCAATCATGACATGTTTGTATCATGTGTGATTACGCATTTTGTATCACATGTGAATATGTGATTACGTGTAATTAATTGGAGCTTTTTCTCACAAATTGACCCATTTTCGTTTGAATTTGAATATATATATATATATATATATATATATAGTGAGAGATTCAAATAAAAATTATCGTATGTGTGCTTTCAACTGATCAGCACGGACCATGTGTGTGATATTACGCGTTTTGTATCACATGTGAATATGTGATTACGTGTAATTAATTGGAGCTTTTTCTCACAAATTGACCCATTTTCGTTTGAATTTGAATATATATATATATATATATATATATTCAAATAAAAATTATCGTGTGTGTGCTTTCAACTGATCAGCACGGACCATGTGTTTTTCTACTTGAAAAGACCACGGGTCGTGCGCTTATCATTGCTTTTGTAATTGACATGTTTTTTTTTGTAACCGTTACTACTTATTTCTAACAACCAATCATATTTAATGGGGAGCTATCATCAATATCAATATAGTAACGGTTACGATTCTCTACGTTTAAATAGAAACGATGTATGCCAAAATCGATATCACGAATTTGAGATTATTCTCAAGGGAATGTCGTAATACCTAGGCAGAATAGGGTCGGAATATCACTTAAGGAAAGCGAGATCACATGTGATCTCAAGTTTTATCCAAGTTCTATATATTCAGTTTACTTAAGATTTTCTGGAATCCTTCCTACAATTCTTAAGTGATATTTGTTCTTCGTAAGAGATATGATGAGTAATAAATACATGAGAGACATGACAATCAAGTTCACCAAATTAGAATAGTTTGTGGGTGTGGATTTCAGCAGAAGAAGATGCACTTTTTGCTGATCACTCTATAAGTGGTTTATGTGCTGAGCACTCCGATGCCGGAGGCGATGGAAGACGAGACGTTGGACATGACTTGGCTTCGGAATAAATGGGAGAATACGACTACGTTTGTCGTGGCCACATCTTAAATAGTATGTGTGACTCCCTCTTTGACATTTATCAAAATGTTCCAAAGAGGTATGGGACTCTCTTGGGTCCAAATACATAGTCGAGGATGTTTCGAGTAAGAAGTTCCTTACTAGTAATTTTAATAATTACAAGATGGTGGACTTAAGGCTTGTGACGGAGAAATATAATGAGTTTATGCGCATACCAGGGCAATTTTCTCAACACGAGCTGAAAATGGACCAGTCCATTTCGATGTCGAGCATTATTGACAAAGTGCCTCCCTCTTGGAAAGACTTTAACCATATGTTTAAGCATAAGAAGGAAGAGTTGTCCCTTGTACAACTCGGGAGTGACTTGCGTATAGAGGGATCTCTAAGAGCTTGAGGGACTAAGAATCCAAAAGAAAAGGTGGTTTATGTTCCTTCATTCAATATGGTGGAAGAGGGAAAATCCAGTTCATTTAAGGGAAAACGAAAGTTCAATGAGGCCAAGAAACGACCCAACAAGAAGGTTAAGTTAACATGTTGACATGTGGTATAACCGACCATCTTAGGCGTGATTGTCAAATTGTCAAGAAAAATAAAGGAGAAAGCACTAGTAGTGGTGGGCAAGGATCCACGGATCAAAACCCATGGCAAGGTCAGTTTCTTGACTTCGGTTTTAATTCAAATCTGAATTATGTACCAGTAATAACTGAATCATTTTATGCGCAATGATATTTCTTGGTGGATCGATGTGGGTGCCACAAGTCATGTTTAAAAAGGATCGATGTTGGTTAATTTCTTTGGAACCGATGGAAGATGGATATGTGTTTCACATGGAAAATGAGTTGAGGCTCCCATTCTTGGATGTGGCCTAGTTAGACTAGAAAATGAAGATGGATCTGTGTGAAGGTTATGCTGAATTCACGGTGTCACAACTCGATTACTCAAAGGCTATTCGGTTCTTGATATATGCCATGACAAACACTAGGATGGATACAGTTTTTGCCATAAGAAGGTTGAGTAGTTTTACTGGTAATCCTAGTACCATTATTGGCAGGTGATAAGAAGATTTAAATACTTGAATAAAACCATGGATTATGGTTTGTTCTATCCCGGGATTACTTCAGTATTAGAGGGATATTCAGATGAAAAAGTTGGATTACCAACTTAGAAGATCACTCTTTTACGAGTGGTAGGGAGTATTTGCTTGGGGAAGGTGCCATCTCATGGGCTTCCAAGAAGAAAATTGGTATCATGAGTTTGATTATGGAGCCGAAATTTGTGGCATTGGCCGCTACCACCGGTGGTCCCGAGGATTTTGGAATTTATGAAGAGTCGAACTTAGTGAAAATATTACTAAGTGTAAGTCTGGATAGTGTGATCACATGGGAAAATTGCTAAGTGTTTTTAGCCTGAATCAATGGAATTAGAGATTTGAACTTTGAGTTCTGGCTTATGTTGACAAAGTCCTAAGTCTGAACTAATGGAGCCAGAGATCTGAACCTTGAGTCCAGACTTATGATTTTCTAGACTTAGGAAAGTTTACTAAGTCCTAAGTTTGAACTAATGAAACCAGAGATATGAACCTTGAGTTCTAACCTGTATTCAGACTTGTGTTTACACTTGTGATTTCTAGATTTTGAGTCATACTTTGATCAGTTAACTCTGATACTGTTATAACTATTTTTCAATCTTATCCATTAATAGTTATTTGTGGATCCCAGAATATGATCAAGTACTAAAGCTTTAATATAAAACACGAAGAACACGATGAATATTGATGAATATCCGAAGTCGGATATCTTACTTGTATTGAATAATATCAGATTTCTCTCTCACAGTTTAACTCTCAATATTTTGCACCCTCATACAATGACCCTATGCGCCTATTTATATTAAAGGACTAAACGATATAAGGAAACTAAAAGAATGGCATTATACACTTGCCATGTTTACATTTAAGTAACGTTTCCTTATTTTTGACACAATTAAATAAAGTCCTAACAATCTCCCCCTTTGTGTCAAAATGACCGTTGTATCTTTTTAGCTCGAACATTCCTTCAAAACGTCTAAGGGTCTGTCTGTAGATGATGCGCTTGTCAATCAGCTCTATAGCGTTAAGTAAATTTTCTCGTTCATTCGCCTTTAACTGTTGTTTCTTACTTCTTCGTTGATCAACACTTGCTTCAGCAGAAAGTATGTTACGAATAGCCCATAAAGTTCCGTTAGAATAAGAAGAAACTTCATTGAATCTCAGAAATCCCATTTCTCCATTCGTCTTCATATATACAACTCCATGAGCTGGTCGAGTCATCACTTGAGTTACTCTCAGATTCTTCAGACCAGGAAAATCTTGATCTGGTTTTGGTAGATAGACTTTCTTCTGTTTACTTTCTACAACTCTTTGAAAATCATGAAGATAGCTGTATCTAAATTCTTTTTGAACATGCCTCATAATTTCTCTTAAAGCTCTTTGTTCATCCACCGATCTTCTGGTTTTTACTTTAAGCTTAGTATACAGAGTTTTCATATCAGTCACATCCAGTCTGGCAAAGTCAGCTTCAGAAAAACAGTAGACTTTTCCATCATATCTTCATACTTTGAAAGTTGGAAATTCTACTTGATAGGCTTTATCACATCCGATCTCCATGATTGCGACTATTCTGTGTCTAGAAATAACTTCTTTCAGATCCTTCGCTTTAGTCTTCAATATGCTCACATATTCTGTTACTTGAATCGGATCCATTTCCATGATCAGATGTATTCTAGACATATCCTCTGGTTTCTTCTTTTCCACAAATATCTTTTGCAAGATTTCTTCTAAGTATGGAGTTCTGACTTGTGGATTTACCCATTTTCTGTTTGAAAGGATTCTTTCCCAACGAATTTGATGTGGTAGCAGCCTTGTTTGATCAATATTTGTTGGTAGGAATTTCTTTTCCGGATGCATAAGATTCACATAATCTTCTTCTTTTAGCACGGGTTCATATGGATCACGAAACCAGTTTCAGACTGAATCTCTTAAATGCTGAACATTTACTTCTTCTTCAATTGCTGGTTCAGCAGCTTGCGATCCACTCCCAATTTCAAATTCTACCGCAGGCTTTTCGACCGTTGGCAGCTCTTGTTGTTGTGTGGGAGGTGGAGCAGATTGTTGTTGGCTGGATGGTGGAACTATAGATGTATATGGACCAAAAGTTGTAGCAGAAGATGGTCGAGATCGAGCTTGAGTTCTTGTAATCCGGCGGCATGTCTCCCCCTCAGGGCGATTTGGACCAGAGGCCGGATCGTCCTGATCAGGTCGACGAGGTGGAACAGTCGCAGTGGGACGACAAGATTGCTGAATTTCCATGCGAAGGGCAGCGATGGCACCAAGAATATCGTCAGATGATTGATTTTGTTTGGTAGCCATATCAAGAAGTTGTGACTCTATATCAGCTTTGAATAACTCGAACTCAGAGCGAGTTACAGTTGGAATCTCCAGATTTCGGCGAAGAAGACCCATCAGAGTGTCTTCAGGTAGACCTCGAGCAGTAGCTTCATCAAGTAGATTGGCATACAACATAGACATAAGTTCGTCATTGTTGTACTCATAATGATGCGGCGAGGGAGGTCGAGTTTGCGGATCTGGATTTGGAGCAGTAGACTGAGGTTGTGGAGGCGGTGCACGACGAGAAGCTTCACGAACTGCTTCAACAAAAGCTCGTCTTTCAGCGGTCATTCGAGCTTCATGAGCATGTAGAGACTCTTGAGCTCGTTGGAATTGAGCATCCATAAGTTCTTGAGCTTCGGGAGAAATCGTGAACTGAGTCGAAGGAGTCGGCAAAGAAGGAGTACCTGAAATGGAAATACCGGGATCACGTAGATTACTCGTTGACATTATAGTTGAATAAACTGAATGACCTACGTTCAGTGGTGGCATTGATGTAGCACTGGTAGGATTTCCTTCTAATCCTCGTGAAATGTCCGGAATGGACATCACTATAGAAGTTACGACTGGGCCACGAAGGCTCGCAGTGTGTACAGACTCGTGTTCCCTAGAAGGCTCTAGACTCGATGTGCTCAGAAATGAAGGTGAAGTAGGTGAGATACTACTTCTTGTTCCAATAGCTATGTCTCCCGAAGAGAGAGCAGCTAGATGAGGTGCTAAGCTCACAAGAATATCTGAAACCGTAGGCTGTTGTTAGCTTACGGAGTGGCTAGGAGGGGCGTGAAATTGCGTTGTTGGGCAAACAACGTCTTATCCAATTGTGGAACTCAACGAATGAGTAACCGCAATAGACTCAGTGACCTGGGTAGAGGGGATAGGTGTCTCACTCAACATAACGTTTTCCTCCCCTTCACTCACTAGCACGTCTAGATTTTCAACTAATTCTCCCTCCGTTCTCCTTATTTCTCCAAAAAGTTGGTCAAGTGTTGGGTCGGGGTTAGGTTCCGAGGACTGTTCAAAATCAAAAGCAGCAGTTGTAGTCTTCGATGAGGTGTCCGGAACTGAAGGCTGTCGACCAATCCGATGAAGGGCAACATCTTCCGCAACATCAATGTGCTGACGTTTTCTTTGTATAAGATCGTCGGAAAGAGTGTCTTCGGTATCAGATTCGGACACAGGTTGATATAATCTACTTCGGTTAACGCGCATTTTTAATCGGCGGGTGGACGGAGTCTTAAACCGACGGGTGGATGGAGTGATAGTTGGAATGGCTAGGGCAACAGTAGGTGGAATGGGGATTTGCTGATCCGATGCACCTCCCATTACATTTCCCCTTATATTCTATGTTCTCTCAACGCCCTGTTCAGGATCCCCTTGATCCTGAACCTGCTCGTCTAAGCTAATACCCTCGCCCACACGATGATGTTCCTCACGGATAGGCTCATGGCAGGCTGTCCCGGTTGTTGGGGAGCCATTAAGCTGATACTCTCCCTATACGCTATTACACTAGGTGCATTTGGATAAGCAAGGGATAGTAGAGCTTCAGGTAAAGTCATGGTGAACGGAAATTAAGTCTTGTTGAGCTTGAGGTATTTCTGAATAAAAGACGGTCCAAGTGGAGAGCCATTTCTTCTCGGAATCTTCGCACGGGCATTCATCGTCCGATGAATGACAATCTGAAAGAATCGTTGAAACGGTATAAACTTCCGTGCACGTTTATTTTCCTTGTTGGCGGCAAATGTGACAAGGTCGTTCCAGATGAGAGAAGCATAGTCGTAATAACGACGGTATATGAATCCATGGAAGATGCACAGTACGGACGAGCTGGCTTGATCCGTTCCAGTATGTTTCCCTGTTAGACAACGGTTGATTAGCGAGAAAATTGTAAAGTAGATTTGCGGAAGATACATCCGTTTAAATTGTCCGAGAGACTGAGTTCGTCATTGTAGCCCAAGGCCCGAAAGTCACGACACAGTTCGTCCTCGCTCGGCGGATCTTCCAAAGAGGCAAGGCCGGGGACGGAGTTCGCTGCCGGTAGATGGAGAATACGTCGGAGTCTTGTAGGTGTGACTTTGGTGATGAACTCATCAATTTGAGTAGTGAAATGATGATCACCTTCCACCGGGTGATATTCCAAGGTGTGCCAAAATTGCTGTAGGTAGAATACGGGGACCCGGTGTTCGAGTGCAAAAGCAACTTGAAGGGGATGGTTGCGAATGATCTCCATGATGATAGGATGGTCCAAGCGCATGTCAAAGTTGAGACGATGGTTGTTCGGTTTGAGCTCCCGTGATGCACCCGGGGGTAGTAAGATGTCGTCTCGATTGGCCGCGTTGATGCTTGGTGCGGTGGAACGTTTAGAGGGCATTGGGTTCTCGTCATCGGGCATGTTAGGATCTTGGTGAGCCGCCATTGAAACTGAAAGCATAATGTTAAACCACAGATGAAAAGTTAGAGAGAAAAAAATTCCTAAGTATAGATGTCGGGTAAAGAATAGGCGACAAGTATTTATGTCGGGTGTAAGGGATCGATATAAACACTTGTGTATGACAAGAAATGGCCAAGTGAGGATGTCGATCCTTTATTGGTTGACATAAAAAGATGTCGAGTAGAGAGGATCGATATAAACACTTGGAAGTTTCTTAAGAAACACAAGGTATTATATCGGGTACCTATGTGCCGATAAAAACACTTGGATAAAACAATAAGTGCAAACCTGTAAATCTTGTCGATTCATAATGATGCGATAAAAACAACTTATCGGGTTAGAAAGAGTCGATAAGAACACTTGGAATAATCATAAAATTTTGTCGAACCTTTGAGATGCGACAAGAAGACATGTCGGGTAAAATATGGGGACAAGAACACTTTGAACATTCATGAAGACTAACTTGTCGACCCTTTATCAGCCGACAAAAAAAGTTGTCGGGCCTTAAGGGGCCCATAAGTGTTCATGATAAACTTTGAAAAACTAAGTGTTCTTGAGATTGGACTTGTCGATCCTTTATTGGCCGGCAAAAAAACTTGTCGGGCCTTAAGGAGTCGACAAGTTTTCCAAAAAAAAAATTCTAAGTGTTCCTGTGGTCCGATAAGGTCAAATTTTTCCCAGATTTAAAACTAGAGTTTTAACCAAATTAAAGCCTATATCTAGGATTGATGGGGTTCGACTAACATTATTAAAACTGATCCTATGGTTCAAGAATCCAAAAATAGGCATAAATCAAACAAAAATCGGGATTACTAGGGTTTAGGAATCCGAACAATTTAGCCTAAAATTGATAGGTATGCAGTGGATTAAACTAAAATGACCAAGAATTAAAGATGATATAGAAGAAAATGCGAACCTGGTGATGCCTTTGGAGTCGAAAAACTCGAAGATTTGAAAATCAGATTGATGCAACAGTGGATATCGAGGGTTTTTGAGAGAAAAAGAGGGAAGAGTACTTTTGAAATTGTGAACAGTAAAGAAGGAGGCCCAAGGTTTAAATAGTGGGGTCATCAGAGGATGACACGTGGCAAAACTGAATTGGGCATCCGACATCACATAAATAAGTCGGTTCGTGTGCTTGTCGGGCCTTAGTCAGGCGACAAGAATTCTTGTCGGGTGAAGAAGGGCCGACAAGTGACCAAAAAAAATTTAACAGAAAAAAAAAATTCTAAGTGCTCCCCCTTGAATAATGCTTACGGTAAGAAAACTTGGATTTATGAAAGAAAAACTTACCTGTCCGCTCCCCCTTGAACAAAGATAGGTTTGAAAACAACATCGAGACAAAAAGGAAAAAAAAGACACGGACATGACGAAAAAAATGTACGAGATGAAAATAAATTTGAAAATAAACAGAACGAGAATTCAAGAAAGATGAAAAATTCACTTTAAAAGGGAATTTTGCATGAATCTTGAATGAGCGTTTTGTGTATTTTCGAAAATACTGATTGGAAATCAGGTTTTGAGATTTAGCATGCCCAACTTGGACACTAGGAACTGGAAGCGTTTTTTATCCAATGCCTTTGTGAACAAGTCGGCAAGCTGAAGTTCTGTATTAACAAAATATAGTTCAATCGTACCTCTTTCGACATGGTCTTTAATAAAATGATACCGGACATCGATGTGTTTCGTCTTTGTGTGTTGAACTGGATTGCTTGAAATGGCGATTGCGCTTTTGGAGTCACTGTAGATGGGAATCTTATCAAACTAGAACCCATAATCCTTGAGTTGCGTGCGCATCCACAGTACTTGAGAACAGCAACTTGCGGCAGCAATGTACTCGGCTTCCGCGGTAGAAGTGCAGACGCAGGCTTGCTTCTTCGAGAACCAACTTACCAATTCATCGCCTAAGAATTGAATGTGACCCGATGTGCTTTTGCGATCAAGCATGCATCCGACATGATCAAAATCTGAAAAGGCAGTTAACTCGAAACCCGTATCCTTGGGATACCATAGGCCAAGATCAGTAGTACCTTTTAAATATCGAAAAATGCGTTTTATAGCACTAAGGTGAGATTCTTTAGGAGATGCTTGATATCTAGCGCATAAGCATGTGGCAAACATTATGTCCGGTCGACTAGCCGTTAAATACATTAAGGAACCAACCATTCCCCGGTAGTTCTTAGAATCCACTGCTTTTCCCAAGGGATCAGCGTGTAGTTTTCAACCCGGAGACATGGGAGTGCCAATCGGTGTACATGTCGTCATGTTATATTTACGTAACATATCCGAGATGTATTTCGATTGGTTGATGAATATTCTCGTTGAAAATTGTTTGACTTGAAGACCGAGGAAAAAATTCATCATACCCATCATGCTCATATTGAACTTGGCAATCATGAGCTCGGAGAAATTCTTGCATTGTTGGGGATTAGTCGAATTGAAAATAGTGTCGTCAACATAAATTTGAATTAACATGATATCACCATTTTCCTTTTTAATGAAAAGAGTAGGATTGATTTTACCTTTAATTTGTCGAACTCGAATAAAATTAGATCAAAACTCAGATCGTGTAGCTCTGATACCAATTGTGGATCCCAGGATATGATCAAGTACTAAAGCTTTAATATAAAACACGAAGAACACGATGAATATTGATGAAGATCCGAAGTCGGATATCTTACTTGTATTGAATAATATCAGATTTCTCTCTCACAGTTTAGCTCTCAATATTTCGCACCCTCATACAATGACCCTATGCGCCTATTTATATTAAAGGACTAAACAATATAAGGAAACAAAGAGAATGGCATTATACACTTGCCATGTTTACATTTAAGTAACGTTTCCATATTTTTGACACAATTAAATAAAGTCCTAACATTATTACTGTTTCACCGTCTGTAACCGTCGATCTCATATATATATAAATATGTAAAAACGAGAGAAAAACTGTTACTACTCTTATCCATTAAGGGTTACTACTCTTCAATATGGGTATATATATATATATATCTCGATTTCGCAACCTTTTAAAACAGAGAAAAACTCGAGAATTACCCCAATACTGAATTCATGAACTCAAGGCTGTTAGTGTCGAATTATATTATTTGGAAAGTGTTCCACACACGATTCTTGAGATTATCCGGTTCTGTTATCATCTCTAGGGCCATCCATCGGTTGACATCTATTGGATGTGAGGGGAACCGAACCGATCCAATCATCCATTGGATGTTGGATCTTGCCAACTGAACCGATCCGATTAACATTGGACAATCAAACCGATCCAATCCAATGGATGATTGGATCGGTTCGGTTACATCCATTGGATATCCGTCGGTTATCCAATGTATTATCTAATGTGATTAGATCCATCCAATATGTTAATTCAATCCAATTTTTTTAAAATGATACAAATTAATTAATCGCTTTTAATATGTGTTAAAATCTGTTGGTCCCAATAAGGGTCAACAAGAGTTCAATCAAGAGAGAACAGTTTGTAGAAGGGGGGGGGGGGGTTGAATACAAACACACGGATTTTTGGTTTTTAAATGAGTTTATTAAAATAAACAAATTTACAGTTACAAGCGGAATTAGAACAAGTTTAAAACCTATTCTATTGTAACTAAGAAACACGAAGTAAGATGCACAAGAAGATGAAAGAAAGAATAAAGAGGGTATAGTTTAGATAGAAGCATGCATTAAGATGAAGAAGATATCTTTATCTTATTTATACCCGTTTGTCTTTGAAACAAGACAAAAGGTACATGCCACGTGTCAAGCTTGGATAGGAAGCTTGTCCTTGTTAATAAGACAACCATGCTTTTGGCCGAATATGAACAGTACCATATCAGATATGATGGGGACATAAGAGACAAGTCGTACGTCTTTTTCTGACATGGTTCTAGGTTTGACTTTTGTGCATCGAGGATAAGATCAATTTTTAATCTTAGCAAAGGAAGCTTCATTTGATCGCTGATACTGAATCTTCAAGGATGAATCTTCAGTATCGCTGAGGCTTCACAAGACTTCACACTTTGAGTAGACAATCGCTGCTATCGTTGAACCGCTTCAGTTCACTTAGCTGATTATCTCTTTCTTCAGCTAGAGTCTTCGACTGTCGCTGAATGGTCTTCTGGTGTGATAACTGATCTTCAGGTCTTCAGCGATAACCTCGTAGTTCCTTGACCTTCAGCGATCGCTGATAGCAATCAGCGTGTGCTATCGCTGAATTTGAACAAAAGCTTAACTATGGAATTTCACTAAGTATAGTAAAGGAATCATATTCAAATCACTGAGAGGAGTTATGGTCAACAAAATCAACACAAGTGAAGCTAAAAATTCAAAAACCAAGAAAAAACAAACTTTGATTTAAGAATTGAAGACAAACTAACTGGACGATAGTTGGATGATGGTTGGATAGATGACTAGATGATCATCGGATGGTTAATTGGATGGTATTTGGATGATGGTCGGTTTGGTTCGGTTGGTTTTGGTTGGTTCAGAACTACCATTCAAGAACCGACATATCCAAATTGGATGTTGAAATTTTCAATCCGATCAGGTCCAATTACAATTGGATGTCCAATTATAGTCAGTCGGTTCTAATTGGATCGAGCAGTTGGATTTTGACCATGAAATTCCTACATCTAACAGTGGCTAAGGGATTTTGTCCATGAAATTTCGTTATGACCGAAACTAGTGTATCACCCATTTCTATTAGCTGTGATAGTGTTGCTACTTTGGCAAAAGCTTATAGCGTATATGTTAAGTCTAGACATTTAGGTGTTATGCGTAGTATGATTTGTGAGTTAATCATGGATAGGGTGATTTCGGTTCAATTTGTTCAGTCATAACAAAATCTGGCAACCACTTGACGAAGGGGTTAACAAGTCGGTTATAGGGATGGGATTAAAGTCCATTTGAATCTTTAACGGGCACATAACCAATTCCCTTCTATTACAACTTTAGAAGTTGTTCAATGGAAGGCTCATTATAAGAGATTAAAGAAAAAGTTGGTCATCCCAAGGTACGTGCTCGATACTGCAAGTGAAGGAGGTTGAAGCTATACTTCTTAATGGTTATTTTGTAAAATTTCATATTGAGGTGCATGATGAAAAGAATACCTATATGATTGTGAAGTGTGGCCACTTCAAGAAGTTTGGACTTGGCTTTGCATACACTCATGAATAGATAAGGACATATGACATGTTAATGTCAAGTTTAAACTCTAGTCATGTAAATTCGTGTGCATGTGATTTTCTTGTACTCAAATGGGTTCAATCCATGGGATACCCGAACTCGAATATTTGAAATTTGTAATATGCTATGATGAAAACTCAACCTTTGTAATAACCTAAAATCATGCTAAGCTCATTAATTCATGTAGAAGGCATGGATGGCTCTAATTTCCATTTCTTAGGGGCTTAAAGTGTAACTTGGAGTCAATAAGGGTTAGAATTCCTCCTCGTTTGGAAAATGTTGGTTGAAAATGTGTGTGTGTTGTTCTTGGGGTGCGATTTTGAGGAGAAGAGAGGAGAAGAGGATAAATCTGAGGAAAGTAAGGGAACAATCGTCAATTTAAGGTATAATAAATCACTCTCTTTATGTTTTTCTTCTCTATTAGAACTTTGGGTGATTAGTGTTTGGGTTTTGGTGATCTTTGTTGGTGAATGTTTGGTTAGAGTTCTGAAATCAACATTCATAAGCTAGTTGGTTAATATAGTGATGATTTCCCCATGATTTGAGTTATCACATTTCATTTGGGGAATGAAATCAATCAAAAACCTCAAAGGATGACTTCATGTTCATCCATATGTGTGTGGTAATCCATGGATAAAATGGATTGTTTTGTCATAGGGATTGATTTGTAGGAGTTTAGGACAAGTTTCATGTCATTTTTGAATTGGAAATCGTTGAAATGTGGGACTTGGGGTTTTGTTGTTCGAGTTGAATTGTGTAGGGGAAACAGTAGGTCCCGCGGCTTTTCCGACGGCCTAAACCGCGTGACTCACTGCCTTCCATTTTTGTAAGTTTTTCTTAAGCGGTATTTGGGGTGTTAAGTGGAGTCCTACCCTTAGCGGTTTACTAGTGGAATAAACAAGAGTATAATTTGGTCATTAATTCGTAGTTTAATTGATCCGAATTCAGGTGAACGGTTGGTGTGATCATAGTCTAGGGCAAGAATAACTAGTCTCGGAATTCAGATGAGTTCCCGTCGTAATCTTTTCGAACAAATGAATATCTTATGCGATGAGATTATATGGTGTTACTCTTATATGTAGTAAATTGTAAATAATCAATTCTCGGGAAGTGTGTACCCGACAAAGGAATGTGAATTCGTTTCATATAACTTTAACTATATGGCAAGTGTGAGCCCGAACAGCTTGTCACAAATGTGAGTGACTATTAGTGTGTTCTACCGTTGCAACAGGTATTGTACTCATGTTGTGGTGTGCATGAGTTATTGTTTCATGACTAATCTTTTATAAATGATATAATTGTCATGCATTCTTTAACCGTGGTTTTGAGGGAATTCACTAAGTCTTTGGTCTAACCCTCGCTTTTATAAAAAGGGCAAGGGGAAGGTTTGAGCTTTGGATCTTAAAGTGAGGGCGCTACTCCTAGTTAGATAGTCTCCTAGCTTTCTTACCGGTATTGTAATAATCTAAGTAGATACTTTTTGTTCGCTGCAACTCTTGAGATTTAGTTGAATTATTGGGACCAAATGAATATTGTATTGATATTTTAGAGCAATGACTTGAGTCATCTATATTTTAAGTTTTTGGTTGTTACAAGTGGTATCAGAGACCATAGTTAAAGGGATCTAGGTGTTCAAAGAACATCTAGACTTAGATTGGAAAGAGAGGTGGGGCTCAGATTTAAGTAGAAGGGGGTAGAAGTGGGTTAAGCCGATGAGAGTAATGAAGGGGTGAAAAGGACCATCGTGCATGGTAAAATGAAAATCACACCTAGCTAATGTAATTATGAATTTACAGGTACATGTATGCGCTTGAATAGCTCGTTGTGACCTAACTGGTTGTCTCTTATGTTATGTCAATTTCAGAAACAAGAAGCATGAATCGTGGTACAGTGAGATCAGCAACAGTGACGCCCGAGGAAGGAGATCCTCCAACTGGGACTACTCAACATGATCAAGTTGAACCCGAGGGTATTGTTAATGCCCATGGATAGGGTAGAGGGAGGGGTCGTGGAATCCGAGGGGTTGCAGTTTCTGTGGGATCTCTTGAGACTAGAGTACGGGGTCGTGCCAGAGGGCGTGGGTGCGGATGCAGCTTGCGACCGAGCCTCGATATGAGCCAACTAAATCGAATCAAGGAAGTTCTGTGAATGTGCGCACAAGAAGGCGCAGTAGAGGAAGAAGTCACAGTCAAGAACAAGGATTTGTGACTAAAGAGGATTTTAATGCGGGAATGGGAAATTTTTAGGCGGCTATCCAAGCATTTTTAAGTAAGCGACAGTCCTTAGAGGCGATAAATCCATTTGAAGGAGATGGCACGAAAGGGTCTAAAGGGGATGGGGATCAAAGTAGCCAATCCCAAAAGACTTCCCCCGAGGTGGTAAATGCAAGTGGAGTATCAAAAGGGTACACTTATAAAACGTAATTGTCATGCAAACCACGTACCTACAAGGGTGAGCGTGCTTCGGTGTTAGCTTCGCAATGGATTAGGGAGATGGAAGTAGCGTTTGATACTAGTAAGTGTGCAGAAGTGGACAAGGTGTTGCATGCCACTACTATGCTTAAGTTGGAAGCACTTTGTTGGTGGGATCTAGAGAGTGGAAAGCCTGGGGCGAGAACGGATAAGAAAACTTCTTGGACACACTTTGTGGTGGTGGTTTAAAAACAAATATTGCCCTAAGACAGTCGTGAAACAACTTGAAGAGTAATTCTTTCACTTGGAACGAGGCAACATGACTGTCCAAGAGTATACTTCAAAGTTCTTGGAGAAGTCCCATTTTGCATAAATGTATGTTTCAACTGAAGAGCGAATGGTGGACCGTTACATTTAAGTTTTGAAGGCATCGATAAGAGAATTGGTGATGACAATGAACAAGTCGACATTTCAGTTGGCGGTTGATGTGGCCGAGAGGACCGAGAGGGAGAAGAATTGTCAGTTGATGGAGAAGGCTACTGACAAGAGGAAGTGGGAAGGGGTGTCGAGTGACTCCAAGAAAGCTAAGTTCTTGAGATACGACAACCGTGGAAACCAAAGATTTGGGGATAAACCGTGTGGAAAGTGCAACCGTGTATACCATGGATATTGTTCCTCTGAATCAGAGTGTTTTAAGTGTGGAAAGATGGGACATATGGCTAGAGAATGTCCCAACCCATGAGTGTGCTATCAATGTGGTTCATCGAAGCATTTGAGGCCGAACTGTCCTCAATTGAAGAAGAGAGCAGTAAGCAGCTTTGGTGGTGGGCCTGGTGGTAGAGTATAGAGGAAAGCCGAAGCTCCACGAGCTCAAGTGCGAGTTTTTCTGATGGCCACGGTGGAGGCGAAGGAGGCGCCTGATGTGGTGACATATACCTGTCTTATTAATTCAACTCTTGCCAAGGTGTTATTTGACTCGGGTGCAAACCTTTTATTTTGTATCAACTACTTTCAGGTGGATTTTGAATATCAAGCCTAAACGATTGGATCATATGTTCGAGGTAGAAGTCGCCGATGATAGGCGGGTTTTGATGAAGGGAGTTTTAGAAGGTTGCAGTATTAGCATAGAGGGTCGTCCTATCCCGTTGCTATTGTACCCAATGGCGATGAGGATATTTGATGTAATAGTGGGGATGGATTGGTTGTTAAACAACAATGCATATATTGTGTGTAAGAAGAAATTAATTCGAATCACCTTATCGGAGGGGAGTGAGGTCGTGATCTATGGTGACTGAAGTGAGAGGAAGTCTTGTCTTATCTCGATGCTAAAGGCTAGACAATGTCTAGGGAAGGGATGTCAAGGATTTATGTATAATGTGACTGATACCAAGAAAGAAAAGAGAGGAGTGGAAGAGGTATCAGGTACCTGTGGTGAAAGAGTATCCCGAGGTATTCCCCGACGATCTAGTCGGACTACCCTCAAACCATGAAGTAGAATTTAGAATCGATTTGGAACCCAAAGCTGCACCAATAGCCCATGCACCATATCGATTAGCACCGGCGGAAATAAAGGAGATGATGACTCAACTTCAAGAATTGTTTGATAAGGGTTTTATTCGCCCTAGTATGTCACCGTGGGGAGCGTAGGTACTCTTCATAAAAAAGAAAGATGAATCCATATAAATGTGCATAGATTACCGTGAGTTAAACAAGGTAACGATTAAGAATAATGTAACACGCAGATTATTGGTCAAAACACTTTGGGGCGAAAAATACCCAAAAAGGAGTATTTGGCAGATTTACGAGGTTGTGCTTTTTTGATCATATCTCACTCATCGAATCTCTGATTCAGATGATTCAAGATGCTATGGAAAGACAAGAGTCAGACCTACAATCTTTGTGCTTTGAGTTTTTATAAAATCTAGCCTCATATGAGGCAAATCTGTCCATGTGACTTTTAAAGCGGGTTAACCCGCACTGAAACCCGCCTTAGCGTCTGGCTGATTTCCCTTATGTGGTCGGGCGACTTATAGGGTGGCTTTACCCACTTGAAAACCCGCCTAGGTGGCTGTTTAGTCCCGATGCTTCATAAAAACGAGATTTCAGCCATATAACTCATATTTTCTTCATTTTCTTCATTTTCACTCGTTTTTCTCCCATTTCTTCTCCATAGCTCCGATTTTTGGAGCAATACTTCCTCTTCCCCAATCATTCAAAGGATTTATACCATCTTCAAGGTTCAAGATCCAAGCTTCTAGTTTTATCTTCTTCATCATCTCTTCCACCATTGTTGACCAAACTTTGGGTTTTTCTCCAAATCAAATTTATAAGTCATTCTAACTCTTTTAGATTTATTTCTTGTCAAAACCTTTCTTTTTGGTTCTCTAGAACTTTATTCTTGAAGCAATTTCGGTATTTTAGAGTTTTGACCATTTTGGAAGATTTGGGGTTTTTGACTAGGGTTTTATGGATCTGATTGTTGGGAGCTATCTTTGGTGTGTTTTTGGTTGTTTATGAACGAGATGAAGTTTCTCATAGTGGATGCTTTTAGATCTGGATTTTCTTCAAAGGGAGCTTTTGGGGTAAAACCTAGATTTAGCCTAAATCTAGTAAGGTCAATTCAAGTTGCTTTGTGAAAACGGTGTACATGCCAAAAATGTGCGTTTTGATGTATTAACATGTTTTACTTACTATTTATCAAATGCGTGATTAATTTTGGTGATAAGTGCCTATTTGGTATAAAGGGAATCATGAAAAATGCTTATGGTTGGCTTCCTACACATTTTGTTAAATAAAACATAAAAATGAGTTTTCTAGATGTTTTATTTTATAAATGAAGATTATTTGGTACTATGCATTTTGGGAGTATTTGATTTATAAATTTTGGAAAATACATGTTATTGCATTATGAAGCATTTTGAAATATATGACTATAATCTCATTTTAAAAAATGGTTTGTCTCAACCAACGATGTTTATTTTGAGTAAACACTTAAGTGTTGATTATCATGCTTTAATCCGGTTTTGACTAAAGTAAGTTTTGAGGACATTTGTCCGATTTAAATTGGTCTATGTCGGGTATTTAGAATTATATGTAGTTATGGCATATTTACTTGATATATTACATGTTTTGGGTGCATTAGTCATTCATTTAGTGTCATGTAATTTTATGGCTAGAATGTAATGGATCCATAGGCATATAAGTCAGTCTAATGGTGTATACATGGGATGAGATTCTCAAGCCGTACAACTTGAGTTTCCTTTTGTTTTATTGGAATAGGCATTGTGATAAATTGTGTAATTTTCAATTCATCCTTTATTTATATGAAGGATTGTGTTATCTCATTTATAATGTGGAAATATGCATTGTGATAAATTGTGTAATTTCCATACATCTTTTTACTAACTCGGAATAGGCATTGTGATAAATTGTGTAATTCTTGAGGCAAGAGCTTATGTGCACAAATAACTATAACACTAGCTTTGGTTGATGTCAATGGCTACCAGACCTTTATGTGACGCTCTATAACATTGGTTTGTGTCCTACCTTTGTGTCCCGTCTTGACTAGTGGTAAATCGGGTCTCCCCCGTCACCGAAAGATGTTGTTTTGGATATAGAGTTTTATCCATTATTTTCGGTGACATTTTTAGTGTATTAAGTATTATCCATAATTTATATTACTGGATCATTGAGACTTGCATTTTGGGATTCTAGAAAATGGAGCTTTGTCCATATTTTGGTATTTGGAGCATTTAAACTTATTCACGTTTTGTGTTAGTAAAACGGTGTAGAGTTCGTATGTGAACGGGTATTTCTATTTAAAGCTTTCATTATTACGACATTTTGATTTAAAGTTTTTATTTCGAAAATGACAAGTTTGGGAAAGATGTTGCTTTTGGTGACGTTTTCCGCATTCAGAGATAGCACCTCTTTTGGGTTTAGTAACACCCAACCATAATTAAGTCTTAGTATAAGACTTGGCCTATCTTTTGTTGAGGTTTATTTATAATATTTATTCGAGGCAATTCGAGTTTTGATTTATAAGTATTCCTTATTTATTGTATTGATGAAAATTTTAAATTAGTCACTCTTTCCAAATTTGAGGGTGTTACAAATGAATATCCGTTACCTAGGATAGATGATTTATTTGATCAACTTTAAGGAGCAAGTTATTTCTCAAAGACATATCTACGCTCAGGTTATCATCGGTGAAAGTAAGGGAGGAAGATGTACCTAAAACGGATTTTCGAACGAGATATTGTCATTATGAGTTATTAGTTATGCCTTTTGGTTTAACGAACGCTCCGACGGCGTTTATGGATTTGATGAATCGAGTGTGTGGCCTGTTGCTAGACAAGTGTGTAATTGTCTTCATCGACGATATTTTGATCTATTCTCGGACGGAAAATGAGCATGAATGACATCTTCATTTAGTGCTGGAGTTGCTAAAATGTGAGAAGCGTTATGCGAAATTCTCAAAGTGTGAGTTTTGGTTGCGGGAAGTTCAATTCTTGGGACACGTAGTATCTGAAGGTGGGATCAAAGTGGACTCGACAAAGATCGAAGCCATCAAGAGTTGGGAGCCGCCAAGAACACCGTCAGAAGTGAGGAGTATTTTTGGGTTTAGCGGGGTACTATCGAAAGTTTATTCAGGACTTCTCACGGATCGCAACTCGTTGACCTCCTTGACCAAGAAAACCTACTAGTTCTTGTGGACTGATGCGCAAGAATCAGCTTTTAATTTGTTGAAAGGAATGATGAGTAGCGCGCCAATCTTGTCATTACCAGACGGGTTTGAAGGGTTTGTAATCTATTATGACGCCTCAAAACTGGGTTTGGGGTGCGTGCTCATGCAACATGGAAAAGTGAACGAATATGCCTCCCGACAGCTGAAAGATCAGGAGACAAAACTACCCTACTCACTAGGGGTGCTCACGGGTTGGGTTGGCCGGGTTGAAGGCACTTGAGCAACCCAACCCAATGTTTGCGGTTTGAAAAATCTCGACCCAACCCAACCCAAACAAAACTACAACCCAACCCAACCCAAACCGTGCGGGTTGGCCGGGTTGGTCGGCTTGATCGGGTTGAAACTTTGGTTCATCATTTCACGATCTTACTAAGCGTTTTGTATAAACAAAATAAAACTAAAATGAGAACATATAAAAAAGTCCAACAAATTCTTAAACAAATTGAAAATTCATGCAAATAAGAAAGTAAATTACCGTTGAAATTGTAATATAATTTTCAATATACCTAACTACGGGTTGGTTTAACGTACATATATTAATCAAAGACATAATAATCGTAATAAATTCGTAATATATAAAGGCATCGGGTTCATCGGGTTGGGTTGGGTTCAAATTATCTCAACCCGTTTCCAACCCAATAGATGCGGTTTGACCTATTTTGTATCAATCATGCATCGGGTTACCTCGGTTTGAATTTTTTTTTGGTTTTTTCGGGTTCGGTTGGCCGGGTTCGTCGGGTTGGTGGGTATTTTGAGCACCCCTACTACTCAAGACATGGAGTAAGCGACAAATATTTTCGCGCTAAATATATGGAAACACTATATTTATGGCGTGGAATGTAAAATTTATACCGATCATAAGAGTCTCAAGCACTTGTTTGAGAAAAAGAAACTGAATATGAGGTAGAGAAGGTGGGTGGAGTTGTTGAATGATTATGACTGCAAGATTCTTTATCATCCGGGAAAGGCAAATGTGGTAACCGATGCCTTAAGTCGAAAAAGAAGGGGAATCAACTAAGGTAGTGGCCTTTCGAGCTGAAGCGTCACCTACTATCTTAGATGATATCAGGAAGTTTCAAGATGAAGCACTTTTGGAAGTAAATATAAAGAGCGAAAGAATGGTGGGCATGTGTCGTTAGTGCGTAACAGTAGTAGTGTGAAATGTTTAGGTGATCGTGTGTAGGTCCCTAAACTTGATGGTTTACTTGAGAAAATGTTAGAAGAAGCGCATAGATCGCGGTATTTGGTACAATCCGGGCCCTAACAAGATATACATGGATTTACTACAATATTATTGTGGTCGTGGAAGAAGAAGGATATAGCTTATTTCGTAGAGAGATGTTTGACATGTTTGCAAGTCAAGGAGGAACACCAAAAGCTATATGGGAAACTTCAACCCTTGGATATTCCTATATAGAACTGGAATGACATTACAATGGACTTTGTTACTAATTGCCTAGGACACCGAAAGTTTTGGGCCCTATCTGGGTGATAGTAGATCGTCTCACCAAATCGGCTCATTTCTTGACGGTTAAGGAGATATACCCATTGGAGAAGCTAGCTAAGTTGTACATCGATGAGATCGTAACTAGACACGGTATACCGTCATCTATAGTATCGGATTGTGATAGTTGATTCACGTCGTCATTTTGGGAAAGGTTCAAGCTCTAACCCTCGCTTTTTAAAACGAAAAACATTTTCACAGAAGTACATGGTAAAGAGCTCTAGCAAGGGCAAGGGAAAGGTTTGAGCGTTTGAGCTTGAAGTAAGGGCGCTACTCCTAGTTAGATAGTTGCCTAGCTTTCTTACCAGTATTTTAATAATCTCAATAGCTACTTTTTGTTTCGCTGCAACTCTTGAAATTTAGTTGAATTATTGGGACCAAATGAGTATTATATTTCAATTTTAGAGCAATGACTTGAGTTATCTATATTTTAAGTTTTCGGTTGTTACAATCTTCTAGGTATTTTCATATATGCACGAGTTTGTTTTCCAATATTAACTAGTATTTTGAATCAAGGGTTGCACTAAAATGGGGGAGGAATGTTGGTGATTTAATGAAATCATCGTTTCATTTTAGGTGAATGGATTCACAAGATAATAGTAGGGTTGATAGATGAGCTATAACACCAGTCAGAAGGTGTGTAGTGCACACTCGTGTAAGCTAACTAGAACCTGGGATCATTGGATGGTCATGTATGGTGAGTTACTTAGTGGTAAATAGCACTGCATGGGCCATGCATTTTTTGTCATAAAAAGGGCAAGAGACATGCTAGGAAATAGAAGGTTGTGCACAGGTCATGCGTTTATTGACAAAAGGTTGTGCGCGGGTAATTCATTTTTCTTCTTGAAAATGGCACAGGTCGTGCGTCTATCGACTGTGTGCTTTCAACTGATTAGTATAGGTCGCACATTTTGCCACTAGTAAAGAGCAAGGGCCAACAATCAATCCCATTTAATGGGGAGTTATTATTGGTTTGAATATAGGAGCGGTTACGATTCTCTATATTTAAATATGAACGATCTCTGCCAAAATCGATATTGAGAATTTGAGATCATCCTCGAGCGAATTTCATGATACCTAGGCAGAATAGGGTCGAAATATCACTTAAGAAATCTAGCTCTCATGCGATCTCAAGTTTTATCCAAGTTCTACACACTTTTGTTTACTTATGATTTTCTTGAATTCCTCCGACACGACCTAGGTCCTACCAAAGGTCGCATGCGTCTCTGATTTAGTATAAGATGTGATTGGCTATAGTAAAAGTGTATTCTCGTAAAAAATGAGGGTGTTCTCATATGAATCCTTTCCTCTCTGTTTCTTTGTCTTTCTCTCTCTCTCTCTCTATATATATATATATAATGTGTGTGTGTATATACTTGGGATTGTATAAGACAACGTAATTCTGGTGAGACCCATGAGAGTGTCTTGAAGTCTTTAAATTATCTTGTTGAACTTTAACAACAAACAAACCTCCACATGAAAAACGTAACAAACATGTATAAGAAACCTCATCAAACATTAAAAAAATGGAACCTTCATTATGTCTAATGAAAAATAACTATTCTCACAAAAGAAGAAAAACCTAAATTGAATCCTAATATGAGAAAACACACCAAATATCTATGTATGTATGTGGTAAGGGTATGATCTCTAGACTGGAGTTAATATTGGGTAGCCAAATATGGTACATGCCAAAAATGGCATGGTTCCAAAGCAAGCTAGCCTGACTTTGTCTATGATGGTGTCTTTTGTTTTTTTCTTTTATGATATTTTCATTTATTTTAAGGACCAACCTAGAAATGTTTTAGTATGATCGCATAACATAAATAAAAAAATAATTATAAAAAATACGGTTTTTATTGAAATGTTTTTACGTTTTTACTAGCGATCAATATTTTTCGATGTGTTTTTAACCTAATTCTACTGTTCGGAGGATTTATTAAGTTTTTTTTATCGGTTTCGAGCGACTTTCTCGGTATTTTTGGTTTATTTCAAGAGTTTTTTTGGGGATTTTTAAGATTTTTATTGATTTGAAGAATTTATTTTTGTTGATTTCAATTTCTTTTTTCGGTTTTTAGTATTTGATATTGACGGTCTTTAATAACTAAAAGCAAACTAAAAATACTTTTGGAAAAGTTAATGACTAAATATGAAATTAATAGATAGCTTATTAAATGTTGTTTAAATACGAAATTAATAAAATATTTAGTATGGTATTAAATGTCATATAGCGTTGCTACCCAAAAAATTTAATTATTAGTATCATGTTGGGATCGAACCTGGAACCATCTCTATAAGGAGTTTTAATTCAGTGGGAAAAACAATACACCAGTTGCCATATTTATGTCATAAGTTCAGTTTTAAACTATTTAAGAGTATCCTAAAACGATGCGGTTGGACCGCTAATAAATTCAAAAAAATTACCCTTCGATAAAAATATAATACGGTGGCCCGTGCCCCCGTGTGAACCGCTGCAGGTCCGCCCCTGATTTATTTATAGAATATGTTAATTTACTTTTTTTTTTTGTTAAATAGTAATATTTAAAAGGTATAATAAGTCCTGTAAATGTAAAAAAAAAGTTGATATCAAAGTGATACAAGAAGCTAATTATAGAAACCATTAATTTGATCTTTGTCTGTTTTTTTACAGGTTTTTCAGTCAAATATATATAAGATATTTTGAAAAGCACTGTAACAATGTTTTAAAATTCATAAATCAAGTTAAAAGTAAATTAAACTATGATATTAATCTGTTAAAATCATTTATATATATAGGGTGTTTAAAAGAAGATCAAAATAAAAAAAAACATAAGAATGGACAAATTACATGCAATATTCCATTGAAATGACATGCAAATATGAAACACGATCAACACAATGCGAGGGAGACTTCACCTTTGACTTGGGTCTCATGAATCACATTTGATTTTACACGCGATTTTAATGTAAAGTCACATATAATTGGGTGGTTATCGTGTTTTTTTCTTTTGTGGTCATTGTTCTCCATTGAACTCGACTCTATATACAATGGCAGAGACAGCAGGAGGCTGGCTGGTGCCAGGTCCCTGCCTACCTTTTTATCTTAATATTATACGAGAGAAGTATAATTAAATATACTAGCGTACGTCAGATGGTTTAAGCAACTTTTTGCTAAAATTTGATCTGGGACTCAAATCTCTTACCGCCCTCTTTTCCTACTTTTTAATATTTATCAATTATGCTATAAATCACAATTTTTATGTTGTTTTTCTATTTACAAAAAATTTTAAAATATCATTATTACACTAAATATCAAAATAAAAAACTAGGTCAATACAAATTTAAAAAATATATAAGTGAAGATTTTTGTAATTTTACTTTTCCGAACTATAGATTTTTAATAATGAATACTCAAAGTTGTGTCTTTACATAAACAACCTCCTGATCCTAGAAGTCAAGGTAAAGTGTGCATACATCTTTTTTTAGACCTTATTTTCGAGTGAGATATATAATAAGGTTTGTTTGTTTTGGTTATTTAAAGTACGCCCTTTTTTATTACATAAATACCCTTATATTTTTTTATCTCATTTTTGATTGATATCTGTTTAATAAGCTAATTTTTATGAAATATGACTAATTTATTAAACAACAACTAAATTATTATTTAATAACTAATTTATCAACTATAGTTGTTAAACATAACGTATATGAGTAGATGATCCTCCATCTTCATGCACTTTTATTTATTTGAAAAGAAACATAAGAATGCCATAAAAATCAATGGACTGAAAATTAAATTTGGATTAAAAACTTATAAGAAGTTCGTATTTTTAAAATAGAAAACATTTTTTTAATGAAAAATATGAAAAAATAAACCACAAGGCTTGTGGCGTACTGGTTAACGCTTGTAGGGATGAGGCTAGGTAACCCATCTACCCCAGGTTCGAATCCAGGCGTAAACAACTTATGGCTACTGGGAAATTTTCTCAGCGCTGCATGCTTTAACAGTGTTAAATTTGTCAGAGATTAGTCTAGGCAATTGTTTAGATACCCTTTCCAAATATATATATATATATATATATATATATAAATAATTATAGGAAGGAAAAGTGGCCACATGCATAATAGCAAAATTGATGCATTGTTGGGTAGTCTCTCTTGGTTCATGTCATGGCCCCCCATATTCTTCTTTCTTTATTTACGCGGCTTTTTCTTTTCTTTTATTTTCTTTTAATTAACCAATAAGACTATAACACTTTTATAATTATTTAATATAAATAATAAATAAAAGGAACCCATGATTTTTCTATTTATGTGTACCAAAGAGGCATATTGGTTTTCTAGTAGGTACCCATGGCTAAATACCATAAATATACCTCTTTGAGCATAGAAGAAGAACAAGTCAACATGGAGAATGCATCTCAAGACAATCACTTCTCATCTTCCACCACCACTTCTTCATCCTCAACCATCACCACCATCACCACAGGTTGCTCCTCTGTGTCGTCTACCTTCACCTCTGATGCATCGACCGTCCAGATCATAACATGTGATAAAAAAGATGGCAAGTCTCAAAAAGGATTTAAAAGAGTTCAAAAGGGAAACGATGGCAATGAAAGAAAGAAACTTAATAGAAATGATGGTGGTGGTGGTGGTGGTAGTGAGCATCTGACGTATCGTGGTGTGCGAATGAGGAGTTGGGGAAAATGGGTGTCTGAAATCCGCGAGCCACGTAAGAAATCAAGAATATGGCTCGGGACATTCCCAACGGCTGAGATGGCGGCTCGAGCTCATGATGTAGCGGCTATAGCCATAAAAGGTCATTCAGCTTACCTCAACTTTCCTGAATTGGCACACCTACTTCCACGACCAACCACTACATCACCAAAGGACATCCGGGAAGCGGCCAACAAGGCTGCTACCACGTGTGTTGGCCATCAAGTCGAGCCACCAAGCCAAGCCATGCTTTCTCATTCTCACTCATCGACAACTCTATCATCAAATAACACCCAAGAATCAATCACTTCGAAATCAATCGAATACGATGATACTTTTTTTGACTTGCCTGATCTTTCTGTCAACAACACTGACCGAAATGATACTTTCCATTTCTATCCTTCATCATGGCAGTTGGAGGCTGAAGCCGATAAAGGCTATAGGATTGAAGCTGAAGAGCCGTTTCATTGGCATATTTACTCGTGAAAAGATCTCCTCATTTAAAATTACCCACTGACCCCTCAAAATTACTATATATGGAAAACATACCCTTGTAAATTCAACCACCCAAAATTTTGTATTGATGTTTGTAGTAGACTTGTATGTTCAAATATCTTGATTTTTTTATACCAAATATTTTATGTTTTGAGAGAAAAAGAATATTTATTTAATTTTGTATTATTGTGTAAAATAAGTTTTGAGAAACAGTAGTCTGCATTTCTAAAGATTAATTTTTATTTATTTATTGAAAGTGTATTTTGTACTATTTTTCTTTTCGGATGCCTCATAAAGTTAAAACATTTCATTTTCATAAAGTTCTCATGGTACAATTACCCATTGTACCCATTCGGGCATTATAATCGTTACAAAGAAATTAATTTGGATCGTCAAATTTTTTTAACTTATGTTTTTTTTGTAATTATGCTTTAAATATTTCATGACTAAAAAAAATCATGTAACTATGTGATGAGTCAAAAGATGCAAATTTTATGAAAATGAGAGAGTATTTATTTTTCCAGTTAACCTCATGTCTCCATCATAGTTTATGTACTGGTTCAACTGGTCTTATTAATTTGATTCCAATAACAACCAAAATAATATATATACATATATATATATATAGTAAAAATGCAAGTCAAATTTAAATGAATTTTAATTCCAAATGAGTTGATAAAAATTTATAATTTAAAATACACTTGCTGAGTAAGTTAAGATATAAAGAATCATATGCATTGTACCAAAATCATGATGATGTGAGAAAATATTTATTTTAAGTCCTGTATAATTAAATAAATTAATTAGTGTTTATTTTCTAGAAAAATAAAAAGATATATTAATATCTAATTTACTTTTGGTTTTATATAAATTAATAATTTGATTATGACCATTCTTAATAGTGACACATGAGGACACATGTGAAGAGTGTCCAAGAAGGAGACAACATCTCAATTGCTTAAACAAATATCAAAATGGACAAATGCAACTCCAATCATTCAAATCAATATCAATTCAAGAAATATAAAATACAAAAAATAAACATAATATATTTTTAGTTTATTCACTGTATTTATTTAATTTGGTTAACTTATTCTTTAAAATAATCATTATATTTTTCAAATCAATTATTTTGGGTTTAACTAAAGAATGTGTAAAATACTAGACTGAAAAAATTAAATGAGTTTACTCATAACTAATTTTTGAAATTTGATGGTTTATTTAATGGTCTTTATTAAGAAGTTGTATGGTTTTAGATGATTTTTAAAGTTTGACGACTATTTATTATAATTTATATTAAAGTATCTTGCGATTTTTTTTATAATTTTTTTTAAAATACAGAATGAAAAATTAAAATTTTTAAAAATATTTTCTTTTAACTTCAAATTTTTTTATATTTTAGAGAATCTATCATTAATTATATTATTAAAATATTTAATACTTTTAATAAAATATTATTTCTTTTTCATACATGTTTAACTTTAATAAGTTTAATTGTTTGTTATGATTAAAATGTTGTTTCTCTTTTCTAATTTATAAATATTAGAATATTCTCTATATTTAGAGATTTCTCCCTAATTTTGTAAAATATAAAAAAAGATAGCAATGCTATTGGAGCATTTTAGAGATAAAAAATTCATTTTTTTAGTTTTAACAATGTTGTTGGAGATGCTCTTAGGGGTCCCGACCAACTCGATGATCAACCCAACACAACTCAATGCGAAATAACTCAACCCAAAACAATCCGATGTCCAATCGAGTTGTAAAATCTTCAAATTATAGGTATTGCTATGCGATATTGAGTTGTTTTTATTTGAACTCAACTCAACTCGATGTACCTGATACCTTTTTATATCTTGGATTTAATATGATTATTAAGTCTCTATTGGTATATACATTAGACAAGTACGCCTTCACGTTCCTCTTCATATGCATAGTTTCGATCTATTTATCCATCTCTATATAATTCATTTGTATATGTGTCCAGTAACTGTAAATATACACACAAACACACACATGCATATGTATATATATATATAGAGAGAGAGAGAGAGAGGAAAGTTCAAATGAGAACTCAAATTTGGTTGTGAACGTGAGCACAAATGAGAGCGTGACACATGTCTGAATGTAGATTATTCAGACTGAATAATCTAAGAAATATTCGGACTGAATAATGCTTATTCAAACTGAATAAATATTATATTCAGTCTGAATATTTATTTGATTATTCAGTCTGAATACGACACGCGTCGCGCTCTCATTTGTCCTCACGTTCTCATGTATATATATTCGAACCAAATTTGAGTTCTCCTTTGGACCCGCCCCTATATATATATATGCAATTGAGAAAATTAATTGAATGTGACATGTACTTTAGTTTTAAGAAGTATAGATAAGTTGTGTCAAATGGTTGATGATAAAAAGAAATTATGAGTACACTAGAAAATACAACATATTCAAGGTTAAGAGAATATTTTGATGTACCAAAGTATCAACCCGACCAACCTGTACGGTTTGGGTTGGCTTGCATTTTGGCTTGGGTTTGGTTGAGATTTTTCAAAGTGTAAGCATTGGGTTCGATTGTTCAAATGTCATCAATCCAATTAACAGAACCCATGAGGACCCCTAATTTGTGTTATATGAAATTAAAATATCTTTTTAATAACAACAATCATTAGGGGTATATATATACACTACTAAACAAAATACTTTACCTATGAACTTTTTCCTGGAAAATCTATCGCTAAAAGGTGATTCCTCACAAAATCATCATAAAAGTTGGTGGGTAAATTGTTGTTGGGTAATTCAAATCAGTGACATATTACTCAGGGTTCTCTAGGTGATCTATTAGTATTTTCTCAAAAAACATCGGATTTTACCGAACCATTGATATTTCCTAGGTGATTCGTGGGAATCACTGACGGAAATTTCACTGGGTAATTTTTATGGGTAAAAGTCATTTGTTTTGTAGTTATATATATATATATATATATATGTCGAGGATAATTCAAATGCAACTTATCTCATTTGTACAACCAATGCAACCCAATCAATTGATATGTTTATGGAAATGATGATGGTTCATTTATTTATTATTTGTATATTTATGGAATATGATTAGAGTTTATTAGTTATGATTAATGTTTTATGTTATAAAACACTAAATATATTTATGGAACCACATATTCACTAGATTAAATGGACGGTTAAGATTGAATTGCAATGGTTGTACAAATATGATAGGTTGTATAATAAACCACCTCTCTAAGAGATAGGTGCTTTATTTTTAAATCATCAAAAGGTTGTAAACCATATAAATAAATCCCTGTCGTTTGGGTTTGATGTTTGATTTCATCCATGAACAGAACTGGTTGGAAACAAAACCGTGTATCTGTGTGTGTGCGTGTGTGTAACAACTCGTCCCACATTTATAGACTAAAGGATTTGGAAGCTCCTTATAATCCTCAAGTAGTGGACTACCAATAACTTCCACCATGGTTTTAAGTTGGATTTGAAGTTATTGGGCCAGTCCTTTGTTTTGGGCTTTGGGGGTGTTACAAATGGTATCAGAGTCGATCCTTGTACCCTCGGGATGGTGGGAGAAACCTCATCGTGCATGATGAGTTCTCAAGATGGGGTGTTTGTAATATCTTAGACGAATCCCACATCGTCGATGATAAGGAGAAAGTTTCTAGGCACACCTAAAGAAGACGTAAGGAGTTTAATTGGAGGAGTTTGTAACAACTCGTCCCACATTGATAGACTAAGTGATTTGGAAGCTCCTTATAAGCCTCAAGTAGTGGGCTACCAATAACTTCCACCATCGTTTTAAGTTGGATTCGAAGTTATTGGGCCAGTTCTTTGCTTTAGGCTTTGGGGGTGCGAGAGAGAGAGAGAGTGTGTGTGTGTGTGTGTGTGTGTGTGTGAGAGAGAGAGAGAGAGAGAAGAACTTCCACGTCTGTGATTGGGATCTAACAAAACTACAGCAGATCGAAGAGAAGCACATCCAGATCTGTGGTTGGGACGATTTGATTTCGAGAAGAAGCAAAGAGAGCAACAGATCGAGAAAGGTGATTGGATCTAACGATGATGGAGGCGACCGAAGTTGGATATTTGGGTGTCGGCGAGAAGTGACAAAGATGGTGGCGGCCGAAGTTGGAGCTGTGGCCGATGAGTACTCAATTCCATCCTGATTTTGTTGTATTTTGATTGATTTGGTAAGGAGGGTGAGTCTACCCATAATACCCTTTCAATCTTCTTTTAGTTTGACAAAAATACCCATTTCACCATTTTTATTACAAATATGTTGACTTCTTTAATGACCCTTAACTTAAACTAGTATATGGATTAGATTAGCCCTGAAGGTTCTCGACTTATTTTTTGTCTTCATTTGATTTTCATCACACACACACAATTATATATATATATATATATATAGGCTTAGGATCATATGACAAGAAGAGTTAAGGTGAGAAGTGCAAGAAAAGATCTGAACCATTGATCACTTTTAATCTCATAACCATCCATGAATTGCGCCTTAGAAGGGAGTTGATCCGGTGCATCTCGGTGCACCTCATATTGGTGCATCTCATCCTAATGTGCATCCAATGGTGGAGATCCCTTCTTACGCTTCTCACCATAACTCTGCTTCTCACCGGAACACAATCATATATATATATATATATAGAGAGAGAGAGAGAGAGAGAGGGAGGTTCATGCAAGGACGGTAACAATTTACGAGAATGTGAGGACAATCCTAAGCCGATCATTTTTGTACATGAATATGGGAAGATTGATTTGAATCAAATATGATTTTATATTGTGTGGGACCCACATCATATGTGGTCCTAAATGTGGTCCTTTATTCCTTTAAATGAGGGGTGTTCTTGTATGATCTCTCCCCTATATATATATATATATGGGAAGATTGATTTGAGAAGTGGTAAGTATTTGAGAAGTAAAAGAAGTGATCATAACCTTTCATTTGGTCAACATTTGCAGCTTTGATTATGAAGCACCAGATAATTTCGTGCATGGGTATGTGATAACACCAATTTTCAGTGTTATTATTATACCAATTTCCACGTCGTTTAACTCGTTTCCAAACAAACAAAGTGTATTTTCTCACAGTTTACTGCAAGTTGTACCGGAGTTGACTCATTGAGAGAATTAAAAGAAATCCGAGGATTTTTCAGTTAAATTCAAGATTTTTATGTTCACATTTAATAGAGGATGCAAATATGAGTCTAATGGTCCTTTTCGGAGCCAAATCAAAGCTAAAATTAATAAATTATGGCCAAAACAGTGTTCTAGGCGACTTTAGTCGCGGGTTTCAAGGTTCAGGCGACTTCTAGAATCCGGGCGACTTCTGGGACGACTTAAGTAGCCTGGAAAGTCGCCCGGGGAGGCTGTTTTCATGAATTTATTAGATTTTCAGCTAGGGCTTATTCATTTGTCGGACCATACGTCCAAGAACACATCTTAGGCGCTTGACAGCTATTCTGGAGCGATTTTGGAGCCATGAAATATAGGAAATAACATCGAGATTGAAGATCTGAAACCGAAATCATTGCTTGTTCGTGGAGATTCGTCACTAAAAGGGGCTTTTTACTTTGATTTAGATTTTGATTGAGAAACCAGGTCTAGACTTATGAGTTCTTCTCTTTTAGTCTTGTTTTCTACCACCTCCAACATGAACTAATCTTTAGATGTTGGGGGTTGGATTACTTTTGGTTTGTAATCATATGAGCACGTAAAGTTGGGATTTTTAGTAGCTTTTCAATTAATGAAGTATATAAATTTGTGTTTAATATTTTTGTGAGACTGATCAACTTACAATTGGTTCCAGTGTTATAAAGTAGTTTCCGATGTTATATCCAAGGTGAGAACTTGGATAGAGATACACCAATTAAGCTTTGGTACCTTTTACAATCTTTTGTTAAAAGACTTTCAGAATCGTATGTTGAGTTCGAGAGATAAAATATATGTTTTTAGGGATAAATCTATTATAACGAGAGAGAAAGAGAGAGAGAGAGAGGGAGAAAGAGAGAGAGTAATAGTGAACTTTAAGATTGTGTATTCATTTATGTGAAAATCATTAGGACCCTAACTCCCAACTGCTTTTCTCCTGATAAAGTTTCCATCTTTTCATTTTCTAGAATTGTTCAAGATTTTTTTAGTTTAATTAGTGAATTAATTATTCAACCAATCAATTTTCGACCGTCCAGTTAATAGTGGTCATTGTGTTACTTAGTTCCTAGTTCCCTTGGTTCGATATTCGTACTTAACGTACATTATTACTTGATTGGACCTGTACACTTGTGGTTAGATTTAGGGGGGTGTAAACCCACCTATCAGTATGCGAGAGATAGAGATGTAGCTTCGTAACTTTTATGAATATGTGGTAAACGGGTTCATATGTGAACACGGTAATTAGGTAGATGCAAGGTTCAAAAAGACGTGAGGCGTGGCGTGGCGGTTTTCAAAGCGTGACATATGACGATAAATTTGTATGTCATTTACACAATTATACATAAAGATATATGTTTTCTATATGTTATCTAATAAGATAATTATATTAAAAAGATATTCATTCATATTAGAAAAGAAAAATCATATGAATTATTATTATAAAATTAGTTTTTTGATTAAATATTTAAAATAGAATTTAGCAAGGTAATTTTACAATTTCATTATAATCGTGAGTCCATAACGTTTATAAATTCGTGAAATTGTGAGTGATGCGATTAGATAAATCTATAAAAGTGTAAAATTTAAAGTTAAAAATGAGAAGTACAAAAGATATAAAAAACGAAAAATTATTTTTTTTGAAAAAAATCATGCCATACAAATACACGTTATGGGCTGTTTCGTTAACGGTGGAGACGCGCCTTACACCTTTTTTCTTTCTATAGTGGAGATAGTCGCACGTAATGATAAATCACAGTCCATGGCACATCTTTTTAAACACTGAGTAGATGATGACCGATAAGTCAGCCGGTGGCTGATAAGCCAATTGATTAACAAATCATGTGTGAGAAAACTAACTGATAAGCATGTAAAATAAACTAAAATGGCAGTCTTGTAAAACTAGTCAATTACAATATTTTATAATATAATTAAAACATATGCTTAATAAAATAATATATCAATACAAACAAGATAGTAAAAAAATGTAAATAATATACCATGTAAATTAAAAAAAATTAAATTGATATATATATATATATATATATATTATCAATTTGGATTTGTTAAAATAATCTATATATTAATTTATGATTTTTAATAAGTATTACAATATAATATAAATGAAAATAAAGTTGGTCAGTTTCATGTATTTTATATAGTGTTTGATAAAACTAGTTTATATAAATGTAAAATTAATATAAAGAACATATTAATTTTTTTAATCAATTATAATATTCTAAAATATAATTAAAAACAAATATTTAAATAATAGAATATATTAATTAATGCAAACAATGTGGTAAAAAAATATTAAATATTGATTGAAAGAATTTCAGATTGATTATTATACATATTACAATATTGGATTTATTAAAATAAATTGGATTTATTAAAACAAATGTTAGAAAAAAAAACATATTATTTATGATTTTAAATAACCATTACATATAATATGAATAAAAATAAAATTGGCCAACTTTATATATCCTAATTAATTATAAATTTTAAAAATTTTATTAAAAAATTTATTAAAATTATTTAACACAATTTTATTATTTATAAAAATAAAATAAGTATAAATTTAGATTTTATGTTTACATAAATATGTTTATAATTGTTATAAAGTTTTTTGATACCTAAATATATTAAATAATAATTAAAGAAAATAATATTATGAAAATAATTGATATGATTAATAATTATTGTAAATAACGTTAATGTATAATTATTAATTATAATTAGTTTTCAATTTATATTTATTAATATTAGTAATATTTAATATTTATTTATAATTAATAGTAATAAATAATAATTAAGATTAATGAGAGTTATAATCGGAACAAATGACAATAAGCTCTTAAAACATTATTCCAAGTAGTTTTTCAATAAGGTAGCTTATAAACTAACGTATAAGTTAGCTTATGTGCATCCAAATTTGTACCCTGAAAATAAGGTAACCTATTTTTATCAATAAGTTACTTTATGTGCATTCAAACGTCTCCCCAAAAAATAAGCTAGCTTATATGTTAACTTATAACGTAGTCTATGTTTGTCAAACAATTCCTTAAGATAATCCATCTGATGCACAATTTCCCCATGGTTGGACATCCTAAAGTCATTCTTGTTGTAGTGACACCCTAAAAGAGTACAATTTTTCTCCTTGAAAATATATTTCAGAAAAAACATAACTTTACTTTAAGGATTTAATAAATATGATGAAATTACAATCATCTTTCATATGATTTTATTATGTTCTTCAAAATTGATCGAATAAACCCTGTCTTTTTAGGGTCTCCTCATGATCCATAAAATCAATAGTAGCTATAATTGTATGATAATACGATATGATCGGTGCGGGCCGCGAGAGCAGTACCAAATCGAGGCAAACTCTGAATACTAGATATGACCTTAAAAGAACAGGGGTCAAGATCGGTTCGACTTAACCTACGAATGTATTTTAATGCCTAAAATATCAGCTTAACAATCATATAGTCCAATGATGTCAAGTTGGTTGTCTATATCATTTGGGGATTCAACTTTTGTTTTGAAGGATGTTTTAGACTATGTCTAAACTAATTTTGACAAATTATGACTGTAAGACATCAGTTCTGATAAATTCAGTAGTCACAATTGCTGTATACGCTTAGATTCGAACCCTGAACAGATAGATATTCCACTACATCCCTCGGGTGTCAACCACTACGCTACAACCCTTATGTTTATTTGGAGCTTCAACTTATTCATGTTGTAACTTTCACTTTGTTTGAGAACTCTTTATTGGCACTACTAAGCGAAAAACTTTTACCTACGAGTTTTTTCCTGGAAAATCTGTCGTTAAACAGTAATTTCTCACAAAACCGTCAGAAAAGTTGGTGGATAATTCAAATCAATGACAAACTAACTAGAGATTCTCTTGGTGATCCGTTGGTATTTTTTGAAAACATCGAATTTTACCGAGTCACTGGTATGTTCTGAATGATCCATGGGTAATCACCCACGAAAATTTCCTTAAAATAATTTTTAAGGATAAAAGTCATTCGTTTTGTAACGTAAACCTAACTTGTTATGGATAACTTCTACATTGGATCAACTGATATTCAGGATTGATTATATCTAATTATCTAAGGCTTGTCTTGTAACACCTATGCTACAACCCATTGATACCACGGATGACATATTATCATAATGATCCAACCACCGACTCATTTAAAATTACATGAGCTAATATGCCTCTAATAGTAGATAATGAATAATAATGTTATTGTATCACTTTTTTCATGTTTATCTAGATTGAAACTTTATTTGTGAAATTTTAATAAGGTTAAAAATGAAAACTTATACTTCTATTCAACCTTTTTTATAAAAAATCTATTCAACCTCTTTATAAAATATCTATAGAATAAATTACGGTTTTCGAGTCATAAACAAAACAAACTATATTATGAACATGAATTACGTAAGTCCATATATAAATCATTTTTTTTGGTTTCTTATATGATAAGAAATGAGATTTTACTGAATAAGACGTCTTTCTTTACATTCATTTTCAATGAACACCAGGCCCGACCCTTGCTATAGGCCAGATGGGTAGGTTCATTTTGGCTTATAAAATACTAGTGTTTGCTATTTTCCTTGCCGGCATCACTACCTTATATAGAGCCCAAGGGCATCCTTCTTTCTCGGCCTCGCTTCAGCCTTTACGAACAGTCTAACAGATACTCAATGTAATAACCCGGAATCAACTTATTTATAATGATAATTACGACTGAGAATGATGGAGCCTAACTTCTTAAACTCCAGGGACTGAAGTTGTAATTTGAGTAATGTGGATCAATAAGGGTTAGAAACCCTCATTTTGGAATCATTCGGCTGAAACCTTGTGTCTGTAGTGTATGTGTGCGATTTGAAGAAAAGAGAAGATAAGAGGAGGAAATTTTGAGGGAGTAAAGAGTCAAACAACAATCTCAGGTATAAATGTTCGTCTTCTTCACCTCTTTTTCTTGTTGGGTCTTTTGGTTGATTTGAAATCTTGGGTTTTATGTGGTTTAGATTGTGGGATGGTCTAATAAGTCCCGCAACTCACTGTTTTGGTGATTTTAAGTTTTGCTTGACGGGCGATTAAGGGTGTTTTGTGGTCTTCTAACCTTAGGGGTTGACTAGTGGGATAATTGTAGTATAATTGGGTCATTAACTTGTAGTTAATTGATTTAAATCACGTGTTCGATTGGTGTGATCGTAGTGTGACAACGAGCAATCGAGACTTGGCAATCAGGTAAGTTTCCTTCGTGTGCTTAAATTTCAAATGAATGTTTTATCTTGCATAATATTTAAACCATTTATTTACGGGAAGTGTCTACCCGACCTTTGGGCAAGTGTGAGCCCGTTTAATAGTCACGGTGCAGGGCCGGTCCTGAGATTTTGGTTGCCCATGGCGAAAAACAAAAAAAATGCCCCTAATATGCATTTATAAAAACCAAAATAACAACTTTTAAGGGGTTTGGAACCTAGTCAATCTAGGCGGCTCATCCCCACCTTGAATTTTATTAAACATAACAAAAATGAGGGGGACATAAACTAAAAGCCCGTGTAAAGATCCTTGCAAAGATTGAGCAATTTCTTCTTGTCTATTCTTTCTTTTTCTATTTGAGCACCCGATGATTGTGATCAAGGAAACATGTCTTAAACAAATCATAAGATATAGAGAAGAAAAAAGATAACACCTAAAGTTCAAAGTTGAAACGATTTTGTTTCTCGGTTTCTGCAATCATAACACAGTCCCAAACAAAAAATAAGTAAACAACTAAAACAACTAAAACAACAATCAATTTCAATTAAGTCTATATTCTATAAACAGTAGGTCACTAAATAAATACATAAAAAACTTAAAACTATAAACCTAAAATAAAACTACAAAAACTTAAAACAATAATAGCAGTAAGATGAAAAAATTTATTGTTTACAATTGAAATCAATTAATAAAAGTCAAAGTCATTGTGTCTACAATACAAATTACAACTTAAATAGGAGTATAGGACTATGTCTGTCCGGAGAGTTCGAGAAACAGAGAAAGAGTGAAAGGCTTACAAGTTACAGCCAGCAGAGAGGTGCAATTTGTGCACAACAGAGAGCAAGGGTTTCCAATCGAGGGGCAGAGAGAAAGGGTTTTCCGTTTACAGATTTGGCAGCCGACAGCACAGAGAGTGGCAGAGATCAAGGGTTCGTCGAGCTCGAGAGGAGTAGCCGGCAGTCAAAAGAGAGGAAGATGAGAGACAGAGAGCAAGAGTTCGATTGAGTCCTTGTCTCCTCGAAATTTCCAGTATTCAATCGAGAGGGAAAAGAGCTCTGTCGTACGAATGTTCGAATACGTTGAGGGTGAAAGTGAAATTGGGGCACTGTAAGTCAGTCCAGTCCTATATGCATAAAGGTAAAAAAATTAGGGCCACCGAATTGAACCTACTCCCGGGCTAATGGGCTTAATCCGATGATGCCTTTGGGCTCACTGTTGCCCTGGGCCGTCGCCCCTCTGGCCTATAGCCAGGGCCGGGCCTGTCACGGTGTGTGTGACTAAAGTGTGAATTACCGTTGCAACAGGTACATTTAAAGTGTGTTCATGTGTGAGTTAATATTCATGACTAACTTGTTTTATCTTATGAATGTCATGCATAATTAACTGCGTTTTTTGGGGAATTCACTAGGCCTTATGGTCTAACCCTCTCTTTTATAAAATTGAAAATCTTTTTAGGGAAGCACGTGGTAGAGAGCTCGAGTAAGGGCAAGGGAAAGCTGTGAGCTTGGAAGGATAGTTAAGAGGTACTACTTCGTATAGATAGTTGCCAGTTTATAGTTGGCTTGTAATAAATCTCAGTAGTATTTTATTTCGCTGCAAACATTTAAGATCAAGGTTATACTTTGGGACCCATTGATGTTTGATATTGCCATTTTTAGAGCAATACAATGAATTATCTTTATTTTAGAATCGTGGTTGTTACACTTAATTACTCTCTCACTCTCGTTTCTGAATTTTGACTCTCGCTCTAACGCTCCCTCGTTCAAGCAGTCGAATCATCTCATCTCTACCCCTAGCTCTGTCGCACGAACAGTCGAACTTGTCTGTGAGACTTGAGATACAAAGTGAGGTTTCTTCTCTAGCTCTTGAAGTCTCGCTTCTCTGTCCAAACTACTCTCTCTCCTCTAGCCTTTGGCTCGAAGTCAATTGTGGTAAAATTGAAATTTCTTATTCTGATTTGACTTCTAATGTGTTAATATATATATATATGTGTGTATGTATGTGTGCGTGTGTTTTTTCCGTCAATGTGTGACATTGTAAATTGATGATGTACATATGTTTCTAGACTCTAATTTAGTAGTTTCTTTATTAGATTAGGTTAGGTTTATGGTTTATTTCATTATTTGTTTAATGTTTAGAGTTTAGACTTTAATTTAATTAGGTTTATTTTTTTACTGTATAGATTAGGTTTATTAATTTTCTTATTATAGTTTAGACTTGGATAATAGATTGGATTCTTCTTTTATTGATATTTGTTGTCATTGTTATAATTTCAAAAACAAAGTTATTTTGACTTTGAAGTTTCAATCCGTTTCACAATTTCACGAATCATGATTAAATCACGTATTATCTTTCTATTCTTTATATCATATCTAAATATGTTTCCTCGATCACAACCGATCTCAAAATAGAAAAAGAAAGAGGAAATTTCTCAATCTTTGCAAGAATATTTAAATAAGTTTATCTTTCCATTCTCTATATCGTATCACAGGGTTTTGGTTTAAGGAGGAGTTCGGTCCTAGACCGGTACTGAACCGGGTAGTACCGATTTTTTGGGACTAAAAGTAAGGACCGAAAACCGAACCATATTCCTGAATTCGGTACTGGTTCAGTTTCAGTTTTGGTTCGAGAAATTCGGGACTGTCACCACTTAGGACCGAAAATACAAAGCGGGTAAAGAAACAGTCAGAACCAATCTAAAGTTTAACAATCAAAAGTACCGATTTGAAGTAGGAGCCAGGGGTTCAAACCGCACCAAAGGTGAGGAGAGTGTGTGAGTTTATTTGTTGCATTTGTCGTATATAAATATTATATACTAAAAAATATTATTAGTTTAGGTCCAATAATCGACAGTGTTCCACTCTAGTTGCCTATTTTGTTTTATTATTAACTACTACTTTACTTTTGAAGTAAATAATCAATATAATCAACTATAAATTAATAAAATGTTTGTTTATTCAATTATTAAGAAATAAATATAGCTTAATATTTACTATATCATAAAACATTTGACGTAACTTTTAAAAACAAATGAGTAAACATTGAGTACCGTTTGTTAACGTATAATAACCTGCAAGTTATTATACATATATATAACTATTTAAAACTTTATAAAACTAGCTAATAAATTTTATATAATTACCTATTTCTTAAATCTAACACCCAAAAAAAACATGGGAAATAACAACTTATAGATATTTGGTATTCATATATCAAAATATGAATTTTGCACATAAAAATGGAATAACGCCAGGTAAATTACATGTGTGATAAATGGGTTTAAGGTTAACAACCTTTTAAGACCTTTTCAATCTAATCACTAAACATAAAACACTAAAAATGATGGCCTATTGAACATTAAAAAAATCAACTCTAGCCGCATACTATAAAAACAAAAAAATATTCTTTAACATTATAATAATAATAATAAAATAATATATATTTATAAACACTTAATACAAGTACAAAAACTTAATAATATATTAATACATCAATTACAAGGGTCAACTTTATTGAACTTCAAATATAGAGGTCAATTTTAAAGACCTCTATAATTTTTTTTTTGTAACGGTGGGTTTTCGGGAAGCTTACGTACACCAACGAATCCCCCAGGCAACCACGAATGATCCGGAGTCATCCTAGGTGAACCTCTATATCCACACAAGGGGTCTTTGGCAGCGACAGTATTCGAGCTTGGGATGGATGAGATATTGCATACATCCCCCTAGACTATACCAGTGCACCACAACCCAAGTGGTTTTTCGTTTAAAGATGCCAACTTTATTGGCCTTCAAATATAGAGGTCAACTTTAGAGACCTCTATAATTTTGTTTGTGGTAACCTATATATTTTAGTGTTTTATTATGGGTGGTAGATGAAAACACTTACTTTTTGTGCTTTTATTGGGTTGGAGATGCCCTCATCACCCAACGGTTCAACTTAAGCGTCATAAAACTCGTCATTAGTACGACATGATATACGCTTAGCACCTGATGAACTCAAACAGTTTATATTGTAATTAAGTACGTAATAATAGTGATAAAATGAGTTCTAATAACCCTAGCCACATTTGGAATATCTTGTTACAAAAATATATATTCCCGAAACGCCCATACCTTGGCAATTTAAATAACTTACAAGCTTTGCGATGATGGAGGAGACTCGATTCCTCATCAGACGTGACGAGAATATAAAATTATTGCCACAAGTCTATATTATCGGTTACATCTTCGATTCTATGACTTTAGTGCAGGCTTTACCTAGCATCACCTTAAGTCCATAAGTCCCTAATACCTTTAGTGTCTACTTCATTGAATTTCATCTCAAGGTTATTAACCTTAAACTTAGCGGGCACCCATTCTCTAGCTATAAGGTGCCACCTCGAAGATCCCATCCCATTTGACTTTTAGTGTATACTTAGTAGCGTACAAGATAATAAGAATCCTACAACTTCCTACTTGACAATAGAAAGCCTCCAACCCAAATTCATAAATGTTATAGCATCATAACTCCAAGATTTGCAAATTTATCAAATGAAATGTCACACATTCCCATTAAAATGTACAAATTAAATGGTGTTACAAATCATAAGTAGTTATTACTTCAACGCATGATGTAATTTGATTACTTGGCAAAATCCCAATATCTTAAATGGATATACGAGGAAAAATCAAATCATAAGAAGGTACCACGTGAGTTTAAAACAAACTCAATGAAATGCATGTCCAATCATCTTTATGCAAAAACCACTACATGTACCAAAACCCCTTCATTTTATACCCAAAAAGGCTCACAACTTTCAACTTTTACACATCATAAATCCTAAAAAGCTCTAATATATGTAGAAGGGAGGTTTGCAAATGATCGTTCCCTTATATAGGTTTGCAAACGATCCCTCCCCCTCCCCAAAAAAAAACGCACACACACACACACACATATATATATATAGGGTTGATTGAATAACATTGCATTCAGTCCTGAATAATACTACATTCAGCCTGAATAACACTATATCCATTCTGAATATTTCTCTGCCCTTCATTATTCAATCTGAATATGACATGTGTCGCGCTCTCCTTTTGTGCTCACGCTCACAACCAGATTTGAGTTCGTTTGAACCCACCCCGATATAAATATATATAAATACATATATATATATATATAGGGGCAGGTTCAAATGATAACTCAAATTTGGTTGTGAACGTGAGGACAAAAGGAAAGTGCGACATGTGTCACATTCAAAGAAATATTCAAACTGAATAAAGTATTTATTCAGTCTGAATATACAAAGAAATATTTAGATTGAATATAGTATTTATTCAGTCTAAATAATGGTTATCCAGTCTGAATATTTCTTTGTATATTAAGTCTGAATAATCTATATTCAGACACGTGTGACGCTCTCATTTGTCCTCAAGTTCACAACCAAATTTGAATTCGCATTTGAACTTTTTTTCTCTCTCTCTCTCTGTATATATATATATATATATAGGGGAAGGATTGCTTGCTGTTTGGAAAAGATTAGGGGAGGTGTATATAAGTCATTTCTAAAATAAATTAAATTTAGTTTTAATAATTTGTATTTTTTAAATGTTTAATAATAATTAAATTAAGGAGAAGTATATATATGTGAGTTTATCAGGTTTATAAGGATATATACGTAATTACAAATTTTACAAGGATATATACGTAATATATCAAGTTTTTAAGGAGGTAGATAAATTTTTTCCAAAAAAGACATTTAATATTAATATAATAAAAAATTATATATGTATTTATTACTTAATGTATAAAACAATTAATCTATATATATATATAACTATAAAAATGAATAAAATACTAAAATATATTTTTAGAGGCCTACTTTACATATCACCAACTATTGAGGCCAACATTTTGGATCTCAATTTTTTTTCTTCGTATTTTAGTCTTGGGTTGAAGAGGGAAACACCCTAATTTTATGTTTTTAACGATGGGTTGAAGATGGTATTAGGAGAGAGGGATGTGTAATATCCCATATTGGTTTGGGAGGAGAACAAAGGTTGCCTTATAAGGGACTTGTTACCTCTTCAATCAGACGCGAATTAAAACCGTGACTCCAGATGTGTGGACAAAGCATACAATATCTGGTATGGTTGGTCTGAGATGTTACAATAGTATCAGAGCCAGCCAGGAATTGGACTGGTGTGCCAGCAAGGACATTGGGCTCCCAAGGGAGTGGATTGTAATATCCTAAATTGGTTGGGGGGATAATAAAGGGTGCCTTATAAGGGACTTGATACTTCCTTTATCAGACGCATTTTAAAACTGTGAGTCCAAGTGTGTCGACAAAGCGGACAATATCTGGTATAGTTGGCCTGGGATGTTACAGATGGCATTAGAGCAAGGAACCGGACTGTGTGCCAGCGAGGACGTTGGGCTCCCAAGGGGGTCAATTGTATTATCCCACATTGGTTGGGGAGGAGAGCAAATGTTTCTATATAAGGGACTTGATACCTCGTTTATCAGACACGATTTTAAATAGTAAGTCGAGGTGTATGGACAAAGGTTGGCGTGGGATGTTACAGATTATAATATCCCACATTGGTTGGGGAAGATAACAAAAGTTGTCTTATCAGGGACTTGGATACTTCCTCTATCAAACGTGTTTTAAAACTATAAGTTTTGGTATGTGGACAAAGCGGACAATATCTGGTACGGTTGGACTAGGATGTTCAGAGCCGTCTCAATCTTTTTGGAGGCCCTGTTACTCTCCTACTAAAACTATAGGTTGTCTCAAATTAGTAATAAACTTCATATCATGTTAAAAACCTTATAAATTAAAATATGTTTAAAATGACAGAGTGAGAAGAATATCAAAGAGTCATTTTTGTTTTTGATCAGTAAATTCTGAAATTAAATTGTCGTTCTTTATTTGGAAATGAACTATAGGGGTTTATTGAGGTGTGTTCACAAATTGGGTTATATAAATCCGGGGCCTAGACGCAAGTAAAATTAGGCCCCAAAATTTTGGAGGCCCTGTTCAAAAACAAAGATTTAACATGCTAATCGACGGCTCTGAAGATGTTACGGATGGTACCAGAGCCGAGGACCGGACTGATGTGCCAGTGGGGACGTTGGGGTCCCGGGGGAGGGGTGGATCGTAATATCCCACATTGATTGGGAAGGAGAACAAAAGTTGTCGTATAAAGGACTTAGATACCTCATCTATCAAACATGTTTTAAAACCGTGAGTCCGGGTGTGTGGACAAAACGAACAATATCTGGTACGGTTGTCCTGTGATGTTACAGGAAGGGATATAGTTTTTATGGGAGGGGTAGTCCATGTGGCAGTGATAAAGGGAAATTGCCTCAAATGACTATTTTATGAATCCAAATTGGCCTTCTAACCATTTCTCTCCCAGATTGACGCAAATGTCAGACTTCCGAACCTAACTAAAAGACAAAAAAGTCAAATTTAACCCTTTTTACAAGTGTTACTGTCATATCTGGGGACCTGACCGTCTTTATTGCGGACCTGGCCGTCACGATAGCAGATATGTATTGAATTTTCTAAAAAAAATTGTCAGCAATATTGAGGACTTGGATATTGAGGAAGTGTGACATTTGGGTCAATCAGGAAGTGACATGGTTAGGAGACTAATTTGGATTTGTAAAATGGTCATTTGAGTCTATTTCCCGGTGATAAATGGGGACGTGTTATTGTTTTTTTATTTTATTTTTTATTTTACAATTAATAATTTTTTATATTCAATATGTTTTTTTAATTTTAATAGAAAAGTGGTAAAATGACCAAAATACTCTATATTTAACTTGGTTAACAGAAAAAGTTAACAACCGTTAAATTAGGGACCAAAACTGTTGGGAATGGACAAACATGAGGGACAAAATCCGAGTTTATGAAGTTTAAGGATGATGTCCATTGAATTTAGCAAACGTTATGGACCAAAAATGAACTTTAATAAAAAAAGTATATTCATATGGGCATACAATTACTAAGTAAGAGGGAGGTTCAAATTGAAAACACTAAAACAAATAAAACTGGAGAACACCTTAGGAGCCCCCATCCAGACGGTATGCACTAATGTATACTAAAAAGGTACTCGCGCAATGCAGCGAGATACATTTCGATTTTAATGTTTCATTTTATTATTACTATCGATGTTAAAGTACGATTTTATGGTGTTTTATATTTTAATAAAATATAAACTTGAAGATATAATAAAAACTTGAAAAATATATATCAATATCGATATCAGTATCAAATTAACTTTTTTTAAAGTTTAATAACGATGTAATACAATTTTGGTTTAATAATATAACTTTTAATAAAGATAATAAATAAGTATTATGTTAAACCTCAATAATTATCCTAACTATTTTTTATATATTTTATATTTAAAATGAGATGTTTATCTTGTATGTAATAATGTTTTATCTGCAGTTGGTTACAAAAAATCAAACATAGAGCTTTAATAAGTTATATTTATGCACAATCTACTTGTAATATTGAATTTTAAGTAATCTGCATCAATAAACAGTACTGTATGCACTAAAATTGGTTTTTAAGAGTTTTTGGTAAATGTTTTATAATATAACTAAAAGGGTACTCGCGCAATGCAGCGAGATATATCTCGATTTTAAGTTTCATTTTAATTTTTGTTTCTATCGATGTTCTAATGCTTTTATGTGGTTTTGAGAAAAAGATTTTAATATTTCAATTAAAAGTTCTCTTTTTTTTATTTAATTTCTTTAATTCAATTTTTTATCATAATTTAATTTAAGTTTAATAACTAAATAATTTATTTTTGGTTTAATATATAATTATTTTATTTGTTAGAAGTCAATTATTATCTTAATCATATTTTAGATTTTTTATATTTAAAATTAGATGTTTATCCTGTAGTTGATCATAGTTATCTGTAGTTAGTTACACGAATTTAGAGATAAAGCTTTAATAAGTTGTAGTTACGCACAATTACTTGTAATGTTGAAAATTAAGTAATTAGCATTAAATAACAGTAACTAAAGCTTAAAAAGTTGTTATTAAGAGTTTTTGGCCACATGCTTTATAAGATAATATAGATAAACGTCTTTTTTCAATGCATCAATGCTTCTATAATCACATATGCTTACTGCATATGCACAAATGTATTAGTGCATATAAATAAATGCATGTTACAAATTAATCATATGCATTAGTGCATACCATTTAGATGAAGGGCTCCCAGAGTGTTATTCAGTTTTTTTTTATGTTTTTTCTTGAACCTGACCCTACTGAATACAATACTCATTTTTAATTTTGATATAATGTTTTTTGATTTAAAAAATAATTATATTTGAGATAATTCATATTCAGTATAAACTTCCAAAACTTGATCAGTTCAATTTGCAGGTAACGAGTATCCAAAATCCTTCAACTTTCTCTTCTTATTGTCTATAAATAGACAAAATAAGAATATTATATAATTAAAAAAATGTATATATTATTAATTCATATTTAATATATTAATGGTTGTGTCTTTGAAAATTAAATTAAGACTTCTAAGAAAGAAAACTCATATGCTATATGATATTGAAAAATATATAAAGGTAATCATGAATCGCATTAGTGATAAATGTCATCATCAAACCCTGATTTCTCTCTTATATATATAATAAATTCGGCATGAATCACATTATTTGTTAGTGATGAATGTCATCATCAAGTCATTATTTAATTTCTTCATTTATAATGATCAAATAGGAAGCATAGTGGGGAGAAAGGAGACAAATGGCAATCTCCAGCTTTTATAGCAAATCTATTAGCGTCACTATGATATAAATCTATCAGCAAATCTATATATATATATATATAGAGAGAGAGAGGGGGAGGTTAACAAGAAAACGCTAAAGAAAGAGAAAAATGAATAACATCCTGGGAGGCCGCTATCTGGTAACATGCATTTGTGCATATGCACTAATGCATATACTATACATTGATGCATAGAAAAAAAGGAGCTTCAATAGCTTATATGCATTTGTGCATATGTACTAATGCATACTATGCATTGATGCATAGAAAAAAATACCGTCCAGATGGCGAACTCTCAGGGTGTTCTTCAGTCTTCTTTTTTTTCTTAGCGTTTTCTCCTGAATCTTCCTCTATAGATGTATATATATAATATATATATATTAAAACGTCAAAAAAAAACTGAAGAACACCCTGGGAGCCTTCCATCTGGACGATATGCACTAATGCATATGAATACCGATAATTCGTAACATGCATTTGTGAATACGGATCAATGCATATGTAATGATAGAACCATTGATGCATATATAGGAACATAAAATGCTTCTATGCATTAGTGCATACCGTCCAGAAGGGAGACTCCTAATGTGTTCTTCAGTTTTCTTTTTTTTTTAGTGTTTTCCCTTGAACCTCCCTCCCTCTTTCTCTCTCTCTCTCTCTCTCTCTCTTTATATATATATATATATAATAATATATATATATATATGTGTGTGTCAGGTTCAAGGGAAAACGCCAAAAAAACAGAAAACTGAAGAACACCCTAGGAGTCTTTCATCTGGACGGTATGCACTAATGCATATCGGTAATCTATAACATGCATTTGTGAATATTCATCAATGCATATGTAATGATAGAAACATTGGTGCATAAGAACAAAAAAACGCTTGTATGCATTAATGCATACCGTCCGGATGTAGGGCTCCCAGGGTGTTCTTCAGTTTTTTTTTACTATTTTCCCTTAAACCTCCCTATATATATATAGTTCAAATACCAGTTGAATGAAACATATATATCAAATGCTATGATTTAAGATATTATTGCACATATATTTGTTTCACTTTGTGAAAAAATTACATATAAAACTTTTACATTATAAACCAAATACATGTGAAACTTTTTCATAAAAAACATATGAGAAACTTTCAACTTATAAAAACAAATATATATAAAACTTTTACATTATGAAACAAACATATGTGTAATAATATCTTAAATCATATTAATTGATGAAAAAAAATCATCAAAAAAATTATTTTATATTGATATTAACAAGTTTGTGCCCTTCAACTAGTTTGTATTTGAACTTCTCTCTCTCTCTCTCTCTATGTATATATATATATATATAAGTTCAAATGCGAACTTAAATCTGGTTGTGAACATGAAGACAAAGGATAACACGACACGTTTCTCATTCAGTCTGAATAATGAAAGGCATGCGGTATGAATAACGAAGATGAAGTTCATACATTATTCGGTATGAATAATATGCATTTAGATTGAATAACACAACATTCAGTCTGAATATATTCTGAGTGAATAAGACACGAGTCGCGCTCTCCTTTATCCTCACGTTCACAATCTAATTTTAGTTTGCATTTGAACCCACACCTATATATATATATATATATATAGAGAGAGAGAGAGAGAGGAGGGGGGAGGTTCAGGAAGAAAACGCTAAAAAAAGAAAACTGAAGAAAAACCTAAGAGCCGACCATCTGGACGATATTTTTTTCTATGCATCAATGCATATATATGCATTAGTGCATATACACAAATGCATACAAATGACTGGAGCTCTTTTTTTCTATGCATCAATGTATATATATGTATTAGTGTATATGCACAAATGCATGTTAGGGCATACCGTCCAGATGGAGGCCTCCCAGGATATTCTTTAGTTTTCTCTTTTTTAGCAATTTCCGCTGAACCTGACCCTATTTTCTGGTTAACTAACGATTGGCTCTCTTTCCTTCTCTCTCTCTCTCTCTATATATATATATATATATATTATGTACTTCTTTTGAAAACTTATTTAATTTGTGAGATCTATTTTAGATCACAAAAAATAGTTAGTAGATAAAACCAGGGGCAGATTAACATGGACAGAAATGGGGTTCTGTGTACCTGCTCAATCTGATTACGTAAGGAAAAAAAAGGTTTTGGGCATAAAAGGTACATCAACTAAAGTTTCAGGGTGCTTTAAAATATTTGAGGAATTAAGGGTTAAATGTGGACTTATTTGAAAAAAAAATCAATTTACCCTTATGAAAGAGCATGGAGGGACCAATTGTGTGATTGTATAAATTCGTAAAAAACAAAAAAAAAACCCACCAAATATTAATACAGATCGATTGAGGTTTTAATTTTTTTTAAACAAGAAGCAGAAGCCGTGTAAAGCCTCTGCCCTCCCCTACTCGTAGTGCCGTCCCTGGGGGAGGGCGGGCCGGACGTACGCCTAGGGTCCAAAAGAAATAGAGGCCTGATTTTTTCATGTATACTATATAATATATATTACTAGTTCAAAAAAATTAATAAATAAAAACGAAACAATGTCTTTTTGTTGGGTCACCGATGATTTGGTGATGAACCACCTTCCTTTGTATGAATGAATTTTTACAGGTTCTTTTGAAGGTCTGAAATATGCTTCAAGTATTGAAGAGTCAAAGACTATTCAATCAAGGGGTTGTACATCAAAAAGTGGAATTTTGGATGTATCAACCAACTTCAATATTCAGACCATCTTGCCAAGTCAAGATTGGGTCACCAATGTAGTGGGTCACCGATGGTACACTCAAAAGTCATCAAAAGTACTAAGGACATCAAATAAGATGAGGTCATCAAGTTTGATGTCATGGTCACCGACACTATGATCTTGGTCACCGAAATTGCAGGTATATTTTCTAAGGCTGTGATATCAACTCACAAGGGTATACACTTTTGTCACTTAGTGAAAGAAGAAGTTATCAAGCAAAGTTTACACTTATCAACTCCAGCCTTATAAGGTATCCACCGATGTGATACATAGTGAGATGTATCACTTAGCAATTTCAAAGAGATAAGTTCTTGACTCACATCAATTGCAAGACACGTGAGCCAGCAAGAACTTGGGCACCAAGCCTTAATTAAAGACATTCTCTTTTATTCTTATAAAAGGAATATTTGTCTTTTAGCTAAAAGGCTTGATGGGACTTCACGCATGAAGAAAAGAAGATAAAGTTATCTGACATTACGTGCTACAAGGAATGGTTCATCCATTATTCTAGTACAAAGGAAGTGGTCTCTTCCTTTGTCCATCAGATAATCTTCCAGCTAATGAAACCTTGACAGCTGTCCACTTGCATCCCATGCATGGACACTATAAAAGGAGATGAAGTCCTTCCCAGAAATCTCACGCTTTCAACAAATCTTCAGAGTGATTATTTGTTTGATCGTGTAAAGCTGTGTGCTATAACAATATTGTTTTAACTTGCTTAGTGTAATAGTTAATTACTGTTATCTGTGTGTTTAGTTTGATAGAATAGTCTGCCTGTTCTTTTCCGCATCAAACTATCTGTGTGTAAATTTTTAATATTTATATTAAAAAATTTAAAAAGAGTATATTCTGTGTGTTTTATATTCAACCCCCCCTTCTACAAAACCCTCTCTTAGTTAGCCATCTCTCTTTGGGGACTAACACTTTTACTATCTAATATGATCCAAAAAGAATTTAGCATTATATTAAAAACTCAAACATGTATTAACTAATTATATTGGAGAAGAAAATATGTAAAAAAATCATACTTAACGAGAGCCCTTTTTTACATCTCGCCCAGAGCCCATAAAATATCAGGGACAGGCCTGCCGACTCGTCACTCATCTTCGTCGGCTAGTCACTCTCTCAGACTCTCATTGTCTCACCCTCAATTCCCTTGTCAATGTTTTCTAACAAAATCTAATTTAAAGTTGATATTAGTATTAGTTATAATGTTCTATAATTATGTATTAGTTATAATGTTCTATAATTATGTATTAGTTAAAGTTGATATTAGTATTAGTATTAGTATTAGTCCCTTGCCTTGAAGTTGATATTAGTATTAGTTATAATGTTCTATAATTATGTTTATAGACATTATATATTTGTTTACATAATTTATTTATTCCGAGTTTTTAATTTTTCATACTAGTCTTTACAAAAAAAACTGAAAAATTCTCTCGAAAATCAACCATAAAACCAAAAACAATTCTCGAAATTAACTAAAAAAACCCAAAAAAGCCTCTCGAAATCAACAAAAAAACTTAAAAAATCCTTCAAAAACGGAATGCCTTTAAAAACACATCAAGCGGCTTTTGCGGGGGTTTGATTCAATTTAGGGGCGTTTGGTTTGCCAGAATCCGGCAGAATCTGATGGAATTGGAATGGTCAATTCCGTTGACCAAATTCCATTCCATCGTCTGGTTACCTCAGGAATGGAATTGAATTCCAAACATTCCCCCATTTAAGGATTTCACCATTCCTTCCTAAATGAGATGGAATTGAAATCCATTCCATCCAAAACTTCTATAATGACAAAAATACCCTCATGATAACTTTAAAATGTTAATTTTATTATCATTTATAATTTAAAAAATTGAAAATAAATATATATATATATATATAAATGTAAAAATATAAATATAAATATAAGAAAGGGTATTTTTGTCAATATTCATCATTCCATTCCAATTCTGTTGCAAACCAAACAGACAGATTCCAATTTTTACATTCCATTCCTGCAAACCAAACACTTGATCAAACCTGAGAACATTCCATTCCAATTCCTTCCAGATTCCAATTCCTTTGACAAATTCCATTCCTACAGATTTCATTCTGCGAACCAAACGCCCCCTTAAGTGTACCTGCTCGCAAAAATTCTATGTTCGCACACACACAATTGAACATGCACTTAAGATGAACAGAATGTGAACATGTTTTAACGATACTATTATAATTTATTACCATATTGTAAACGCATTCTGAATCTACAAGATGTGATATACCTTGTGAACATATTATAAACATCAATTAAACTAAGAAAACCTACATCTCTAGAATACCATGAGAACAATTGTGAACATTCTAATAAAGAATTTCTTAACTTTGTTTACATTGTTTTCGCTTTCAAATGCTTTAATGTTACTTAATTAATAATACTAATTATCTCAAATCTCAATTTTAAAATTTAGAAACAATCTCACGAATCGTATATATTTTAAAGTTTTCAAATAATTGGAGTAAAAATGTGTATTTCCCGAACAAGCAAACCAGCCCATACAGGCTGCCAATTACTAATGTGAGGGGTATACCTGACTCACTCAGCGGCAAGACGACTGCGAGGGGGCCTGAGATCGAACCCAGACCAACGGTCTATTGGAACAAACATATCCTCACTCCTTAACCAACTGAGCTACACGCCATTGACTAAAGTTCTCAAATAATTACGTTGATATATATAATCAAAATAGGATACAACTTGTTCTACTAATTATTTTGAGGAATATAATTTTAAAAACCCAATTTTTAAGTCTATGTATGACATTTTTAAACGAGAAATAAAAAATTGATATAGAAAAATGATATTGGTTTCATTATATTACTGCATATATAGTATGTTTTTTAATTATATACGAAGGAAATAATATATTTTCTTATATATATTTTTAATAACATATTTCTCAATATAAAAAGTAAAATATATAAATATTATATATATATATACACACACAGAGAGAGATTATTTAGAAACCAGCCAAAGAGTTAGAAACCAACCAAAGAGTTGAAAACTCGTGGAAACCAATAGTAAAAATAACTTTTTTTATAAAAAAAATTCATCAAATGTTATAATTTAAGATATTGTTTCATATATGTGTGAGTTCATATGAAAAAAGATATTACTTTTTTATAAAAAAAATGTTGGTTTACTTTCACATATAAAACAAATATTCATATGGTGAAAAAAATAAGTGAACCAACGTTTTTTTTTCCACATATAATATTTTTTCATATGAACACAAACATATGTGAAATAAAATCTTAAATCATTACTTCTGATGAAAAAAAATTATTTTTATATTGGTTTCTACGAGTTTCTACCATTTGACTGGTTTCTAAATGAAGTTGTTTATCTCTTTCTCTCTCTTCTCTTCTCTCTCTCTCTCTCTCTATATATATATATATAGAGGAAGGTTCAAATGAGAACTTTGCATTTTTAAAGAAACAAAGGAACACTTGTGGATCACATATGATGTGGGTCCCACATAATATTAAATCTTTTATGATTGAATATGATTTAATATTATGTGGGATCCACACATATGTGGTCCACAATTTGTTCTTTTGTTCCTTTAAGGAGGGGTGGTTCCCATTTGATGATCCCTCCCCTATATATATATATATATATATATAGAGAGAGAGAGAGAGAGATTCAAATGATAACTTTGCATTTTTAAAGGAACAAAGGGACAATTGTGGATCACATATGATGTGGGTCCTATATAATAATATTAAATCATAAATGATTTAATATTATGTGGGACCCACATGATATGTGGTCCACAATTTGTTCCTTTGTTTCTTTAAGGAGAGGTGGTTCTCATTTGATCCCTCCCCTATATATATATATATATATAGAGAGAGAGAGAGAGAGAGTTAGGTTCAAATGTGAACTCAATTTTGGTTGTGAACGTGAGGACGAATCTCAGCCACACATCTTCGGTTATGGTGGACGCGATCACGAAGGATTGACGCGATTCATGGGAGGGTGGAGATTATTAAAGGAGGGGAACCAGGTCAAAGCCGCCTTTATTGACCGGATAAGTGGCTGAGATTCGTCCTCACGTTCACAACCAAAAATGAGTTCACATTTGAACTTTCCTCTATATATATATATATATATATATATATATATATATATATATATAAATGGCATGAGACATGTGAGAAGTGAAGTTAATTAAGGTGAGAAACGTCAGAAGAGATCTTAACCCTTGAATACTTTTAATATCAAACCCTCCCATGAATCGTGTTTGATATGGAGATTGATCTGATACATCTCGATGTAACTTATCTCGATACATCTCATCCTAACGTGTATCAAGAATGAAGATCCTTTCTCACCGTAACTTCATTTCAAACCGAAACTCAACCCTATATATAATATACACTTAATCAAGTAATAAATTGGAAGACACCTGTCAAGAGGTGTCAACCTAATAAAGAGGCTCATAATGAATGGAATGCGTATATGGTCTAATGAAAGGGAAGTTTGAGTTTTCATGATTAATTTAGTTCCATATTTCAAACATATGATTTATTTTGACACTCTTCAAATAATATGCTTAGATTTCAAATGCATCCTATAATACCTTTGTTGCAAAATATAAAATAAAGCAAATTACATATTTGGTTTCATGTGATTTACACTTTTTATTTATAGTAAAATAAAAATAAATACAAATATGTTACTCGTGGTTTACAATTTCGTATGCCCTGTGACTCGTGGTTTACATTTTTGCATGACCTGAGTACCTGTTATTAAATGAATAAAAAATTGTTAACCCAGTTAAATAAGATGGTATTTTAGTATTTTCAATATTAATATTGTCATTATACTATTTTGTCTTTTTTATATATATATACACACATATCTACATTGTAACTAGATATGGACAAATGGGTCGGTTGTGGCCCGGGACCGGCTTAGGATCGGGACGACCGTCCATAACCAGTTACGATTTTCAGGAAATTTCACGGTCTGACCCGGCCCGAAATCAGTTACGGGATCGGTTATACATAGGTCCGATTTTTTAAAAATATTAACTTTTTATAAGTTATATATCAAAGTTATCATTATTTCTATAAGATTTTTAAGTTTTTTTTTAAATACCAATATTTCTAAGGAGACGGTCAACTCCTTTGACAAAGAAAGTCATCAAATTTGTCAAAGAAGAGAAATTTTCTTTCTGAAAATGGGAAGGTTTGGATAGAGAGCAATTTTCATTAGTTGTCGATATCATTTCGATTCTTGTTTGTGAGTTTAAACAAACCGCACTCTGTTACCACTTATTGGTTCGAGAAAGTAATGACTTACACAGAATGTGTTTGTAGAAAGGGGTTGAATATAAACACGACATTTCACTTTTAAATTCTATATTTTATATTAAAAGAAGAATTATATATTTGTTGCGGAAGTTAGGAAGGTAAGACCTATTGATCCTAAACAATCTGACTGGTGACAAATTTGCTAACACTGAAAGAATGAGAGAAGAAGGTACTCTTTAAGATCCGAAGGACTAAGATATTCTTCAGTTGTTAACGTTGATTTTGCCTAAGTAACAGTAAATGATAAGGTTGACCTTTTATAGCCACCATTGTATTAAATGTTACTGTCAAATTTAATGTGTGTCTTCGTCTGATTTTTTTGATCCATGCATGCTTGTACTCTTCATTCCAGCCTTTAAGATTGATGTAGACACTTGTTATCCTCTCACATGCTTTTGTATGTCAAAGGAACAATAAAGGAAGTATGACACTAATAAAATAGTGTTAAGAACTTATTTTGGCTAACACATTGTGCATGTTTCCATACCACGATGAGCGTTGAAGAGTTTGCAAGCCAAACTAGTTGGACAAATTGCACTCCAAAATCCAATTTGCCAGTATTAGCATTTGTCAGACTAGTAGTTGAATTTATCTTGTATTGATCTTCTTTTGACTAGATAACAAACCAATCCGCTTTTGGTTACGATCTTGGCCTCACTTCACTAGTCTTCAAATTTTATCGAAGGAATTTCGTTCTTGGATCAATAAAGATAGTTAAAAGACTTTTACAAAGTAAAAATCTTATATTTTTCTATTCCTAAATATAAGCTATAGATCGGATTTCCAGCTATAAAATATTTATGAAGTAGTCCATCGGATTCTAGAACAACAAAGACGAATTGTGGATCGTGAAACTCAAGATGAAATGATCAAAGAATATGTCCATCAGATTAACACATAAATTTTGATCTCACACTTTATTTAAGTTGAGGATTTGATGGATGTCTAACATCCAATACCTTAAGCTTGAGGTCCTGATGTTAATCCTTATGACATGTACCCATTGGATGTAGTTCATTGGATATACTCACAAGGAAGGAACCTTCTTCTAATGAGCAGTTTATGTACATAGAGGAAACTGACTCTGAGGAAGAAGAAGGCCTCATCTCTCGGCGTCGCATTCAGAAGCAGATAATAAGCGAGCCTGAAGAGGAAGAAAGGCGAATAAAATTCCTAAGGGAATTCGAAGCAAAAAGAATAAGGGTGCCCCAAGAAGACCCAATAAACGCTGTACCTATCAGGATAGTAGATGAATTTTACTTCTTATCCAAAGAAGAGAGAGAACAAGCTCTGATAGCTCAGAGGATCAGAGACGAAGAAATAAAGCAACCGAGAATGATCTTGCCTTAGCAAGGAAGATTCTCGGGGAAGACTCGACGAGAGACAAAGCAGCCAAAGAGCAATTAGAAAAGAGTGAACGGCTCGCTGCAGCTCTGGCTCAGAAAGAACTTGTACAGGAAAACCTGAATGTGGATCCCATTCTCGCTCAACAAAAGATTCTCACTGCACTAACCACTGAAGCCACAACTCAGAAAGACAAAGAATTGGATTGGTGCACAGAGATGCTGAACTTTCGAAGATCTGATGACAAAATCATTCACGTAACTATCCAAGGGTGACACTCTAACAGAGGTGGTCCAAAGGTATATATAAGAATGACGAGGCCATCCAGAACAGAGAGAGAAGAAGCAAAATTCTTAAGGTTATATGGATACACTGAATGGCTCGAAATCAGAGATGCCATTCAGGGCTCCAAATCCAAGTTCAAGAATGTGGTAGAAGATGAGTTGAATCAGTTGCTGCAAATAATGTCTCAACATGTACAAGTTCCCCCTCTCCCTGAACCATCAAAGAAGAAAAGATCAGTTGCTGAAGGTGGCTCAAGTTCGAAGAATGAGCATGAAACTAAGTTTGATTATCAAAGCATTCTTGGTCATCTTGAGCTCCCTAATATATCAATGCTTCGTACCTCTCTTCCTCAAGACCGAAGATATCAAGAAGATGAAATCATCTCACTACCTGAACCTGGTATGATATTCTTGGATAATGAAGGGTTCTTAGGACTCTTCAGAAACCAAGAAATTCACAGGGCCCCTTCCTCTCTCATAAAGATCATGCTTTGGCGGCTGCCGGTCGATACTCCTCTCGATGAACGGACGTAAGACTCTTTATGAGAATGAGCTACAAAGAAGAAACGAGAACATCTCGACTAGTCATAGTTTTCTATTTCCTTTGTAATATTTCTTCGATGTCTAAGTACTTTATCTTTATCATTGTAATTTCATTTCGCTGTAATTCTTCAGATTCTAATTAATGAAATTCAAAGTACTTTACTCCACCCTAGTACTGAAAAGATCCCTGAAAATAGTAAAAGGGACAATGAACATAAGAGTTCTATTTTCGTTACACTATCTTTTACTCACTGATCTTTCACTCTGAAAGTTAAATCAGTGAATGTACTTTAAGCTCTTCTACTTGTAAAAATTGTGATTTCATATCCTTATAAATGAAACTCAATTCTGATAATAGTTTACCTTAAAAAGATTTTACAGATTAGTACTTAGAAAATATATTTTATAAGTCCCTGCTAATCCTTTAAAAGCAATTTTCCTATGTTGCTTAATCATAATCAAATAGGGGGAGATTGTTGATCATAACTCCTCTCAGTGATTTGAATATGATTCCTTTACTATACTTAGTGAAATTCCTTAGATAAGCTTCTGTTCAAATTCAGCAATAGCATACGCTGATTGCTATCAGCGATTGCTGAAGATCAAGGATCAACAAGCTTGTCTCTGAAGACCTGAAGACCAGCTATCACACCAGAAGACCATTCAGCGAAAGTCGAAGACCTAGCTGAAGAAAGAGATAATCAGCTAAGTGACCTGAAGCGGTTCAGCGATAGCAGCGATTATCTACTCAAAGTGTGAAGTCTTGTGAAGCCTCAGCAACACTGAAGTTCATCCTTGAACATTCAGTGTCAGCGATCAAATGAAGCTTCCTCTGCAAGATTAAAGTTTGATCTTATCCTCGATGCACAAAAGTCAAACCTAGAACCATGTCAGAAAAGGACGTACGACTTGTCTCTTATGTCCCCATCATATCTGATACGGTACTGTTCATATTCGGCCAAAAGCATGGTTGTCTTATTTACAAGGACAAACTTCCTATCCAAGCTTGACACGTGGCATGTACCTTTTGTCTTGCATTAAATGCAAGCGGGTATAAATAGATGAAGATGTTAATGTATGCTTTCTTCTAGCCTCTACCTTCTGCATTTCTTTATTTCATCTTCTTGTGCATCAAACTGTGTGTTTCCTTAGTTACAATAGAATAGGTTTTAAGTTGTTCTAATTCCGCTTGTAACTGTAAATTTGTTTATTTTCAATAAACTCATTTAAAAACCAAAATCTGTGTGTTTGTATTCAATCCCCCCCCCCTTCTACAAACTGTTTACTTAATATTTAACTCTTGTAGATCGTCATTGGGACCAACATACTCATTGTAAGATGTTTGATCGGACGCTAAATGTATTATTTACAAATTCGATGGTTGAGAACAACAGGAACCAAGAAGTTATGAGAAATCAGATAAAAAATATTGTATTATTGTTCGAAGACTATCCAATAATAATGTCAGATGTAAAGACCCAAAATCACCAAAGATGATAACACTCATAAATCAAACCACAAATAAAGTATTATATCTACAATCTATTAGATCTCAATGTTTAGCAGTGGGTAAACACATCCACAGTTGAGAATTGTCTATCTGAAAGCAAATAGACTCTCTTGATATCCACACTTCTCTATAATCCAGCTCAAATCTTGCCCATGCCCTTGAAAGAGCTCTCTACATAAGCCTTACCTAAAAATGGTTTTAGTTTTGAAAAGCGAGGGTTAGACCATAGTGTCTAGTGAATTCCCAAATAAAACTTGAACCAAGAAATATAAAAGTTCATTTAAACGAAAGCCAAGTAACCAACAATGGATCATGCACAATATTCGTAGAAACCAACACTTGTCGCACAATTCCTTCCCCATGCGACAAAAATCTTTGTGTTTCGCATAACTCCACATGCGAAACTAATAAATGGCCCAAAATGATGCCCGTCCAATGTACACACGAAACAAATTTGTGGTACACGAAATATAACTCTGAAGATATTTACACTATCTCAAGGTACCCTACTACTATTGTGCATATCCAGTAAACCAAATATATCATGATGTCTAAAATCAACCAAACTCATTACCAATACTCCAAAATCTACACAATCCATAACTAACATCAAATCACAAACCAAAATGGATTAATCATTCCTATTCTAAACCAAGAAATACAAAAATGGAAAACAAGAACTTGAAATCCTTGATTAACATTTGAAAAAGCTAACAATGGTGGGTTCTTTGATAGGAATCATGGATTGAAACTATCAAGAACATTTGGAAAACAAAACCCAACCATTGATTTCCTTCCAATACTCATAATAGAAAACCCAATCTTTAGATTAGAACCAAAATTCCATTAATGAGATTACCAAGATTATGAGGAAGTTTATACCTTGAGGTTACTGATTCTTCAATCTCTTCATCAAATCTCTTCCCAATGCTTGTAGAATACCCTTCTTCTCCAGGCTATGTCTCCCTCCTAGATTACCACAAATGGAGGCTGAACAGGGGTTTCCCCTTTTATTACCTTAATTACCAACATAGTCCCTAAAGGAAGGAATTTACCTTCACAGCCCCAAACTTATAAAATCCATATACTTAATAAGGTGAGGGTTATTACACATGATAAAGTGATTCTCGTAAAAATGGTTTATAATTATAAAACCATGTCTAGAAGGATGCAAAAGTTACTACTTGTTCTATATGCTTATTTTCTATGTGTTTCATGAGATTTGTATTCTTTAATCGTATGGGTCGTCATATTTTTCAAATTCATTGTGATTACTTTAAAATGAAGCTTAAAAAATGCAATGACCAGTCGATTAAAGAAAAAACAAAAACTCATGAAAGAGCATTGGAAAGAAGTATATTAAGCAAGTGCACTACTAAAGTGGAAGACTTTTACCTAGGGACGATTCCCTAGGAAATCCGTTACTAAAGGATGATTTGTCACAAAACCTTCATAAAAGTTGGTGAGTAATTTGTTGGTAGGTAAATCAAATAAGTGACAGATTACCCAGGAAATTCTTGGGTAATCCATTGGTATTTTCTTGAAAACATCGGATTTTACTAGAACCATTAGCATTTGCTAGGTGATCCATCGGTAATCACCCACATAAATTTCCCTGGGTGATTTTTATGGATGAATGACATTTGTTTTGTAGCGAAGTAGTAACTTTTGCATCCCAATAGTCATGTTCCTTAGTATTAGAATTCCTTTTCACCTGATTCACTCTATCATAGACATTCTTATTAAGTAGTGATCCAACAATAAATACATTATCTTCATATGATTTACGATAAATTTTTGGTTCGTTTGAAGCCTAGATGGATCTCTATTTTTTATTGGATAATCTTCCAACAACAATATGATTAGAACCCATCTTGATCCATGTTATTGTCGTCGTCATCTTCATCGTCATGTATCGGGCATGTATATGTTAGGTCTAAAATTTAGACCTAGGTAGTTGATGTTTTATAAAGTAAGATTGTTTACTTTGTAATTGTTTAATTCATATTGGGCTTTGGGCTTGGGCTTACTCATTGTAATGGACTCCATATAAAGGGTGCCTTAGGCTTAGATTAGATTCACGAGAGTCGACTTCTGTAATTGAGTTTTGAGAGAATCAATCTAATATGAGGATGGCTTGGTGCTCAATGTCGAACATTTCTATTTTTATCTTGAATTGTTATAAATTAAGGATTCATAGTATAAAACACCTATCGAGTATCATAAAACATGCAATAAGAAACAAGTGAAGAATGAAGAAAAACTACAACAAAATTGAGTTTATAGGACGCCACCCATAAATAAGCGTCCTAATATACCACTTTGTAGAACACAAATTATAGGACCAAAAAAACAAAGCGTCCTATCTAAAAGGCGTTGTAATAAGTTTATAGGACACTTTTGGGCGTCATGACAAGTTTATTCTGACACTTTTAATAAAAAGTGTCGAATTAGCTAGTTTATAGAACGCTTTTGAGAAAGTGTCCTATAAACCCATCTTTTTATAGGACACTTGTGTTTATGGGACACTTTTTCAAACTATGTCCTATAAAAATAGCTAATGCTGACGCTTTTTATTAAAAGTGTCATAATAAGCTTGTTACGACGTCCAAAAGCGTCCTATTATTACAACGTCTTTAGATATGACACTTTATTTTTTGGTCCTATAATTTGTGTTCTATAAAGTGGTCTATTATGACACTTATTTATTGGTGGGGTCCTATAAAACCAATTTTGTTGTAGTGAAAACTCTAATACGAAGACGACGAGACAGGAAGAAACATATAAACATGTAGCAGGGAAAGACACAAATTTTAACCACAAGGCTTGTGCCGTACTGATAAAGTTTTCTGTGGGATGAGGCTAGATTACCCATCTACCCCAGGTTCGAATCCAGGTGCAAACAACTTGTGGTCACTGGGAAATTATCTCAGAGCTGCTTGCTTTAGCAGTCTTAAAATTACCAGAGATTAGTGTAGGCAAATACCTAGAATACCCTTTCCAAAAAAAGACACAAATTTTGATAAGTAGACGAGACACATATAGAATTTGAGAGGTTTCAACGAAAGTATTGAAGTTTGAACTTTTTGTGAGAGAGAGAGAGAGAGAGAGAAAGGAAACCCTAAAGACTGTAGAAAGAGAAATAAACGAAAAAATGAATTTTAATACTAACTTTATCAAGTTGATACTACATCATAATTATAAAAACCTTATTCAGACTGGTGAGAAAAATAAATCCAAAAGTTCAAGATCATATCAAAGGGTCCATCAATAGAATAACCACAGAAGTACCGGTACAATTGACCCATAATAAACATACTTTGTATTTAACAACGTGACTAATATTTTGGAAAGCATTGGAACGTTAGTTTGGTAAAAATGTCAGCATGAAGCATACCAATTATATACGAGACTACATTAAACATAAGAGCATCTTCAAGAGCTTCCTTAAAATGGAGAAAAAGGGGAATATGAGGATTTTGGACAAAAATTTTGCTCCAAGAGCTTCCCCAAAACTTTCTCCAAAATGGAGAAATTAGGAGAGAGGGTGAGTTTTTCTCCAAATATGGAGTTAACTCCAAAAATGATTACAAAATGAATTGACCAATAGAAAATTTTAAAAAATAAATATTTAATAAGAGAAATAATATTTTATTAGATGATGCAATATTTTAATATTATTTTGGAGAAATTATAGGAAATTTGTTGGAGATAAATGCAATCTTTTTTAAAGATTTTATTATTTGTTTCTCTATTTTGAAAAAATTATAGAGAAATTATGGTGATGCTTAAAACCTCAAATTTCTCTTTATAATTCGGAATTCGGTGCTCTAAATTGTTAGTTTAAGGGTCATTTTTAAGTCAATCATGATTTGATTTGTATTGATGTGATTCACATAATTTTAGATATATTTAAAAGCTTAAATAAATAAATAATAGATCCTGGTTTAATTTAGACTCTTTTATTAGACTCTTTTATTAGTCTTAACTCTTGAGTCAAAAAAAAATATTGGTTTACATTAATGTCTTTATAGGTGTGTTTATCTATAGTATATTATGAAATATTTGGCCAAAAACTCTTAAAAACAATCTTTTAAGGCTTAGGTATCGCTATTTAATGTTATTTATTTAATTTTCAAGATTACAAGTAATTGTGCGTAAGTACAACTTATTTAAGTTCTATTTCTGAATTCGTGTAGCTAACTGCAGATAACCATCATCCAAAATACATGATAAACATTTAATAAATCTAAAGTATAATTAAGATAATCATTGAGTTATAACAGAAAACTTAATTATTATCATTAAAAAAAGTTATATTATTAAACCAAAATAAATTATTTTGTTATTAAACATAATTATATTATAATAAAAAAAATTGAATTAAAAAATTACATAAAAAAGAGAAGTTTTAAATGAACATTAAATCGTTTTCTCAAAACCACATAAAACCATTAGAATAATGATAGGAACAAAAATTAAAATAAAACCTAAAATCGAAATGTATCTCGCTACATTGCACGAGTACCATTCTAATATAAAATCAATTGAGATTTTATGTAATCAACCTTTTTACTTAAATAAATAAAATCATCTAATAAAGTTTATACAACACATATTTAAAGTATATGTATTAAAATATCATTAGAACTATTATTACATTATCATATTGTTTCATATGTTTTTACGGCTATTTAAAAAAAAATTAATTTGTTCTTTCAAATACCATCTTTAGAATTTTACCAAATTCTTGTTTTTAAATTATCCTTTTTAGAGATTTTACTCATTTGTGATCTAAAAAGTTAGGTGCTTGGAGTCAGATATGGGATGTTGAAAAATTCCTAAACCTAATAACTGACTCGAACAAAATCGATTTTAAATTATTTGGTTTATTGTGTTAAACGATTTCGTTAACCGAATGAGAAAATCTTATTGAGTTTGGTGTTATTTATTTATTTGTTATTTTGGTTGAATCAAAGAGCAAATTATATCATAGTTTTATATATTTTACTTCTAGAGAAGTGGTTTGAGCATATAAAACAATAAAACATATGATAAATTGGTATATATTAAGTTAAAATAACAAAAAAATGGAAATGGATTTAACAAACAATACATAAAGACTAGTGGTAACAAAACAATCAATTACAATACCAATAAATCGAGATGAAATAACAAATAGCAACATCAATTTTCTAAGAGACCAAGAAATATATAGCAACGGTGAAATTTCAGATTAAACAATTTAAATGATTGAAAACACAATAAACAAATTTAAAAAATGCATTGACTGGGTCAACGGACCGCAAATCATTCAACATGGGTCCAAGTCTTTCCATGTTAATGGTTTTTTTATCTAATCATTTTTCTTATTTTCAAAACTGATCATGTTAAACTTTAATATTTCTTTTAGATGACAATACTTAAGTGTGTTTTTAAATTAGATCTTTTTAAGATAATAATAAACATACATTCTTTTTACCGTAAATTGTATTAAAATAAAACCTTCTCTGTTTTAATAGTTATTTAGGGATTTTTTTAAATGATTTTTAAGTATATACCAATTTTTTTTTATTGCAACTAATAGAAGGCACTTTGTTTTTTTATGTAACTAATGAAATATATGATAATTTTGCAAACAAAAAAGTAAAACATATAGAAAAAGATTATTATTAAGCTTTTTTGTTTTAGATGTTATGTAAATACCAAAGTGGAGCATTGAAGCTTTAGAAAATATGTTACTTAAAATATAGAGTAAATTACGAATTTGGTATTTAATGTTTCTCAAACAAATTTGATTGTTTAACTTTATTTATTACAAAAAAAAACTTTTACGTATGTATACTTTTACGGATTTAGTCCATGAGGCAAAATATTTGTTATGGATTTGGTTTTTGAGACAAACGGCCGTCAATTTTTAACGTTAAGTGCAAGGGTATATATGTCATTTTACCTTTTTTGTAACATCCTGAAATCTGGAAACGACTAAATTAAAATTTTCATAAACACGATAAATAAAAGATAAATTCCTTTTCTATTAGTCATTAATTGGAGTACCTCGAATATCAAATCTAACTGCAACATCAATGCATGATAGACTAAGTCAAGCTCGGGTGTTACAAAAACCCAATAACTGTCACTATCTCCAATTATGAAACACATCAACGAGTAACTAAAATCTTCTTGTGCCTCTCTTACTAGCACTCTTCTCATTGCGGTCTCGCTAGAACCAACCCCAACGAGGACCTGATGCACATGCCGACTAATAAAAAAGGGTTAGGCTTAACGTCTAGTGAGTTCAAGAGTTTTCGATCATTTATATAGAACAGTAATTTGGAAAAATGCTGTTAAAATCACAATTTCTAAACTGAAATGTATTAAATATGAAAATGACATCTTTCTCAAATGTCACTATTTTTGTGATGAAATAGCTTCAACCAAAATACCCATTTAATGTGAGACCAAACCCAATGTTCACACCGACCAAGAATAAAACTATAAACATAAAGATATAAAACATAGCTTTAACCAATATTTATAAACCATTAACCCACGCTTACCCTTGAAAGGGTGTAAAATATCTGAAGATGACGGTGGAGACCCGTAGTGATGGAACACCTGAGTGAGCCACTTTTCAATGTTAAGAGGCTAAGAGCTTATGCTAGGAATCAATGACTATTGGCGACGACCAATAATACAATAATGTATGGCCTCTGATGATTCCACTCAAGAGCTCGTGCTAAGGATCAATGGCTATTGGCGACGACCAATAATACAATAATGTATGGCCCCGATGATCCTATATGTTTATCAAACGGGAACGACAATCCCGATTTTAAAACCGACTCATATGCTTATGGATCCATTAAATTCTAATCATAAAATTACACGACGTACACGATTGACTAACGCACCCAAAACGTGTAATATATCAAATAAATATGCCTTAGTTGCATATAACTCTTAAAGCTTGACTTGAAACAATTTAAATTAGACAAATGTCCCCAATACATTTTTAGTCAAAACCGAGCAAAAGCTCAATAATTCAGCACTTGTGTAATTACCCAAATCAAACATCTTTGGTTGAGACACACCGTTTTCCAAATGAACATTATTTCCAAAATGCCGCATAATGCAAGTACATGTATTTTCCCAACGGTTTATAAGATCAAAAACTCTAGCACATAACACCAAAAGATCCTTATTTGTGAGACTAGACATTAAAACAACCCACACTTGTGATTTATTTGACAAAATATGCAACGATCCCAAATATAAGCATTTTCAAGATGTATTAAACCAAGAACACCATGTATGTAAACTTCGTCAAATATTCAACACATTTGATAAATAGTAAGTAACATGTTAATACTTTAAAATGGGCATTTTTGGCATGTACATAGTTTTTACAAAGTAACTTGAATTCACCTTGCTAGATTTAGGCTAAATCTAGGTTTTACCCCAAATTTGAGCTTCATTTGGTGAAGACCTTAGATCCTCAAGCTAAACCTTCTAGATCTACGATGTAAATCCTTCAATAACACCTCCTTATATTCCAAAAGATACACAAAAGAGAACCCAAGAGAGAATGAGAGTTGTTGGTGCAAAAATCCAAACCCAAGATTCAAGAAATCAAAGAGGTGATCTTACCTTCCACTCCTATGAGCTCCAAAATCATCAAACAACCTCTAACCATATTTGTTTCCATGTTGAAGAGCTTCAAAATACGAAACCATAGCAAAAAGAATCGCTCAAATCGGTTGAGAAATGAGAGAGGTATGGCCAAATGAAGTTTTACGCCGAACTCCGACTTTTTAACCACTGTGCGCTAGGTTCGACCCTGACATGCGACCAAACCACCCACGGTTGCGCTTCAAGGGTCACAATTGCTCAAAAACACCCCCTTACGGTACAAAAAGTGCGACCCTAGTCCAGGGTGCAAGGGTCGCGATTCAAGGGTCGCAAAATACCCTTTTTCGCGTATTTTGAGCTTTTCTTACTTATTTTCGACATCTGAACGGAGACCAAAACCCCTATTACTTAGCATTATCCATTCCATTGATGAATATCATAATAACACTTGAATTTATAAACACCAAAAATTCCGGGTGTTACACTTTTCTTCTATTTTTTACAATTTTTAATCAGTTATATATATTTTTGTTGAATATTCACGATCCCCAATATACAATTAAGAACATTATAAACCCCAAGAACAAAAATCCAAAACCCTAAAATTAAACTGAAAATCAAAAACAACGAACAAAAAAGATATGAACTTTCTCGTGGATTTCCTTCCACCGAGCAACAAATCCAATAGTTCTGCACTTTTTCTTAGGTGGCTGACTCGGTGATGGTGTGTGATGTTCGATGATGGTGCTGGTGAGGGTGGAACATGAAGAACAACCAAGTAACATGAAAAAACATTTCTTAAATCAAATTCCAATTAAGAGCAACCAAATAAAACCTTCTTGTTATTAATTTCATGACCATTATCAAGAATATTAAGAAAACCCTTGAAATCTAACTTGAAAACCTTAAATCAAAATTCAAAAATAAAAAATAAAAAATTAGATATCTAAATCTAAACCCAAAATAACAGTTAAAAAACCTTAAATATGGAGGCAATATGGGTTCGATGCAGGGGGTGGAAAGGACGGTCAGAGGCGGGACACAATAGGGGCTTAAGGGGGCCATGACCCCTGTGTTTTATCTCTTAAATACTAGATATTAGAAATATTATCAATGAATTGTGCTTAGCTCAAGTGGTTATGTGTATATGGCCCCTGGATATGTGCTCATAGGTTCTATTATCCTGTCACATAATTTTTTTATAATGAATTGAGCTTATCAACGAAGATGTTTTGTTGGGTTCGGTCCCCTTAATTAGAAGGCTTGTGTTTCGCCCCTGAGGACGGTTTCTAGGGGGTGGAGGCAATATGGGTTCGATGCACCAGGTGGTCGGCGTCGGCCGACGATGGAGGCTGTGGGGTGCTGAAGGTTCATCCCAAACTGGGTTTACCCATATCTATATCTATACATACATACATATCTATACACACACACACACAGATATATATATATATATATAGAACGAAAGAGAGAGAGAGAGATTCATTCATTTAGAAACTCTACGAAGAGCAGAAACTTTGGAAACCACGAAAAAACCAATATAAAATAATTTTTTCCATAATTTTTTTTCATCAAATGTTACGATTTAGGATATTGTTTCACATATGTTTGTGTTCATAGAAAAAAAATATGATATGTGAACAAAAAATGTTTGTTTGCTTTCATATATGAAACAAAATTCATACGAATAAATACTTTATTCAGTTTGGATATTTATTTGATTATTTAATCTGAATAATCTAAATTCAAACACGTGTTGTGCTCTCATTTGTATTCACGTTGACAACCAAATTTGAGTTCGCATTTGAACTTTCCACTCTATCTCTATCTCTCTCTTTGTCTCTGTCTCTCTCTCTCTCTATATAAAGTAATTAAAAATTTTAAAAGTGATAAATTACATAAAAATATAAAAGAAAAGAAAAAACTGAAAAGACTAATGTACCCTTATACTTAACGGACAAAATGAATGCCGTTAGCTTCAAGGACCAAATCCATAAGACAATGCATACCAGGAGGTTTCTTTTGTAATAAATGAAAATAAACACCCAAATCCATAATTTTTGAGAAACTTTAGGGACCAAATCCATTATTTACTCCAAAATATATATAAAACCAAACAAAATACTTTTCTTTTTTATACAAAATATCATTTTTTAAACCAAAAACACTACAATAAAATTGGGTTATTGGACATCAAAAAAAAAATTAAATGTCATAATATACCGTTTTATTTTATTTAAGTTTATAGCACTAAACAATAAACTGCATTATTAAAACGTGATGTAATAAGTTTATATGATGTTTTTAACGTCTTAATAAGTTCTTTAAGTTTTTTTAACTCAAAACGTTATACTTATATTAGTTATTATATAGAATGCTTCTGAGATGCGTTCTATGAACACATCTTTTTGTAGTACAATTATTTTTATAAGACACTTTTTCAAACAATATCCTATTAAACAGTTAATACAATGTCTTTTTTTTAATGAAAAAATCTAAAGAACTTGTTAGGACGCTTAAAAACATTTTATAACTTATTACAACAACTTTAAATATGATGTTTTATTTTTTTAATTATAAAAGAGTTTTCTTAACCAACCTTTCATGATGCTTAAATGTTTTTAACATTTTATAAACCTAATTTTGTTATAGTAAATGCATATTATATTTCTTTTGTTAAAGACATATACAACATTTGATTTGATAATTAATCAAATCAATCTTTGACCAATCATCCCCTTTTTCATATTTTAATCTATTTTTCATTTAATATAGTAAATTTTTTCTTCAAGAAAATATTACATTATTTATTGTCGCTTTCAATGAAATTTTCACTCATGACAACTGGCAATTGTTTTTATTTCTATTAATATTTTTTATTAACGTATTAAAAAACCGATTTCGATAGACAAATTTTGGATTGTGTCTTAATTGATACGTTCATGATCATTCAATAGAAAATAGAATTTGTAAATTATAAAATATAAAATATATAAAATATAAAATATATAAAATCTAAAACACACTTCTTACATTTTCGATACTATTATTATCTACAAACAATATTTCAGAAATTTTATGATATTATCGGTAAAAGATATTTCGAGAACTTTATGTTATTATTGGTAGTAGGTTTGTTCTGTTGAATTATAAATATAATATTTCTCTCTGAAATAAGTGTATCAATCATTTCATAATCATCTAATATGGAATCAGACCCTCCACGTCTTTCTACGTTACTCAATTTTTCTCTCTCAAATCTGAAATACCCTTTTTTCTTTTTGGAAAAGGTATCCAAGACTAATTTCTTGCAATTTTAAAACTGTTAAAACATGCAGCCCTAAGATAATTCTCAGTGGCCACAAGTTGTTTGCGCTTGGATTCGAACCTGGGGTAGATGAGTTATATAGCCTCATCTCTCACAAGTCTTAACCAGTACGCCACATGCATTATGGTTCTTAAATCCCCTTTGCCGATAATAATTATGATTTAACTTAAATGAGATTCAAATAGTAGCACTCGTTTTTAAGCAAAGTCTATTTCTAAATGAATTCCCCTCTACTACTAAACAAACCCCCTACCAATTTTAAGCCTAGATACTTCAACATCAATTATCTCTTTTTTTTTGCATTTCCATTATATCAATTTATTATCGTGAGTGCATTAACAATTGAGGAACTTGACACAGTTTACAAGAATCTCAATTGTAGACGTAATTAAGTTCTTTTCTAGTCAGAACTCTTTTAATAAAATCTTAATTCATTGTAAAAAAAACATTTTGTCTCGTTTCTTGCTCTATTATTGTTTTCTTAATCATTTTGTTATATTTTATTATAAATATATAAAACATATTGTAAAAGCTCACATTGGTTGTGGAACTAAGGTTGCCGAGGGATTGAACACTCATTTATTAGACAAGTTTTAAAATCGTGAGTTGAGGTGTATGAACAAAGTGAATAATATTTGCTACAATTGATTATGTCTGGAATGTTACATATCGTATCAAAGCCGAGGACCAGAATGGTGTGTCAGCGAGGATGTTGAGCTTCCAAGGAAGGTGGATTGTAAGATCCCACATTAGTTGGGGAATGGAACTAATGTTGCCTTACAAGGTACTATACACATTCTCTATCAGACATGTTTTAAATTGTGAGTCCGAATGTGTAGACAAAACTGAAAATATCTGATACAGTTGGGCTGAGATATTACACATATTTGTAAAATATATGAATTAAAATTACTATAAATGTGAAATTTTATAATTAAAAAATATATTTACTAAATTTGATGATTCATTGTTTTTAGAGTAAGCTACAATTTTCGTTCCTATGGTTTGATCTTTATAAGTATTTTTATCCATGCGATTTGTTCTTTATAACTATTTTCGTCCTTATGATTTAAAAATTGCTATCTATGATTTTGATTTCATTTTCTATTTTGTCCCACTGACGGCGTTATATAATGCCTGTTATGTAAGGCTATTTTTGTATTTTACCTTTTCTTAATTTTTCATTAATTTATTAAATATATATATCTATATATATATCTATACTACTTTATAAACCAAATTTATAAAAAGTCTTAAAAACAACTTCTAATACATAAGGTACAATTGTTTTATGCATAAAGTCTTAAAGTCTTAAAAATCTTCTTCTTAAGCTTGATGTACAACTCTTCAATGCTAAACCATTCCCTCAGAATTCTCTTTCCCAAGACACGATCTCTCACTGGTCACCCCTGCAAACTCCACTTCCCAAAAAGTGACGATTGAGAAAGTATTCACCCAAGAAGACGATTCAAGCTCCCCTTATAGATTCGAGAAGACGATTAAGACCATATGTACGGTCTCTACTAATCTGATTCAATTTCCCATCTGATTCCATTCCTTCGATATATCTTCCGTTTGATTCAAGGTTAGGGTTCTTATTAAACTGCTGTTATTTTTCATCAAAATTTCTCTCCTTTTGTTTGTTTTCTATCGATTTCTGTGGAACTGACACCGTCTATCCGTGTATCCAGTCCATCGCTCAAGACTCTCATGTCATCGATTCAAGGTAACGGTTTCTGGTTGTGTGTCTTTGACTGTATTTCCATCGATTTTGATTTTGTTTCCATCAATTTTGATTTTTGTTTCCATCGCACACATATGTTTTGTTTTGGATTCACACTTTTGTTCAGTTCCTGAGAAATGGTTGTTGATTTTTTTTGGATTTCTTTTGAACCGATTAGAAAAGAACTGGGGTTTTTTTTCTTGCAAAGAAGGTGTTTGAGGAAATGACTCAAACAGGTTGAATTTGACCAACTTTAACTAAATTGGTTATTTAGCTATAATCAGACGCTGTAACTAAATTGGTTATTTAGCTATAATCAGAAGCTGTAACTAAATTGGTTATTTAGCTGTCTATCATCAGAAGCTATACATATATCTGTATATATATATATATGCTTTAAACCGGTTCTAAACCTAATACACCAATTCTTTTTGACAGATTCTTCCTTCTCTTTGATAGATTCTGCCCTCTCTTTGATAGATTAAGGTAATTAGTTTTCCATTTCTGAATAATTGTGCATCTCATGTGCACTGGAACTGCATGATGATTGGTATTGCTCCCCTTCAACAGTATTGGTTTTATGTTGAAATTTGTGTTTATTTTGTTTTGCATTGTCATGCACCTTTCATGAGACTAATTTTGATGGTAATATAGTCATTTTTTGAGGGATTATGGAACAACCCATAAAGGGGAAAATAGCCAATTTTTTCATACTATTCTCAAACCGTTTAAATGTCATTTCTTTTTGGTATTTGATATGCTTTTAGATGGTCTAAACACAGTCTTGGTATGCCTTTAAATGCCACTTATCTAAGTAATAGGAATTGCCTTCTTTTGAAAGATTTTTTCATCAATCCTTTTGCACTTCAATGATCTCTACTTTTCTCTTGGAATCGATCCATTGGGGTAATTAGTTCTTTATCTGAACAATTTATTTGTGCATCTCATTGACACATGCGGTATTGCTCCCATTCAACAACCATGGTCCTTGGCATCAACAACATCGGTTTTGTGTTGTCGTTTTCGGTTTCATGTAGAACTTTTAGTTTATTTGGTTTAACACAGTTGTATACCTTTCTTGTGGCCAATTTTGATGGGGAAACGGTCATTTTTATACGGATTATGGAACAACCCACCAAGGGGAAACAATCATTTTTTCATACAATTCTCAATTAAGTCTATGTTTAATTGCTTTCTGGTTTCATGCTGTAATTTATGTTTATATGATTTAACAGAAAGTGTTTTGGTTTCTCAGGAACATGATTAGCCATGTTTATTTGAAGAAAGTGTTGGTTCAAATTTGAAAGGGTTTCTTGGCTTCTTCTTTTCTTCTCTATGTTCCATGATCAACAGGTTTGAACTTTTTGAAATATGGTAATTTTAAATGATGATAGATAGATTCATAGTTTTCAAGTAAAAAGGTTTGAACACAGTGGGTTTGAACATTCAAATAAGTATGTTTAAAAAAGTAAATTCATAAACAAGTTTGAACGTTCTTGTTTGTGTTGTGATAGAATCATATGGGTGATTCACAATTTTCAAATAAACAAGCAAATAAATTAGGACAATCTTATATTTTATCCTCATTTTTTTTTTCAATTAGGACAACCTTATATTTTATCCTCATTTTTTTCAATTAGGACAATCTTATATTTTATCTTTACTTCTTTTTAGATGTTGTTTCATATGGGTCAATCTGATATATGATTAAAGTCAATTTATTGTACTTGTTCATAAATGGACATTGAAAAACTTGAATTAATACATTGTGTAGTTGCATCATCATCCTGTTATGATACATAGGATGTGGATCCCTTAAGCTCAAGTGCTCAACGGAATGCATAGAAGATCTTCTAGCCACAAGTTTTGCCTCCGGGTTGAAGAAAGATTGACGTTCTAAGAATTTATGTTGCATTAGCAGATGGGAGAAAGCTTGGCAGTCTAAGAATTTATGTTGCATCATCCTGTTGTATTTAAACAAGTTTTTTGTATTAATTGGATAGCATTCTTTAATTAGCGTTAGTTAGAGATTTTATTAAAGACTTAAAAATACATAATTGTGCTCCAAAAACTTTGTATAAAAATTATATTATTCTAAGGAACCATGTCCTTAACCCTCCTAACAAGGGATGAGATCGGTACCGGTATCGTACCGGTTGCTACCGAAACTTTTTTGGACAAAATATGAGTACCGAATACCGAACCGAATTTATCAATTTGGTATCAGTACGGATTCGGTATCGGGACGGGAAATTCGGTGTCGATACCACTTAGTACCGAAATTTAAAGTTAATAACAAAACAATCAAAACCAAATTGCTAAAGTTCAACAATCGCAAATATACGTATCAAAAACCAATCCCAAAAATTAAACATTCTTTCGGTACTTTCTCTTTTTCTTTTTTGGTTGTTTATCGCCTCTTCAACAATATCGAATTTTTTGAAATGGACGATTTTTTGAATTCAAATGGTGAAGATATGGGATTTATTAGGAATATATATGGATTTATTAGGGGTACATAATGTTTAGTTTTACGATGAGATGATTAGTTAGAAGATAGAGATGGAATTGGAAATGGAAATGTCCTTGCTAGCCGGTTCGGTACCAGTACCCTTTTTTTGGGTATAATCCCGGTACCGAATACCAATTACAAGAAAATTTTGGGACCAAATACAATATATCAAATATGATAATTCGGTATCGGTTAGGCACGGCACCGGTACGGGATCGGTTCGGTAAAACGGTATAAAAAGCTCATCCCTACTCCTTAACAAGTGCACGTAACTTTATTTTTGTTTCCGGTTTTTAAAAGTTTTTTCAATCAACCGCTAAAACCAACATTGTGTGGACGGTTATCTGAATCTAACAAAGGTACAAATGTAATTGGCTTTATGACATCTTAAAATTTAATAAATTAAAATAATTTTTTTACATCCCGCTGCATTGCGCGGGTAATCAACTAGTATATATATATACATAATATTATATTACTCTTTATCTTCCTTCTCTACTCCCTATCTTCTCCTCTTGGAAGTTGAAACCACGAGTCCACCATTTGACAACACGTCTCTTATCCTCCCCCATATCCAATGAACTCCACTCTTATATTTAGCTTATAAAAAAGAATTTATTATTTTTTTTCTTTTTCAAACCCAATTAACGAGAAATAAGTAATAGCAAGAACAATATGCAAAAACCCAACAAACTTTCTATAACGACCCATATTAATCGGTCTTATTTGTAAAGAAGAAAAAAAGATACATTCTCTATGTTTAGGGACATTTTATGTCAAGTGAGGGAAGTTTGGGGTTCACGATGGCAAAGCATTAAAGTTGACATGTGAAAGGTCCTTAAACGGTCGGGAGAAATAAATTTCGCATGGCTTTGGCTCTTCACCTAGCAAAAAAACTGTCATGTGATTAAGTATATATAGAGGTAAGTCTACAAGCTTAGACGGAAAACCTCTAGAGGAAGGACACTTGTATAAGAGGGTAAGACGACAATGATTTGGCCCAGCACAAAGAGTTCGACATGTTTTCAGTAAGTTTTCCTCAACTCGGTCATTTCAGTTTCATGTACTTAGTTGCTTTAATCGGTTCTAAGAGTTCCATCGAGTTCCGGTGGGCTTGAAAATATCATTGTTGGTTCCCCAATTGGTACCATCAATATTACCGTTGTGTGTCCTCGTTACAAAGCTTCCGATCGAGCCTTGAGACACTCACCGGATATTCTGGTTCGTCAAGTTAGCGTTAAAAATTAACGAATGATTTCTAATTGAGTCCAGGAAGGTGACAATTATGGAAATGAAGAAATGAATTATGCACACACACACACATATATATATATACACATACATACATACATACATACATACATACATACATATATAACATGAGATGTGATGATGCTATTGGAATCGAGTGAAGTGTTCGAAGCCATATGTACTTCGTGAAGTTGTCCATATATATATATATATATATCTAAATGTTGGTTCATTTACAAACTGGATGAAGGGTACAAACTCGTACAAACCAATATAAAAATAATCTTTTTCATGATTTTTTTTATCAAATGCTATGATTTAAGATGTTATTACATATATGTTTGTTTCACCTTGTGAAAAAATTACATGTGAAAAAAATACATGTGAAAAAATTACATATGTTTGTTTCACCTTCATGAATCTGTTCACGTGTGTGTGTATATATGCATATATATATATATATATAGAGAGAGAGAGAGAGAGAAAGAGGGAGGTTTAGGCGAAAACCTAAAAAAAAAAGAAAACTGAAAAATGCCTTGGGAGTCCTCCATCTGGACAATATGCACAAATGCATACAAGCGACTGAAACTGGTTTTTTCTATGTGCATATTATGCATTAGTGCATATGCACAAATGCATGTTACAAATTACAGTATGCATTTGTGCATACTGTCCAGATGGAGGAGGGTTCGAATGGTGTTCTTTAGTTTTTTTTTTTTTGACGTTTTCTCCTGAACCTGACCCTATACCCTATATATAAATGTATATATAGGTTTTTTTTTTACAAACTTATGTTTTATATGAATACTTTCAATATAAACATCTCTAGTGGGAGGTCAATGAAAGACTTTTTACAAGTTTATAAAGTCTTTGAATAGGTAATTAAAGTATCATAAAAACAATTTCAGTCTAGACGATTAAAATGACATTATATATTGAATATTAAAAAACATAAATATCATATAATGTTTTATGAAAAACGTGATAAGATTATACAAATTTAGGATATAATGGATTGACGATTAACATGGTACGTATGATGGTTCTTTATAAACTTATAATGATCCTTTAGAGTACGAAGTCTTATAAAACAATTCAAATAGATGAGGGTACATGTTAACTGTTAAAAAGTGTATGGAAAGGTTTCACGTTGGAGATTGGTTTTTGAAAAAATGTTTTTGTTACAAAAAAGTTAGTAGAAATTTGATGCGGTAAAAACAAAGTCTTTTGAAGGGTCAACCAATATGGATGTTGCTAGGATAAAACTAGACAACTTAACAAGTTACATTACAAATTAAAGAAAGGGGCTTTAACGTTTGAAAAACATGTCTGTAATCTGCTGGAAAAAGCCATCGATGGCAGATTACAGTGGATCTCACTGCTGGAGAAAATATTGGCAGATCGTGATTACCGACGGGTTTACCATTACTGGCAGAAAAATCTGTCGGTGAACTCCCTTTATTTTGTAGTGTTTTATCTTTAGTTGTTAGAACAAAGTGAGGTTACTTAATATGACTCAAGAAGTCAATCGTACTTTTAACCTTCTTTATAAAACACATTTTGAAAAGTGTTCCATATAACACTACATGAAAAGGCGTATATAAGACATACATTTACTGCAAATATAAAGTTAAGAGTTTCATTAAGTACTCTGTTAAAATGGTGGAACGTCTCAACATGCAATTTTAAAATACTAGAATGGTGGATTTGCCCTCATTTTTTTTGGCGAATACAATTGGCCTTCAAAAGTACTAGAATGGCTAATAGAAAACACAAGGTGACAACTTTTATCTATAACAATGTTCGACAGATTAACGTCATTTTAGTCTTCCATCATTGACATATCTGAAATCTTTTTGATATGATTCTTCTGTCAAATTATATATTCTATAAAATTATATTCTAGTCTTACAATAAGAAGACACGTAACCAACCTTTAATGAACAAAAAAGATGACGTATCAAAATCATCTATATTTTGAAATTAAAGTGCAAATATGTAATGCAAGTCAAAATGATGTTTACAATGATTAAGAGTACACTAGGTTTTTTCATCAGTGTGATTTGTTAAAAGAATTTCCTTTTTGTTTTTATGCTTTTAGAATTTTAATTTTGTACCTATAAATTATAATTCATTGTTATTTTCATCCTTAAGACTAACTATGTTCAGTAATTCATTATTAACTAAACAATAAAATTAAAAAACACAATAACCAATAAAAATCAATAAGTTGTAAACTATGAAAACAAAAAAATCATTAAATTACAAACCATAGAAATAAAAACATAAGGATTAAATTAACTATTTTCTAGTTTACTCATAAAGCAATCATGATTTTTGTTGGGCTATTGTAAAGAAGGACAAAATAGTAAACACCATATGAAAAAGAAGATGTTGGAGTGATGACCATACAAATAAAAGTAGCATCAAAATCAATCATAGGATACCATATTATTCACCAATCATAAAAGAAAAAGTACCCCAATCATAACATGAAAATGTAAAACTTTTAAAATGGTTATCCATTTATGATTTTTTGGATGCAAAGATGTAAACAAGTCGAGTCGTGTATTAGATTAATTGAATCAGGATTAAAAAATTAATATTGGGATCGATTTTGACTCGAACTTAATTAACATTTCAATGTAGAGCTCGAGCTTGAATATTTTTCGACCTATCGAGCTCTAGCTCGATGTTTGTTTATGGGATCGAACTCGCGATTGATTAGCTCATTTATCGACTTGAGCTCGATAACTTTATATTTTAATTGTATGATTAATAAATATATGAGCATGTTTGGCTCGAAAAATGGATATGCTCAAATTGCTCGGCTCGTCTCGAAATATTGAATCGAGTTTTCGAACGAGCCGAGTCGAACATTAGTGTTATAAAGTTTGGCTCCTTTTGTTAAACTAGTTATATTTTTTGTTCAAGCTCGAGAATTATTAAGCTTGAGCTTGAGATAAACAAACTCGAGCTCGAGTAGCTCGTTAAAAGCTCAAATCGCTTACACCTCTATGTGTGGTTGGTTTTTTGTTAAATTTTATATAAATAAAGTTTATATTAATTTATTTATTTATATAAATTGAAAGAGTTTTTGTTTGACAGGTCTTTTTTATAGATTGAAAACCGTTTTTGTTGGGTAACCATGGGTTTTCGGGCTAGGTTACATACACCGACTAGTCCCTCGGATGACCACAAATGGTCTAAGGTCATAGCAGGTAAACCTTCACGGACACAAGGGCTTTGGTAGCGCCAGGATTTGAATCTAGGGTGTTCCACTACATCCCCCTAGGCTTTACCAGTACGTCGCCACCCAAGTGGTTTTTTTTAATAGAAAGGTGCAGGTTTGGAAAAAAAAAAGAATTTGGTTATCTGCATAGAGCTCCCTCTGGAAGTTTACCGAATAAGTCATTTTTTTATCATCAGGCCACCACCCAAGTGGTTGTGTTTTTAATTGAAAGGTGTAGGTTTGGGTGGGGGGGGGGGGGAAGGAATCTGGTTATCTGCATAAAGCTCCATCTAAAAGTTTATTGAATAAGTCATTTTCTATCTCATTAGGCCGCCACCAAATCATATATACCTGACCGAATAAATTGTGCCTCTTTAAGCTGTTTACAAAAAAACCCTAACTTAAATTATGGGTTATTTTGGGTCAGGTTGATTTAATTCATCAAGTTTCTATATACCCTGTTCAAGAAGAAAAAAACCACACACACACACACACATAGGGGTAGTTTATTTTATAAACTATGTAATTCTTATAAAATATACAAACCGATCTCAACCATACATATATATTATCAACGGTGTGGATTAATTTGGTTTTTTAAATTTACTCTCAACCGTATTTTATAACCATATCTAAACTTCAAAATAATCAAAATCAATGGTCGAGATTAGGTTTGTATTGTTTCTAAGAATTACATAGTGTGTATTTGAAACTTCCCGTGTGTCTGTATATTATATATATATATATATATATATATATATATATATATGTTGGGTCACCGATGATTTGGTGATGATCCCTCAATTTCTCACTTAGATTATATATCTTGTATTTTAGGTTCTTTGAAGAAGTCTGACCTTGCTCAACAAGATCAGCGTATCGAAAACTAGCTGATACAAAGGAAACATATCAACATTGTGGAAATGAAGATATGCTCACCAAATTTAATCCAGACTTAAAGCTTAATCCAAAGTATGAGGTCACCGAATTACTTAGACCATAATCGGATAGAAGGCACTAGCCGAAAAGATTTCTCTCGCCGATGCATGACACAAGTCGATCCATCCTTTAAAGATATTCGACTAGTTATCTTATGTGGTTAATTCAAATGGCATTTATGAAGATATTCCTTTTGTAACAATAAATACAAGAACATGTGCATCAATCCTTAAGTTCAAACAATCTCCTTAAATCTCAGAAAAAGGGTTGTTTGTCTTATTGAAAAAAGGTTTGATGTGACAACTGAAGACATGGAGAAAAGATGAACAGTGACATCTCATTTTGTACTATAAGGAATGACACCATCTTTGTCCAATGAATATACGTCAAGCAAATGATATTATGACAAGTGTCCACATGCATTTAATGCATGGGAACTATAAAAGGAGAAGAGGAGCTTCCATGCAACATACGCTTTCAGCAAGATATCTTCTGAGTGCTTAAGTTGATTCAGCAGTAAGAAACAGTTTAAAATAGCTTTCTTTGTGTTTAAGTTATTTATTTTTACTAAGTGTTTTCTAAGTGTTCAGATTGTTAGAGTAGATTTTATCTGTTCTTTCCGCAACAATCTGTTTTTCTAAGTGTAAATTCTTGATGTCTAATATTAAAAAATTTAAAAAGTGAAAACTGTGTGTATTTGTATTCAAACCCCATTCTACATATCCTTTACTTTAACTGTCATTGCCTTGTTAGGGACCAACAATATATATAAATATACATATATATATATATATTGAAAGAGAGAGAGAGAGAGAGAGAGAGAAAGAGAGAGAGAGACAGTCGGGTTCATACGAGAATGATACATATTTAAGAAAATAAGAGAATGACCGAATTGCATGTGATTTCACACCAACATCACTTCCAAAATCATATGCGATTCACGCGACCTTGCCATACGACTTTGACACGCGACCATAGCGTCGCCCGCACACTTTTATGGTCATTACTGAAAAATTACATGTGATTTTGTACGTAATTTGATCATTCTCGTATTTTCTTAAATACATATCATTTTCGTATGAACATGCTTCTATATTATATATATATAGACACACACACACTTGGGATCATGTGAGAACAAGTTGTTTTCGTAAAACACGTGACACTACATTTTTACACTTGAAACTTCACAACAAAACACTAAAGATAACCTTCACAGTGTTTTTGTTGTGAAGTTTCAGATTTTTTTTCCTTCACATTATTTTGTTGTGAAGTTTCAAGTGTACGGGTCTCACAAAAACAGGTTGGTCTGACATGAACCCAACCTATATATATATGTATATGTATATGTTAGGTCACTGATGATTTGTTGATGACCCCTCAAATTCTTTCTTAGTCAATATATCTTGTATTTTAGGTTCTTGAAGAAGTCTGACCATGCTTAACAAGCTCAACGAATCGAATACTAGCTGGTACCTAAGGAAACATATCAACATTTGTGGAAAATGAAGATGGACGCCAACCCTCTACCAGACTAATACGCCGATATCACAAGCATTTCATCCACCGATAGGAAACCATCCGACCATCCACCGATGGTGGGTCATCGGAGTTTAGCCTCCGATGATAGATCATCGGCCGATATATTTCTTCCATGTCATATCTTCGGCGGGTAGCTCTCCAAGTTGACTTCGGTGGATATTTATGAAGATGCTCCTTATTTCACAATAACTAGAAAACGTGTGTATCAAACTTAAGCCTTAAATTCAAACATTATCCTTAAAACTCCAAAAAGGTTTGTTTGTCCTTATCTAAAGCTTGATGTGACAACTAAAGACTAGAAGAAAAGATAAACTGTGTCATCTCCTTTCATCAGTACGATAAGGAATGGCACCCATCTTTTGTCCAAAAATATACGGCTATCAATTGGTATTGTGACAAGTGTCCCCATGCATTAAATACATGGGTACTATAAAAGCAGAAGAAGAGCATCCGTGCAAACCACGCTTTCAACAACAAATCTTCTAAGTGATTAGCTTTGTTTCGGCCCTCTGAAAACATTTGTTAACTTGCTTTGTGTTTTAGTTGTACTCTTATTTTCACTAAGTATTTAGATTGTTAGAATAGATTTATTTGTTCTTTTCTGCAACAATCATTTTTCTAAGTGCAATTCTTGATATTATTATCAATAAAAAATTAAAAAGTTGAAATTTTTGTGTGATTGTATTCAACCCCCCTTCTACAATCTCTTTAAGTGTTTGTCATTACCTGTACGGGACTTACAATATATATATATATATATATATATATAGAGAGAGAGAGAGAGAGAGAGGAAGATTCAAATGAGAACTTTGCATTTTTAAAGGAACGAAGTGACACTTGTGCATCACATATGATGTGGGTCCCACATAATATTAAATCATTTATGATTTAATATGTATATGTGATCCACAATTTGTTCCTTTAAGGAGAGGTGGTTCTCATCTGAACCCTCCCCTATATATATATATATATATATATATAGGGGAAGGTTCAGATGAGAACACCCAATTTAAAGGAACAAATTGACTCATTTGGGACCACATATGATGTGGGTCCCACCAATAAAAAATCATATCTGATTCAATGGGGTCCACCATTGAAAATCGGATATTATTTACTATTGGTGGGACCTACATCATATATGGTCCCAAATGGGTCCATTTGTTCCTTTATATTTACAAAGTTCTCATTTGAACCTCTTCCTATATATATATATATATATGATGATAATCAAATAAAACCACAAAAAAGTTTCAAACTCGTGAAAATCGATATAAAAATAATTTTTTACATGATTTTTTTCATCAAAACCTATAATTTAAGATAGTGTTTCACATATATTTGATTCATAACATGAAACCTTCACATGTATTTGTTTCACCATATGAATATTTTTCACACATTTTTTGATTCATTAGGTGAATCCAAACAAAAATCACATGTAATTATTTCAAAAGATGTACCCAAACATGTGTGAAAAACTATATTAAATTATAGGTTTTAATGAAAAAAAATCATGTAAAAAATTATTTTTATATCGGTTTTCACAAGTTTATAATCTTTTTATGGTTTTTATTTGATTATTGTCCTATATATATATATATATATATATAGGGAGAGGTCATACGAGTAGGTGGTATCTTTAAAGAAACAAATGAATGATTTATATCCACATCTTTTGATAAATCAATTCATATCATATTTGATGACATTGAAAGCAATAAATGGAGCCAAAATTCTACTTTTCCACCAAGGGTAAAGTATTTTAGGGAAAAATAGTAAAAGAATAAATTATAATATAATATATCAAAAATATAATATAATATAATATAATATAGCAAAAATTATATTATATTATAATATTATACCACATAATTGGTAGGGGTCACATATTATGATATAATTATATCAGAAATAACATAATTGACATTGTAATTATGTGTGAATAACATTTGTACAAAGTCATATATGATTTTACATTTACCTTTGTACAAAATCACATTATTTTACATTAACATTTGTACAAAATCATATATAATACTGCAATTTTATGTGATTTTGTTGACATAATTGACATTGTAATCATATGTGGATATAATTTGTACAAAATCTTATATAAATTTACATTTACATTTGTATAAAATCATATATGATTTTATATTAACATTTGTACAAAATCATATATGATACTGAAATTATAAGTGATTTTGTTGACATAATTGACATTGTACTCATGTGTTGTTCTTACACGATTTGGGAAAGTAACATTTATAATCATCAACGTTTCTCGTTTAAAAAATCTTATCTTCAATTCTTAAAGATATTTTTAAAAATAAAAAAAAAATCACTTTTTAAAGTTTTAAAAATAATAAAAAATTTCAATTTTTAAAGTTTTAAAAATAATAAACTTTACTTTAAAGATATTTCATATTTCAATTTTTAAAAATAATAAACATTCAATTTTCTAAAATCATATATGATACTGACTTTGGTTTCTTATATTTTTCTTGATCTTATATTTATTTAAAGATATTTCATATTTCTATTGTTTAAAATTAATAAAGTTTCAAAATTTGAATAGTAATCAACTTTGTACTATCTGATGGAAGACCTCATGAACAGTAATACCCTAAGGTAACTTTTGACAATAATAACCTTAAAGTAAATTGATTGGTATTAAATAAGTTTTTTATTTTCGTAAAATATATATGTGGGTAAGAATCATTCATTTGTTTCTTTAAATCGAAACATTTCTCGTTAGAACCTTCCTCTCTCTCTCTCTCTCCCTCCCTCCCTCTCTCTCTCTCTCTCTATATATATATATATATATGAGGTTAGGTTCCGAGATAGTTAAGGTGAGAAGTGTAGGATCCCACCCTTGGATTCACATTAGGATGGGATATACCAAGATAAGTTGCACCAGATCAATCCCCTTATCAAGCGTAATAATGGGTGTGTTTGATATTAAAGGTGATCAAGGGTTCAGATCCCTTCTTATGCTTCTCTCCTTAACTCTCCTTCTCACACGATCTTATGACTGTAGGTATGTGTATATATATGTAGGGAAGGGTTGATCAAACGAGAACACCTTCATTTTACGATAACGCAAGAACAGTACTCTTTTAGTATGGAAAATCATATGTGATACTAAATCAGAGACAAGGACTACTTTTGGCGCGAGTCGCGGGGCACGTTGTCCGCATACCACCAAATCTCTTACGTGTATTTTGCGTTCTCGTAAAATGGAGGTGTTCTCGTTTGAACCTCCACCTATATATGTATGTGTGTGTGTGTATATATATATATAGGGAGAGAGAGAGAGAGAAAGAGAGAGTGATGGATGTTCAAATACAACCCTTCTAGATCATACAACCCATGCAACCCACTCATCCACCATCCATTTTGTTTTTATTTTCTTTTTTGATTTTTTTAGTTAAGGAAAGTTATAACCGACTACCTCTTAATTGTTAATGATCAAATGGATGCTACTAATTTGGTTGTAAAGGTGTACGAATACAAAAGGTTGCATAATAACGCCCCTTTATATGTATGTATATATATATATATAGATAGAGGGAAGTTCAAATACAAACTCATATTTAGGTACAAACTATACAAACCGATTCAAATCAATACAAAAATATTTTTTTTTCATGATTTTTTTCCATTAAATGCTATGATTTAAGATATTATTACACATATGTTTGTTTGATAATGTAAAAGTTTCACATGTATTTGTTTTCATAAGTTGAAAGTTTCTCATATATTTTTTTATGAAAAAGTTTCATATGTTTTTGTTTCATAATGTAAAACTTTCACACGTAATTTTTTCACAAGGTGAAACAAACATATGTACAATAATATCTTAAACCATAGCATTTGATGGAAAAAAATCTTGAATTTTTTTTATTTTGTTATCGTTTTGAATCAGTTTGTATAGTTTGTACATAAATATGAGTTTGTATTTGATCATCCCTCTATCTATATATATAGATGTTGGTTCATTTACAAACTGGATGAATCCTACTAACTCGTACAAACCATATATAAAAATAATTTTTTCTTGATTTTTTTTCATTAAATGCTATGATTTAAGATGTTATTTCATATATGTTTGTTTTACCTTGTGAAAGAATTGCATGTGAAAAAAATACATGTAGAACTTTTACATTATGAAACAAATACATGTACTTATGAAAACAAATACATGTGAAACTTTTACATTATGAAACAAACATATATATATAAGTAATAACATCTTAAATTATAGCATTTGATGAAAAAAAATCATGAAAATTTTATTTTTATATATGGTTTGTACGACTTTGTAGGATTTATCCAGATTGTAAATGAAGCAACCTCTCTTTCTCTCTTTATATATATATATATATATAGGGTTAGTGATATGGATCCAGCACTACAAGAAGATCCACCTGAGGATACAAGTTCGGACCCAGGTCCGGTTCAAAGTGGCTAGCAAAGGCCCGGGTTTTTGATAAGTCCAATCCAACCAACTATCGATTTTCTTTCAAGTCTCCTAGTCTTTAAAAATTGTGTTTTTTAATTAGTTTCCATGTTTATCGTTTCCTTTATTTATGGATTTCAATATTTATCGTTTCCTTAGGTTTTCTTATTTAAACGTTTGTACTTTAGTTGGATTGTCAAGTTTTATGAATTAAGAAAGTTTCTACGAACAATTGTTCTTGATTCCTCGGTTGGCCGAGAATCGCTATTTCCGACTAGGGTTCCTAGTCACCGCTTATACGAATCCGTATCAAGTAGGTTCCTCAGGATGTCAATGCACGGGAAAGTTCGTCGTCATCCAAGCCGTAGATTCGCCGATGGAGGCAACGGCTATGAACAACGTGATCCTCGCGATGTCGCTGAAATCGAAAGATTGCAACAACGGATTCGTGAGCTCGAACTCAACCAGTATGAGCGGGATGATCGATCCACTACCGACTCCGTCATCTGGGAGGATGATCGCGACCCACACTTCCAGAATATTTTTGGCCGACACCGCCAAGATGAACGCCACCCCCAAAACCCACTTCGTGCTCTCGGTATTCGTACGGAGGTTCCCGAATTCGAAGGAAGGTTGCAACCAGATGATTTCTTGGATTGGCTCCAAACTGTGGAGCGGGTTTTTGATCTTCACGATATTCCCGACCCAATGAAGGTAAAACTGGTGGCTATCAAGTTAAAAAAATCGGCATCTTTATGGTGGGAACACGTACAGCAACAACGATATCGGGAAGGAAAGCACAAAGTCAATACATGGGAGAAGATGAAACGTCTCATGAAAGCTAAGTTCTTATCGGCTAATTATAAGCAGGACGCCTATCTTGACTACCATAATTTACGCCAACAATCGCTAACAGTGGAGGAATCCATTAGCGAGTTTGAACGCTTGCGTCTTCGATGCGGCGCGGAAGAAGACGACGAACAGGTAATAGCTCGATTTTTGGGTTCTTTAAAACAGGAAATAGCTGATGTGGTTTGCTTGCAGCAATTTTGGTCGTTTCATGATGTTTGTAAACTCGCCTTACGGGTCGAAAAACAAGTCGGATTACGTACAAAACCGGCGTTTCGTTCGACTCCCTTCAACCGAAACACTACTCCTCCCACAGCATCACGCCCCACACAAAAACCTGAACCGGGTCCATTCACACCCACTCCGGCCGGTTCTTCACATAACGCACTCCGGTGTTTCAAATGTCAAGGTATTGGCCACCTCAAACGGGATTGTCCGAACAAACAGGTGTCGCTTTTGTCGATGAACCGGATCCCGTTTATGACACTGACGAGGGCGACGATTCAGAGGTAATTTACCCCGACAAGGGTGATTTACTTGTCACACGCCGGCTTCTCAACACGACTTTAGCCAATTCCGAAGATGATACAACGTGGTTACGCACTAATATCTTCCGCACTCGATTAATGCCGCGAAAGGTAAGGTGTGTTCTGTCATCATAGATAGTGGGAGTTGCGAAAACATGGTCGCCGCTTCCATGGTCGAAAAATTGGGATTACCGGTTCAAGACCACCCCGACCCGTATCAAGTCACGTGGTTAAAAAAAGGCAGCCTACTCAAGGTAACCCACAAGTGTTTAGTTCAGTTTTCAATTGGGAACAAATACACTGACGAACTATGGTGTGAAGTTATTCCAATGGATGCGTGCCATATCCTGTTGGGCCGCCCTTGGTTATATGATCGAAGGGTTAAACACGACGGATTCCGCAATACCTACACCTTCAAAAAGGACGGCCTCAATATCACACTTGCACCTCTCCATCCGAAAAACGACCACCAACAGGTTACATTTAGATCCAAACCGGAGTTTACCGGGCTCACACGAAAACCACACATACCACTTATTTTCGGCCTTCTTGTTGCCGAAGAAAACCCCACTCACCAAACCGTACCGTCCACTGTACAACCCCTCCTAGCCGAGTTTTTGGATGTTTTTCCGGACGAAATTCCGGCCGGTTTACCGTTAATGCGGGAAATCCAACATTGTATTGATTTTTTTCCAGGTGCAAGCATTCCCAACAGGCCCGCATACCGCATGAACCCCAAAGAATTCGCCGAGCTACAACGTCAAGTCAATGACCTGTTAGACAAGGGTCTCATCCGGGAGAGTATGAGCCCCTGCGCCGTTCCCGCACTACTCGTCCCAAAACCCGGGGGCGCCTTCAGGATGTGTATTGACAGTCGCGCTGGTAACAAAATAACGATCAAATATCGTTTTCCCATTCCCCGGTTCGACGACTTATTAGACCACTTACATGGGGCCCGTATTTTTTCCAAGATTGATTTACGCAGTGGCTATCACCAAATTCGAATGCGTCCGGGTGATGAGTGGAAAACAGCTTTCAAAACATGGGATGGGCTTTACGAATGGATGGTCATGCCGTTCGGCTTATCTAATGCTCCAAGCACGTTCATGCGCCTCATGAACCACATTTTCAAGCCTTTCATCGGTAAGTGCGTCGTTGTTTATTTCGATGACATCTTAATTTTTAGTCGGGACAAGGCGGAACACATTACCCACTTGCGCAACATCTTCTTGGTTTTGCGAGAACAAAAACTGTTTGCCAACTACAAAAAGTGCCACTTCATGACAACTGAAGTTCTCTTTTTGGGATATTTAATATCGGGCGACGGTATTCGTATGGATAGTAGCAAAGTTTCGGCAATCACAACTTGGCCAACGCCAACCTCGTTGCGAGAGGTTCGTAGTTTTCATGGCCTTGATTCATTCTATAGGCGATTTATACGTGGTTTCAGTACCATTGTTGCTCCAATCACCGAGTGCCTCAAAAGTACTAAGTTTGCTTGGTCCGAGTCGGCCCAATCCGCCTTTGAACGACTCAAAAAAATTGTTACCGAAGCACCCATTCTTGCCCTCCCAAATTTCGAAAATTGCTTCCAAGTAGAATGTGACGTATCGGGTCTCGGGATCGGAAGAGTTTTGAGTCAATCGAATCGGCCTATTGCGTTTTTCAGTGAAAAGTTGAACGAAACACGGAGACGCTATAGCACATATGACAAGGAATTTTATGCTACCATTCGTAGCCTTGAGTATTGGCGTCATTATCTTTTTCCGGCCGAATTCATCTTATACTCGGATCATCAAGCTTTAAAGTTCATCCATGGCCAAGCTAAACTTAATCCACGACATGCTAAGTGGGTCGAAACGTTGCAAGATTTTTCCTTTGTTATTCGCCACAAAGCCGGCTCATCTAACACGGTGGACGACGCGTTAAGCCGATGACACTCACTTGTCAGATCGACCACGTTCCAGGTTACCGGGTTTGATTCCATCACCACGTTGTATCCAGATGACCCGGATTTCCGTCACCTGTGGAACAAAACAGCGACAGCCCCTTTTCGTGACTTTGTGCGTCGTAATGGATTTTTGTTCAAAGGTCAACGTGTGTGTGTTCCCTTCTCGTCGTTCCGTGATGCTATTATCCTTGAATGTCACCAAGGCGCCTTGTCCGGTCACTTTGGAAGAGAGAAAACAGTTGTGTTGGTAAGTGAACGTTTTTTTTGGCCAAAACTTGTGAAGGACGTAAGCAAAGTTCTAAAGCACTGTCGTATTTGCCATATTGCCAAGATGCATCACACTAATCAAGGTCTCTATACGCCGTTACCCACCCCCGAGCATCCATGGGAGGATGTAAGTTTGGACTTTGTTCTCGGATTACTGGTGACACAACGAAAAAAAAGATTCCATCATGGTAGTTGTCGATCGTTTTTCAAAAATGGCACATTTTATTCCGTGTGCAAAAACGTATGATGCCTCCCAAGTCGCACGGTTGTACTTCGCCGAAGTTGTTCGTTTACATGGGGTTCCAAAAACAATCACTTCTGATCGTGATGTTAAATTCGTAAGCCACTTTTGGCGTACCTTGTGGACAAGACTTGGAGCCAAGTTGCAATTCAGTAGCTCCCATCACCCGCAGACTGACGGACAAACGGAGGTTACTAACCGCAACTTAGGTAACCTACTTCGTTGTCTCGTAGGTGATCATCCCAAGCAATGGGATCTCGCCTTACCTCACGTGGAGTTCGCGTACAACCGCTCCAATCATAGCTCGACGGGTCGAAGTCCCTTCTTGGTTGTTTATGGTAGAAACCCTTTCACGCCGTTGGATTTGGCTCCTTTGACCAATCCTATTGTTTTCAGTCCTGATGCCGATGAACGGGTTGCTCAAATTCAACAGTTGCATGCTCAAGTTCGTGACCAAATTACGAAGTACAACCTTCAATATCAAACTCGCGTTAACAAGCATCGTCAAAAGGTTGTCTTCAATGAGGGTGATCTCGTGTGGATTTACCTCCGGAAAGATCGTTTTCCACAGGGCCGTCATGGTAAGCTCCATCCCCGGGCCGACGGCCCATTTCGTGTTCTTAAGAAGATCAGTGACAATGCCTATAAAATTGACTTACCCGGCCATTACAACGTTTCGGCTACTTTTAATGTCGCGGACCTCGCGCCGTATGCGCCGGACGACAATTATGATGATGACTCGGGGTCGAGTCCTTTCGTAGGGGGGGAGGATGATACGGATCCAGCACTACAAGAAGATCCACCTGAGGATACAAGTTCGGACCCAGGTCCGGTTCAAAGTGGCTAGCAAAGGCCCGGGTTTTTGATAAGTCCAATCCAACCAACTATCGATTTTCTTTCAAGTCTCCTAGTCTTTAAGAATTGTGTTTTTTAATTAGTTTCCATGTTTATTGTTTCCTTTATTTATGGGTTTCAATATTTATCGTTTCGTTAGGTTTTCTTATTTAAACGTTTGTACTTTGGTTGGATTGTCAAGTTTTATGAATTAAGAAAGTTTCTACGAACAATTGTTCTTGATTACTCGGTTGGCCGAGAATCGCTATTTCCGACTAGGGTTCCTAGTAGCCGCTTATACGAATCCGTATCAGTTAGGTTCAAATGTGAACTCAATTTTGGCTGTGAACGTGAGGACGAATCTCAGCCACACATCTTCGGTTATGGTGGACGCGATCACGGAGGATTGACGCGATTCATGGGAGGGTGGAGATTATTAAAGGAGGGGAACCAGGTCAAAGCCGCCTTTATTGACCGGATAAGTGGCTGAGATTCGTTCTCACGTTCACAACCAAAAATGAGTTCACATTTGAACTTTCCTCTATATATATATATATATATATATATATTATAGTGCTAATTATTTGTTAACCCAAAAAAGGTGCTAACTTTGTTAACCAATCAAGATCGTCGAAAATCTAAATCAATGGATGCGATAAATCGGTGGCATTGTTGTAATTATAGAAAAATTGGAGACTGTCTTCCAAATAATATCGGTAGTGAACGGAGGGTGAACAAGGGTAAGAAGGTAAATTGGCATCAAGCAACAAATTAGGAAGAAATTTACATTCCCTAAATAGTCTCAATCGATGATTGTGCTCCGATTTTATTGCCATTAAATGATTGAATCGTAACAATCAGCAAAAGGGTGAAGATCATGGACAATTAGGTGACCTTTTACAGGTTTCTGGATCTAATGTCTCCGATGAGAACAATCCCAACAACCGCTGCAGCAACCTCCCCCCCCCCCCCTCCCCCAAAAAAACGACTGTTTAATGTTACCGGTGCCACTAGATCCAATCGCAAATCCAACAAATGCTCCGACCATTCAAACCAACGAAAACCACACCGAAAAAACCCCTTCGTTTCCCGATGGTGCACAATCCATCAACAAGATTCGACTATATCCGTGCAAGACACCAGAAGCCATACTTTGAGCAGCGACAAGAAACAAAATGTGACTGTTGTGCCAACTTTCATGTAGATGTGGAAGAATCAGGATGTTTGAAGATTCGATGGCGTTCCCAATGTGAACCTGTTCTTCTGCAATGTATCAGACTCACATAGATCTTTCCGATAACACACGGAAGGTAATCAAACATTGATTTTCCATGGTGTTCGTTCACTCAAGAACATGATGTTATTCTAGTGAAAATAATGGTGGAGAAGGTGAATACGGTGGTAGTTCCCTGATGAACATGATACTATTCCAGTGAAAATAATGGTGAAGAAGGTGAACATGGTGTTCATTTTTTTTATGAACATGGTGCTCTTCTACTTATTGATAAAGTGTTCAGTTGTGAACATCGTGTGCACAAGTGAACAATAACATACAGAACATTACGTGCATAATGTGTTCACAAATGAACATCGTGTGTTTACTTCACAACCATTAGCCATTTTAGAACTCGAAAATATGCATTAGATTATTACCAGTTAAAAATTGAACAAAATCAGTTAAGAATAATAATAAAATAATTAATTACAAAATAACTTCCGTAATTAATTCTCCTTTAAACATGTTATGAAAATTAAAAATTAAATGAATTTGTAAAAGAAAAAATTGTCCTTCCATAAATATTGCAGCGTCAACTCATTCCAAATTGAAGAAATGATTCTGATTGGTTGATATCGGTTAACAAAGTTAACATCTTTTTTAAGTTAGCAAATGAAAAAGACTATATATATATATAAATAAAGTGTTTAATATGATAAAATTGTTTTATATAATTCTTTTTTTCATTGAAATTATTTCATATATTTTTGTTTTTACATGAAAATGAAATGGTTTCATGAAATTCTCATTTTGATGAAATTTGTTCACATATTTTTGATTAATCAATCTTCATGTATTTTTGATAAATTTTTTTCATATATTATTGACTAATCAACCCTCATAATTAAGAAATTTTTTAAAAATGATTGGTTGAATACAGTTTGTAAAACTTGTTTGGTTTGTAACAGAAATCAACCCTATATATATACATATATATAGAGGCGGGTTGATACGAGAACAATACCAATTTACGAGAATACGAGGACAATTCTCGGCCAATCATTTTGTTCATGAAATTTTTCATGTACAAAATCATATGTGATTTTGTAAGCATCAAAAAGGACACGCTCGACTTTACCCGTGGGCAAGTCGCGGGAAAAGTCGCGGCTAATCATATATGATTTTGTATGTGAATCATATGTGATTTTGTACATGAAAAGTTTCATGCATGTACAAAATGTAGGGGTGAGCACGGTGCGGTTCGGTGCGGTTTTTGGCCAAAACCGAACCATTCGGTTTTTGAAAAACCAAACCGTTCGGTTTTTCGGTTTTTTTTGGTTCAGTTCAGTTTTAAAACCAAATGGTATTTGGTTTTTGGTTTTTGGTTTTTGGTTTTCAGTTTTTGGTTTTCGGTTTTCAATTTTCGGTTTTCGGTTCTATAATTCTTCTCTATTTCCAACTTGTAAATTTCTTTTAATTTGTTCAAAATCATGTTTACGAAACATATCAATATATCTTAATATCATATATCATAATGCAAATCCCATGTTAAAAATCTTGTTTACGAAAACACAAATATCATATATTATAATGCAAAAATACAAATCCCGTGTTCAAAATCATGTTTACGAAAATAGAATAATATTTACGAAAATATAAAATAGAATCTTATATCATTTTTAGGTTAACTAATATATAAAACTAATTATAATATTATATATATATATAAATTAAAAATTAAAAATAATTACAGTTATTTCGGTACGGTTCAATTTTTAGCTTTCGGTGCGGTTTGGAAACCAAAACTGAAACCGAACCGTTTGGTTTTTCGGTTTTCGGTTTCGGTTCGGTTTTTTCGGTTTTTTCCCGGTTTCAGTTTTTCGGTTTCGGTTTTTTCCCGGTTTCGGTTTTTCGGTTTTTCGGTTTCAGTTCGGTTTTTGCTCATCCCTAACAAAATGATTGGCTGAAGATTATTCTCGCATTCTCGTAAATTATTACCGTCCTCGTATCCCAATCTACCCGGGTTCGAATCCAACAGGAGTCAATTTGAGGGCATAAGAAGTACCCAGTCCTTGGGCTAGTCCAGTCTTTGACTGGGGTGCCCCCAGCCAAGTCATAGACTGCTGGATCGGGACAACGAGGGATTAGTGAGCTACTCTTGGATGTCCGATACCGCCAGGAAGGCATGCGTACGTGTGTTTGTGGTAGTCGTTCGATGCCGCTATCACTTTGAAAAAAAAAATATATGAAAAAGAAAAACAAGTTCAATTTCGTTTCTCTTTCGAAAAGATATTTATGGGAACAATAAAAGAGAGCGCGGGAAAACTAAGAACAAAAAAAAAGATATTATTTTAGATGTGAAGACGTGGCTAAGAATGAAGCAGGTTGTGCCACGTAACACCATCTTCCTCCACGTACCACCTATTGCATTGCCACCGTTATACGGCGGTGATCCACCACCCTCCGCCACCTCCCACCACCACCACCACCTCCGCCGACCGCCACCCACTGTTCTGACTTACGGAACATGCAAATGGATATGAAGGTTTTGACGGTATCCTTCTACAATTTGTCACCAAACCGTCAGGATTATATTTTTGAGTTTATCTTTTATGGAAACTTGAGCTAATTATTTGTGCATTTGGATCCATCGTCTATAAGAAAAAGTTTTAGGCGAGAAACGTAAGAAAAGATCTGTATTTTTTGGGGGTGGATGGATTCAGGAATGGTGATGTTCAGTGGCGGATCTAAGATTTTTCAGGAATGGATGTAAAATCACCCGAAGTGTTTCGGGAAAATTTTAAAGTTTTTTAGTTGATTCAAGAGATTTTATTATTGTTTTTGTCGATTTTGAGGAAACTTTTTAGTGTTTTTGTAGATTTCGAAATATTTTTTTGGGTTTTTTATTGATTTCAAGAGACTTTTTTAATATTTTTGTCAATCGCCAGCAAGACGAGGTCCCTTGGAAAATTTTACGGCAGGGAACTAAGACTAAATACAGTATTTTTGATAATTTTTAGCTTATATAATTTTTTTTTAACATTTCGGTGGGGGAAGTTTTTTTTATCGATTTCGAGATACTTTTTTTTTGTTTTTTTGATTGATTTCAAGATTTTTTTTTGGTTGATTACAAGATACGGTTGCACATTTTTGAACTTTTGAATATCATACGGTAACACATTTTAAAACGATATAATTGCATCTTGCATAAACGTAAAAGTTTCAACCTTTCGGCATACATATAATAAGGTGGTCGTGTGCCCTTAGTTGGGTCATCCGTCCATGCACTTTTAATCTCATGTTCATCCACTAATTGCATTTTAGAAAGGAATTGATCTGGTGCATTTTAATGCACCCCATTAGTATTGACATTTAATTAGGATTGATCTAAGGATTGAAATATCTTCTTACGCTTTTTATTGAAACCCAGTCCTTGGATCGAATAAGAGTCGAACCAATTTATTTCCTTTTTGTTCGATGAGTCTGAGGGCAAAGATACATCTGTTAGTAACTTAATCAACATAATATGACTCATAACTTATTCGGTCAACTATATATGATTGTTTGGTAGTGGCTTAACGATATAGAAATTGGTTTATTCACAAAGGCATACCTATTAATCCTTAAGTGGGGTCTCTATGCATGTTCAACTTATTTTCAAAAGTAATTTTTTTTAAGTACGAAAGGTGGACACAATAAACTTTGAAGAGTGCTACGAGATAATAAAATATATTAGGGATCATTTATCGGAAAAAGCTCCCCTGAAATCAACGAATAAAATCTCTTAAAATCAACCAAAAAGCTTAGGTTCCTCAAAATCAACTAAAAATCCAAAAAGCCCATTGAAATGAATAAGAAAAACTTAAAAGATATCTCAAAAATATTAGATTTCAGCTAAAAACACATCAGACAACTTTGCATGTCTACGACCATGATCCTACTGAAAGGTTCACCCGTTCGATAAAAATCATAGGTCCCCTATTGCTAATTCAGTTGCTTTTACAGAGGAGCTTTATTAAAAAACTAATTTTTCCAAACTTACCCTTCAGAATTAAAAAAGGCGCAAAAATTTGATCCTATAACAAAAATCTTCCCGACCTATACAAACATATTAATTCGTACACACAATTTTACCTATACAATATTTAATAAAAAACCAACCAAACGAACTCATAATTTTAAACAATTTTATGCCTAATTATTTTAAAATAGATTTGAAAAGAAACTCCATAAATAATTAACTTCAGTTCCAACAAATTCTTGTTTTCAAGACTTCCATTTAAGTAACACAACAAAATTGATAACAAAATAAAGTATTTTGAAAAGTTCTCCAAAAGTGAGAAAAACTCATTCCCTCCGCTGTTACTTTTCATTTTAGAGATTTAGGGCATCTTCAATCTAAACACTAAAAAAGACATAAAAAACACTAAAATCATTAAAAAAATGTGAGTCCTTTAAACACTAAAAAACTCATCTCTAACCATACACTAAAAAAAACACTAAAAACACTTTTGATATAAAATAATATTATTTTATAATAGTTATGATATATAATTGATTTTTATAATCAATATATAATTATCACTTAAAACTACAGAAACCGGTAAAAAACTGCAGAAAACCAATATATAATTATCTGTTAAAACTATAGAAAACCAGTAAAAAAACTGCAAAAAACCAGTAAAAAAACTGAAGAAATTAATTATTCAAATTAGCAAACTATTAATATATATATATATATATAGCTAAAAAGGCCAAATAAAATATTAGTATAATTTTTAGAGGTCTACTTTTTTGGCCTTCAAATATAGAGGCAAAAAATTTGTCCCTTTTTTGGCCTTCAAATATAGAGACCAAAAATTTGTCCCTTTTTTTGTGTTTTAGTGGTGGGTTAGAGAGGAAAACACCTCCATTTTTTGTACTTTTAGGGGACGTTTGGTTCGCAGAATGGAATTGGATGGAATGGAATCTGTCAAAGGAATTTGACTTTGAAGGAATTGGAATTGGAATGTTGTCAGGTTTGACCAGCTGTTTGGTTGGCAGAATTGGAATGGAATCAGTTGAAAGAATTAGAATCTGTCTGTTTGGTTCACAGAATGTAGTTTTGGAATTGGAATGAAATTCCAGTAAATGACTAAAATACCCTTTTTATTAAATTTAATTTTTTAAACTAAAATTAGTTTAATAAAATAATTATTAATTACTTCGATTTTTTAACACTAAAAATAATTTGAGCTTTTTTACATCTAATAACTGCATAAAACAGCCAAAAACTACAGAAAATTCTAAAACAGCAAAAATCATAATTTTTTTACAGCAAAAATAACTAAAAACTGCAGAAAAAAGCAAAAAACTACAGCAAGACAACATCTGTTAGGGCAAGACATATCTTAGTTGTTGCAGGAGACGATGGAGAACCTAACTGCTAGGGGTGAGAAAAAACCGAACTGAAACTTGAAAAAAAATCGAGAAACTGAAAACTAAAAACCCCCCAAAATATAGAACCGAAATCGAAAACCCGAAAATTGAAAAAAAAACCCCGAAAAAACTGAATCGAACCGAAATCGAAAAACCGAAAACTGAAAAAAACCACGAAAAAACCGAACCGAAAATCCAAGTGAAGAGGTGTCGACCTTTTTTGTTTGAGATTAGGGTTTAATTGTTTTTTATGAGGAGGGTATTTTAGGTATTAAAGAAAAACCAACTCAATTCCTATGAATTCCCACCACTAAGGTAAGGAATCTCAAATTGCCCAATTATGGGATTCTTTGGAATTTATCAAATTCCAATTCTTGAAAATACTGAACCAAACAAAGGAATTGGAATCTGGTCAAAAGAATTCAGATTCCAATTCCACCAGATTCCATTCCTTTCCAGTGAACCAAACGCCCCCTTAGTGTTTTTGAAGGTGGGTTAGAGATAGTCTAAGGGCATCTCCAACCCAAACACTAAAAAAATGATATAAAAAACACTAAAAAAGAAACACTAAAAAAACCATCTCCAACCACACACTAAAAAAACAACACTAAAAACACTTTTGATAATAAAATAATATTATTTTTATTAAAACATAATAATTTTGATATATAATTGATTTTATAATCAATATATAGTTATGGCTTAACACTGCAGAAAACCAGTAAAAAATTACAGAAAACCAATAAATAATTATCACTTAAAACTGCAGAAAACTAGTAAAAAATTGCAGAAAACTAGTAAAAAACTGTAGAAAACCAGTAATTTTTTTGCAGAAAACCAATAGATAATTATCACTTAAAACTGCAGAAAACCAGTAAAAAAAACTGCAGAAAACCAGTAAAAAAACCTGCAGAAAATCAGTAAAAAAAACTGCAGAAAACCAATAAAAAAAACTGCAGAAAACCAGTAAAAAACTGCATAAGTTACCTATTCAAATTAGTAAAACATTTATATATATATATAATTAGAAAAACCCAATAAATTATTAATATAATTTTTAGAGGGTTGCTTTTTTGCCCTTGAAATATAGAGGTCAAAATTTTGGGCCTCTAGTTTCTTTTGTGTTTTAGTGGTGGTTGGAGTGAAAAAAAAACTCTATTTTAGTGTTTTTAGTGGTGGGTTGGAGATGGTCTAAGGCATGTTAATTACTCTAAAATTTCATTTCCTTAACGGTATAAAAAAAGTTAATATTGTTTTATTAAAATATAATAATTAATTAAGTTAATAAACTCAAAGTATAAAAAATGTAACTAATATATCAAAGTATAATAACTAATTAATTTAATAAACTTATACCGCGTTTGGTTTGTTGGAATCTTGCAGAATATGAAGGAATTGGAATGATCAGTTTCGTTGACCAAATTCCATTCTCGCGTTTGGTTTATTTTTTGAGTTCTGGTAGAGAATTTAAATTTTACATATGGTGGAATGTCATTTCATTGGTAACTAGCAAGGAGTTACAATTCTTTGTACCATCTTTTAAGAAAAGACCATTATAATTTAAGTTATACTCTATTTTCCATCCCACCGTGGTGTGGATGCCACCACCAGCGCCACTGCCACCCACCACTGTTGCCATCATCGTCTCCTCAAACACTACCATTACTGTCGTTACCACTTTCTCCTTCACCAACACTACCATTACCGTCGTTACCACTTTCTCCTTCACTACAGCCACTGCCATGACCAACGCCACCGGTCACCACAACTATTGCCATCGTCGCCACCTCCAACACCACCATCATCGTCGTGACCACTATCTCCTTCACCCCTATCACCACCACCACCACCATCACCACCTCCTTCATCGCCCCCACCGCCACCACCACCACCACCACCACCTACCACCCATCACTACTATCCTATTCAACAAACCAAGCCGAAATCAGCAAGGCGTGCCAAGCAAGCAGTTCAAATTCTTTAGACATATTTCATTCCAATTCTGTCAACTAAACACATGGTCAAACATGATTAAATTCTATTCCAATTATTTCAGATTCCAATTTAGATTTCAATTCCGTCAGATTCCATTATCTGAACCAAACGCTACTATTTATTTATTTAGACATAATTACAAATTTTTGTCCATATGGTTTATGTCGTTTTTACGAAATTGGTTCCTCGAGTAAAGACAAACAAATGGAAAAGGACGAAAATGCCCTCAAGGTTAAAGGAGGAACTAGATGGTTGTTAGAGGGATGCAGTGGCGAATCCAAAAACTTAGGCGATTAGGGTCACTAAAGTATATAAAAATTCTGAAACCGAATGGATCACCCAGACCAAAACGGTTTCGTATTATTCGGTTTGCAGGTTAAATGGTTCGGTTAACCAAAAAAGGTAAATTTCGATTTTAGTTAATTTTTTTTACCATATCGGTTAACCAAATAACAAAATATATTGTTATTTAATTTATGTAATTTCCATCTAGATGAATTGGTTTGAACATATATTAAACTAGAAGAACATGAATTTAAGTTATGTTTAACAGAATCATCAACCAACGTTATTATTGTAACATGATTGTAAAAAACTAGCGGTAACAATAAGGGGACAACGACTGTCAAGCAAAGGAGTGAGAGATTTTGATAAAACGGACTAGACCACCAGGGAACTGTCGAAAATCACTGGAATGATGAACTAAGCACCTAAGAGTAAAGAAAACAAATTTTTTACCTATAATATTTTAATTTTTTTTTTTAGAATTGAGTGGGACCTTTGCCCCACCCTTTTCATGGTGAATCGCCCCTTGAAGGATGGACCAATTTGTTAGAAAATGACATATGATGAGTCCCAATATGTAATAAATGAAGTTCAAAGCCTATTTTCATAAAAACTAATTAACCACGAAACCAAATCCATAATTTACTCTAGATTTTATTAAACATAATTAACTGATCAACTACTAAATAAAAAAGGAGCAATAACTTCTATATAAGGAGTGTTTGGATTAGCTTATTAACTTATAACTTATTGACTTATTGGAAAAGTATTTATCAAAAATTGATAAGTTAAAATTTTTAACTTCTTAAAAAATGACTTATTACCGTTTTGACACCGGATAAGTTGTTTTTCTCAAACACTTAAAATGACTTATTACCAGTGTCACAGCAGAATAAGTCAATAAGTTGTTTTTATAAGCTAATCCAAACACCCCCGTAATATCACGGGAGTGAGTGATCCTCGGGTGAGGAGCACGAACAGAACCAATCAATCACTGACTAACTTACTAGTTAATTTACTAAAATATAGCTATTATATTAATTCAGTAACATTTGATATCGGTTTTGACCTAAATTTATAAATTAAAATAGCGAAAAAACATCGATATGAGTCTTTATTTATTTTGCCAACCCAAATTAAAGAAAAAACAAAAGTATTTATTATTTAAATAGTTGAAGTATAAAAACGTCATAGAATATACCGACAAATAATTTCGAGTTTCCAAGAAGTGTTAGGAATGCACATGTTTGTACCTCATGCATAAACACAAGTATATAAGTAGACACAACAAATCTACATTTTGTCTCAAATTGTGGCATAGTAGCATGTGCCTTCCTTTTCTTTTTTTACTTTCTTAATCAAATATATGTATTATATATAAAGAGGTTCATGCGAAAACGATAACAATTTACGGAAAATATGATTTGTCGATTTTAATATTTTATGGATCTGTTACAGTAAACATATTAAACAAAGTTGGAAAACATGAACAGGTATGACAAACCATCAATGTCGGAAAATATGATTTTTCGGTTTTAATGTTATATGGATTTGTTACTGTCAACATATTAAACAAAGTCGGGAAACATGAACAGGTATGGCAAACCATCAATGTCGGAAAATATAATTGGTCAGTTTTAATGTTATATGTATTTGTTACTGTCGGAAATTTGATTTGTCGGTTTTAATGTTATATGGATTTGTTACCGTAAACATATCAAACGAAGTCGGCAGACATTTTTTTATGGTTAACCTGGTCGCGACACGTGTCCTGTTTAATGAACATGGACGGGAAAATGAGAAGGCCGCTCACCAAAAAGCCACACGTGTCCAGAAATGTTACTTATTTATTAGTATTAATATATATATATATATATATAGGGAGGTTCAAGGGAAAACGCTAAAAAAAGAGAAAACCGAAAAACACCCTGCGAGTCTTCCATGTGGACGGTATGCACTAATGCATACTGATAATTTGTAACTTGCATTAGTGAATATTCATCAATGCATCTCTAATGATAGATGCATTGATGCATAGGAACAAAAATTATCGGTATGCATCAGTACATACCGTCCACATGGAAGCTTTCCAGGTTGTTCTTCATTCTCTTTTTTTAGTGTTTTCCCTTAAATCTCCCTCTATATATATATATATATATATATAGGGGAGGGATCAAATGAGAACTACCCCTTCTTAAAGGAATAAAGGAACAAATTGTGGACCACATATGATGTAGATTCCATATAATATTAAATTACTTATGATTTAATATTAAATCATAAATGATTTAATATTATATGGGACTCACATCATATGTGATCCATAAGTGTCTCTTTGTTACTTTAAAAATACGAAGTTTTCATCATATATATATATATATAGATTATCCACTATATTAGAGTTATCGGTAAAGTTCATCTTCTTAGGAGATTACATCTCACCAAATATAAAAAGATACTAGAGTTTATTTGTTTATAAATATTATTTACCTTTAAAAAAATATTTGGAATATAAATTATTAGATTTATGATGTTATTTTAAAATTTAAAATCTTATGAGATATGAAAGCATGTTGCATATGAGTTGAACCGACTCTGTTAAGGATGAATGATCAGAGGCGGATTCAATTTTTTTTATATGGTGTTACAAAATAATTTTCATATTAATATATACTAAAAATAAAGTTTTAGCTAAAAATACGGTTTCATCAAAAGAATGAGATATAAGCTACCGCGAGTGTTCCCTACGAGACTTAATCTTTTGCCAACGGCTGAATACGTCTTTGTTCGTGAACAAGACAAATTAACACTTATTTTTCTACGGAACAAATAATCGTATCATCCAAAAAGTCGTCACTCATCCGGTGGTGGATCCATACATGAATGCAATTAACATAAAAAATGTGTATTTAATAGAGATTAGATATTTCATTTAACGTACATGTGTATTTAGTAACGATTAAGTATTATATTTACCATACATGAATGCAATTAACGTTACAAATATGTTTTTATTTATTTATGTAACATTAAAAATTGAAGTAATTCTGAAAATAATCAATATTGGGCTCATTTCGAAAGTATGGACAAGACCTTTCTATTGGTATAATTTGTATTAAAAAACGTATTTTTTAACGTATTTTAGCTAATAATTAACTAATTGTTTAATATGATAAGGGTATAAATTAAAAACAATAAAAAAGGAAAAAAGTAAAGTAAAACCACTAAAGTTTTTGAAGGGTTAAAATTGGAACTGATTTCCCACCACCTACATCATTGGACGGTTTCTTTATTATTTTTTTTTCATTAAAACCCCTTCCCTGAAAGCTTTTAATATTTATTGTTTCAACCTATAGTTTCAGCCAAAAACACTTATGATTTTACATTTATATACCTTCAAAAAGTTACACTTAGACCCCACCATATTTATGGTTTCACAGGCCACCATAAGCCATAAGATAGATCTGCCTGTGTGAATGATCCAATCTCCGTAAACGCTTATCGGGTAACTGTTTAGGTAAACCTCTCCTAACTATCTTGTTTGAAGAATCCTAACTAATTGATTCCTTTGCTACTTGGCTACAACTCATTTCGTCTTTGCGACATGTGTCATGTAACTACAAAGTGCATGGAATGTATCAAGAGTCGACTGGTTTGACCTTCTAGCCAATTTTAGTTGTTCCCGATCTGTTCTTCTGTTTTGTTATAATTCTTTTTGAATAAAATGTTTATATCATGCATATCTTTCTTTAAATACATTTAGTGCTTGTTACTGAACAATTACTGGCTCTTACAAGGTAAGTAGTATTGATCCTATAAAAAATAATGTTGTTTACAGGGTAAGTGGTGCATATATTAAATGGTAAGTGATGTATGAGATGTTGTCTCGATAAGATCAAGAGCCTCACCTATTAGGTTAACGTTTTTTCCAATTTGTCTTAGTAAACAACCCTTTAAACATCGGATTTGACTGCTATTTCACACTATGTAACGAGTCTTTCTCACCGAATTAACGATTTTTAATTCTTTAAAGACACATTCATGTCAATCATAGAACGTGACACACTTTCGGTATTGACTTAAGTGATTCTATTAAGCCTGTTTCAACATCGTTCAACCATTTAAGAACGTTTAAACCATTAAAAAGATGACTTATCATTTACACTATGTAACATTTTTTTATTTGTGTTCTTCAAAGCGAAAGGAAAACAGGAAATGGGATTAAAGAAGATAAAGTTTCAACTTCTTGAGCAGGAGAGAAAGGGAAAAAATGTCAATTTTACAATACACCTTTATTTATTTTACATTGGATTGTAATTGATTAATGGATTCTCTTCTTTTCTTTCTTTTTATTTCCTCCAATATTTGGTAGAAAAATGATCCTTTTATTCGTTGCTTTTTATTTCCTTTCTCTTCCAAAAAGGCAAAAACACGATATATTTTTTTTCACCTTCTGATTCCCTCCTTTTCCATCATAGAAAAGGACTCCAAAACGTAACATGGGAGTTCAAGGCTCAATATCATCAATAAATACCAAAAGCCATAGAGGATGAAAATGTAATACATATTAAGAATTAAGTCGATACATATTTCATTTGGTCAGTCATCTTTTAATATTTTGGTTAAGTCGAATATTACATAATACTATCATTTTGTTTAATTTACTTGTATATGAGTTTATTGATAATCACACTTTAAGATGGGGCACTTTGGTAAATGGAGAAAAAGATGAAAGACTTGAGGTAAATAAAGATATAATCCAAGGATATATTTTTATATTTTTATTTTAAGAGTGAATTACTTTGGTGGTCCAGTGGTATGCTCAAAATTTGGATTTGGGCCCTAAAACGAATCAACCATACTGATGATCTTTACTTTTTAATTTCATAACATTCAGAGTCTTTATATTTAAGACCGTTTGTTAACAACCGTTATGAGGGACAAACCAGTCTTTAGGCAAGCTACAAAGACCAAAAGTGTAATTCATACTAAAATTAATTATAACCTGCAACTTTTAAAAACAAGTTCTTTTATTAAAAATATTTTATAGATCTAATCACAAATCAAACTTTTTAAATTAAAGTACATATTAAATAAAAATAATTATATTTATATTTTAGATATAATGGGAAATTAATAGAAGTTCACATATCTTTTGGTTTGGAAATTAAATGCAAGCAAAGTATTGGAACGTATGGTTAACGTAAGATAATTATATACTAAAATTTGTTCATTAGAATAAATAATTTTTTAGTTTTGAAAAACATAAACATGTTTTAAACGTTAAAATATTGTTAAATTAAATTATCAAATATTTATGAATAAGGTACAACAATTAAATTGATATAACAATCAATATATCATTAAAAATGCAACAACTTGAAAGGTTTTGTATGATTCTTGGAATACAAAGATAAAAGGGGAAAAGTTTAGGTTGCGTTTAGTTGTAGAAAAGTTTTCTGTTTTCTAGAAAAATTTTCTAGTGAAAATGAAAATTTAGAAAACGCGTTTAGTTCGTTTAGTTTTCAAAAAATTTCCAAAAAAATTTTCATTTTCATTTTCTAAATTTATATTAGATTTAGAAAACAACTTTTTTGAGTTTTCAGAATTTTCATTTTCAAAATAATTTTCTACATGCACACACACTTACACTTTTACACGCGTGCACATACACACTTTCACACACACAGATACACTTTCAAACACACACACACACACTTTCAAACACACACACACACACTTTCACTTTCACACACATACACATACACAATTTCACACACAATTTCACACACACTTTCACAAACACTTTCACACATTTTCACTTTCACACTTTCACTTTCACACTCATACACAATTTCACACTTTCACGCACACACACACACAAACTTTCACACACACACACACTCACTTTCACACATATACAAATACACAATTTCACTTTCACACACACATATACACACACTTTCACACACACACACATACACTTTCACACTCATACACAATTTCACACACACATACATACACTCACTTTCACACACACACACACATTCACACACTTTCACTTTCACACACACATACACATTTTTTCACACACACACTCACTTTCACACACACACACACACACTTTCACACTTTTTCACATACACACACACTTTCACACACTTTTTCACACACACACACACTCACTTTCACACACACACTTTCACACTTTTTCACACACACACACACACTCTTTCACACACATACACTTTCACACACACACACACACACACACACTTTCACACATACACTTTCACACACATTTTCACTTTCACACTCATACACAATTTCACACACTTTCATATACACACTCATTTTCACACATACACACATACACACACTTTCATTTTCACTCACACTTTCACTTTCACACATACATACACACACTCACTTTCTCACACACACACTTTTTCACACACTTTCACACACACACGCACACACACACTTTCACTTTCACACGCATACACTTTCACACACATATACGTACACTTTCACACCCATACACTTTCACACTTTCACACACACACACACACTTTCACTTTCACACGCATACACTTTCACACACATATACGTACACTTTCACACACATACACTTTCACACTTTCACACACACACACACACACACTTTCACACACACATACACTTTCACACACACAGACAGGCCAACTGTACCAGATATTGTCCGGTTTGTTCACACACCTGAACTCACGGTTTTAAAACGCGTCTGATAGAGGTGGTATCCAAGTCCCTTATAAGGCAACGTTTGTTATCCTCCCCAATTAATGTGAGACATTACAACAACCAAACGTGTTTTCTAATTTTCTAAAAATGGAAAATGAAAACTCCAGGGTGCGTTTAGTTAACTATAAACCATTTTCAAAAAATGGAGTTGAGTTTTTATTCTCAGTTTTCTATGAAAATTTTAGAAAACACATTTAGCTGAAATGATGGAGTTTTCATTTTTCATTTTTAGAAAAATTAAAAAACGCGTTTGATTGTGCATTTTCTAGCACTTTTCATTTTCCATTTTTCCATTTTTTTCAAATTAGAGTGTGCATGTGAAAGTGTGTGTGTGTGTGTGTATGTCTATGTGAAAGTGTGTGTGTGTATGTCTGTGTGAAAGTGAAATTTTGTGTGTGTGTCTATATGAAAGTGAAAGTGTGTGTGTGTGCACGCGCGAAAGTGTGTGTGCACGCGCGAAAGTGTCTGTGTGAAAGTGAAAGCGTGTGTGTGTGTATGTGTGAAAATGAAAGTGTGTGTGTGTCTGTGTGAAAGTGAAAGTGTGTGTGTATGTGTGTGTAAAAGTGAAAGTGTGTGTGTATGTGTGTGAAAGTGTGTATGTGTGTGCGCGAAAGTGTGTGTATGAATGTGTGTGTGTGTGTGTGTGAATGTGTGTGTGTGTGTGTGAAAGCGAAAGTGTGTGTGTGTATGTCTGTGTGAAAGCCAAAGTGTGTGTGTGTGTATGTCTGGGTGAAAGTGAAAATGTATGTGTGTGTGAAAGTGTGTGTGTACGTGTGTATGTTTGCGTGAATGTGAAAGTGTGTGTGTATGTCTGTGTGAAAGTGAAAATGTGTGTGTATGTGTATGAATATGTGTGTGTGTGTGAATCTGTGTTTATGTATGTGAAAGTGTGTGTTTATGTGTGCGTATGTGTGTAAAAGTGTGTGTGTGCGTTTGTGTGTGCGTGTATGTGAAAGTGTGTGTGTGCGTGTCTATGAAAGTGTGCGTGTGTGTGTACGTGTATGTGAAAGTGTGTGTGAGAGTGTGTGTGTGTGTGTGTGAAAGTGTGTGTGTGCGTGTATGTGAAAGTGTGTGTGAGAGTGTGTGTGTGAAAGTGTGTGTGTGTGAAAGTGTGTGTGTGTGTGTGTGTTTGTGAAAATGTGAGGGTGAAAGTGAGTGTGCTTGTGTGTGCGCGAAAGTGTGTGTGCACACACACTTTCTAATTTGAAAAAAATGGAAAATGGAAAATGAAAACTGTTAAAAAATGCACAACTAAACGCGTTTTCTAAAAATCTGAAAATGAAAAATGAAAACTGCACCATTTCAACTAAACGCGTTTTGAAAAAATTTCATAGAAAACTGAGAATGAAAACTCAACTCCATTTTCTGAAAACGTTTTCTTGGAAAATGAAAACAGTTTTCCCTAACTAAACGCACCCTTATATATTGAAATATTTTGTATTTTTGGCTGACAATTTTTTTTCTTTACAGTTGCTCATATAATTTCTCATTTTTCTAATTTGATAAAAAAATTAATTTTAAAATAAACGTTATTTTTATAATTCGATATACTACTTTTAATAATGTTATATCAGTAGAAATTTCATTTTAGATATCCATGTTACAATTTTTAGTTTAAGCCTACAAGGGTACCAAACCGCCTAAACAGGTTAGATCAAACCACATTTTTTTGGTCTGATTTAACTGATTTGGTCACTTGCTGCAAGAGGTAGCCAAAAACCGGTCCCTGATCGGACCGGACCCAAATCAGTCCTGGGTCGTAATAGTGAATTTTCGGACCGGTCCCGGGTAACTGGTCACGATCTTGGTCGAGGTTCGGGTGAGAAAGGGTTGGACCACTCAAGGAGCATCGTAACCGGTTATGGGAAACTGGTCTTAGGCCGGCCTCAAACCGGTCCTTCGTTAAATTTTATTTTACTTTTTAATTTTTAACAATACTTTAATTTTATTTTAATACACTATAACATATGTAACTTAATATATGTAACTTGGTCACTGAATACACTTTAAAAAACACGTTTTAATTATAAGTGTGAACATTTTTTTTAAAAACGAATACGAGAATAGCAAGATTTTGTTTACGTTTTTTGTTTTTTGTAACTTGGTATCTTATCCCACACACTATAACACTAATATATATGTGTTTAGGGAGGCAAAACAACAAAAAAAAGTCAAAAAGTAAAGAAAAACAGTCATATAACCGTCCCCAACGGTAAAAAAAAGGTACTATTTTGGAAATTTCGGACCGGGCCATAATCGGTCCTAGGCCGAGCTGGGTCGGGCCTGCGAATTGCTCCAAAACACCAACCAGTCCCTGTTTTCAGTCCTATAACCGGTCCTTACTAGTCTCGGGTCGGGCCCAAAATGACCATCTCTACTTGTTGCCAAGTGCCAAACCGCTCGATTTGGAAATTTTTATAAACCATCATTGCGGTTTAGTTTGTGGTTTGAGAGATTATACCGTTCAAACTGGACCACAAACACGCCTAGTAGTGGCATAAAGATATAGAAAGTGGTGTATTCACAAAGACATACCTGTTAGGCTGTCAATCCCTAAGTGGGGTTTGCACACCTGCTCAACTTATTTCGAAAGTATTTTTTTGAGGTATGAAAGGTTCACTCGATAATCTTTGAATGATGCTCCGAGATATTAAAATATTCAAGGAACATCAACCGAAAAAGTTGCACGAAATCAACTAAAAAAATCTCACTTGAGGTTTACAAAAACCTCACTTTCCTTATTTTTAATTTATAACATTTTATTTTTGTATATATTATTAAATTATTAAAAAAATTCAAATGTATATTAATTTTCACTTTTCTATATTTTTTTAATTTGTTAATTTATATATTTTATTAACATGTTTGAAAAAATAATTAAAACATAAACATAATTTTATATTATAATTAAAAAAATGCAAAATTATAAAAAATAACACGGAATAATAAATAGTAATATAGATCATTCGTAATTTCGATTTGACTAAATATGTTCAACCAGTCGGAGCGGAGTTGATGATGAACTTCATTTGAGCGCATTTCAGAATTTCGTCGAAAATATTCTTGTAATTCATTAATGGAACCTTGAAATATTTGTGTTAAATTATCTACCTCTTCATCAATCCAATTGATCAACATGTTACTTTTATCTTCAACAATCATATTATGCAAAATTACCGTGACATCTATATATATAACAATTTGATGTATTTTTTAAAAATAGAAAAGATATTTACAATTATTAATTTACATTTATAAATTAATTATATATATAATCCAAATATAATAATACAACGAGATAACCAAAAAAAACTTGTAAAAAGATTTAAAGAAAAGAAAATTAAAAATTAAAATATATTTTATAATATTAAGTTAATATTTTTTTTTTGATCATATTTGTTTATATGTTGTATAATTTTATTAAAATAAAATAAAATGATTAATAAAACAATAAAAATAATAAAATAATAGAAAACAAAAAACGAATGTTTTGCAAGAACCCAGGTTCTTGTTCAATGGGTGCCTATAGGAACTTATGACTGGACAAGAACTTGTGTCCTACACTGGAGTTTTTTATAAAACATCAACAATAACCTATAAAAGAACCTCCATGTGGATGCTCTTATGCAATAAACCAATTTTTTCTAAATTTGTCATTCCGAATTAAAGAAGATATTCATTCCATCTATAAAAGAACCATCTTAAATAAAAATCTTCCCAATTTATATAGACATATTAATTCGTACAAACAACTTTACCCATACAATACTTAATTAAAGCTCATAACTTGAACAATTTAAGCCCAATTATTTTAAAATAGAGAATAAAGGTTAAAAACTCTATAAATAATTAATTTCATTTTCAGCAAATTCTTATTTTCTAAGATTTCCATGTTAATTTCATTACTAAAATATTCTATAACATAACAAAAGGATAACAAAATAAATTATTTTGAAAAGTTCTCCAGAAAAACTCACTCCCTGGCCTCTCCTCCTCTCTCATTTCATTTTAGAGAAAAAGACATGTCAGGTACTCTAAAAAATCTTCATTTCTTAACGGTATCTCCAACCCAAACATTAAAAAACAGATGCTATAAACACTAAAAATGGTAGGTCTCTTGAACACTAAAAAAATTTCAATTGCAACCATACACTATAAAAAAAAACTAAAAACATCTTTAATGATAAAATAGTATACTAATATATTTTTTTCGTGATCTATTTCAATGACCTTCAAATATAGAGGTCAAGAATTTGTCCCTTCATATTTTTTAGTGTTTTAGTATTAGGTTAGAGAGAAAAATACCTCCATTTTTATAATTTTAGTGATTTTAGTGGTGGGTTGGAGATGGTCTAATGGTATAAAAAAGTTAATATTGTTTTAGTAAAGTATAAATTAGTTTAATAAACTCAAAGTATACAAAAGTAGTAATCTATATATATATAAAAGGAGGATGTAAGAAGATTGATGTGGCATAATGTTAGAGTAGGATTTGGATATAAGAATTCTCTCATTATTTTGAATTTTTAAATTACTAAATAAGTTAAAAACTATATTACCCATAAATGAAAAACATCTATTTCATCATAAGAAGGCTTCTTTGGTAATTTGACTTTGTCCAATGTAACTAGCTTTAACTTCCAACCTATTTAACTTCCTTACATTCATTTTAATCTCTTCATATTCCATTTATTAATTAATAAAGGATAACTTACAACAAAATCATTTATAAACTACAACCTATTGGGTTTGTATGTTTCTTTGTTGTTTCTCATTTGTATAATTATATTTTCCATCCTCCATAAAATTTACATGTAAGATGTGCCTTCCCAATTGGTATCATTGCTTTTTTCCTTCTATAAATTTCAATTTATGTTTTATGTATAGTGCATATTGTTGTTAAATAAGTTTTTGGTGTTTTTATTCGGAATTTATTCACAATTGTTATCTTTGTTTTTTCTCTTTGTTCATAAACTTTAATTGATATTATGTCGGTATTATAATTGTTCTTCTTCCATCTAAAATCTATATCTACATTAAAGGAATAATCAAGAGTATCGAGGTGGCAACTCCTAAGGTTTAGAGTTCCTTCTATCTTTCTTCTATCTTTTTTCTCAATTTTTTTATTTTTTAAATGTTTAAATTGTTAAAGACTTTTCCGCCCTCTATATGGAAAATGTGTAATTCATTGTTAGAAGGAGTTTTTTATAATTTTACATAATCAATTTTAACCTCGGACTCTTGATTTACCATTTCTTTTACTTTTATTTATTTCTTAATTAAATTTGTTTTTTAAAGATGAAATAATAAACAAATGAAATCCTATAATTTTTTTTGGTAGGGAATGGAGAAATGAAACTTGAAGAAGACTTGAAAGATTTTAAGGTATGTAGAAATTGTGTTCTTGAAACAATGTGTTTTGTTATTACACATTTGTTCTTTGCATATTGTTGGATTTGTTGTAATCATTCGACATGCTTGTGTTTACGATTGGATCATATAAAAGAAATAAAAGAAAGTAATGTGTTTTGTTATGAGACATTTCTTCTTTGTATATTGTTGGATTTGCTGTAAACTGTATTCATTGGACATGCTTGTGTTTACGATTGGATCATATAGGATTTCATTTGTCTATTATTTCAACTTTAAAAAACAAATTTAATTAAGAAATAAAAGAAAGTAATGAAAGGGAAAATCAAGAGTCGGAGGTTAAACTTGATTATGTAAAATTACAAAAAACTCCTTCTAACAATGAATTACACATTTTCCATACAGGGGCGTAAAAGTCTTTAACAATTTAAACATTTAAAAAAATCAGAGAAGAAATTCTAAACCTTAGGAGGTGTCATCTCAATACTTTTGGTTATTCCTTTAAAATAGATATAGATTGTGCTTACGATTATATCATATAAGTTTGAATAAGATTTTGATACTTTTTATTATAATACATGATAAAAAATCAAATTTAAGATCCATTGATAATAACTGCTTATACGTGACTGATAATTATGTGAATTTTTGATTATTTCAAGATTTTTCCTATTATTGTAGTGAAAATTGATGGTGTCTATAACTTCTTCCTCAAAAACATTTCTCAATTCTTGGTGGATCAAACATCAAAAAGAAATTTGTTGAAAAATTTCATAGATTTCGTTTGTAACGATCTAATTTTTTTACTTCTAAGTTTTCTATCTAACTTATACGTTATTTATTTATAAGTTTAAAAAAGATAGTTTACATTTTATTTTTTCATAATATGATATTGCATTTTGAGAGTTTAAAATATTATGTACTAAAAGTTTTTGGTTGTATTTACAATTTCCTTTTTTATTTACACGTCAATCAATACATTAGTCTAATATTATAAAAATAGCTAAAAACATATGTTGGCATGTTGATAATGCTTCGATGGTGGATTTTATTATTTATCTAATCATTAGTTTTTAAAAATTTATGTCTTATTAATTGATTAAATATTTTATATATTTTTGTAATTATTACCAATCAATATATTCATTAATTGATTCAACCTTTCATATACTTATTTTAATTATTACAGGTCATTACATATAAATGAAATATTTATAACAATTTAATATATTTAAATATAAATGATAAAAAAATTAATGAGAATACTCAAATCATATTTATATTTTTAATCTAAACTCAACACATTAATTTTCTACACTTTTCATTTTTTATTACATAACAATTGATATATAAAAGAATTCTTTTATATCGGTGACAATTAATATAATCAAAACTATAAATATTATTATAAAATACAATTTTCTTTTTATTTTTCTCATTAACTGAAGAAATCATTCATTAATTTTATAAAACATTTTATTATATATTATAGAAATAACCATAGATAATGATATATGATTTGATGATAGATCAAAAAAAAAAATATATGTATAACAATAACGAAGTATAAAAGACAATTGTGCTATATGATTTATGTGATATTATATAACATTCATTTTGCCGTTCAAAAAAAAAGGCAAAAACATTAATCCATGAAGATTTCAAAATTATATTATATAATTTACACGGTATAAATAATTCATTATGTAATAAAATATTTTTTAATAATATAATATATCAATTAAAGAGAAGAATTTACCAAACATAAATGTGTTTTTATTTTTATTATCCCACATTGGTGGAAAGATGAAAGTTTTTAGAAAAGAAAAATTAGATTTATCAAAAGAGAAGATGGTTCATTTGTGTGAAATCATCGGGTTGAAGAAATTAGGTATATCAAAAAAGAAACGATTCCATTGTATACACTCAAATGTTGCTTATTTTAATCATAGTTATCCCACATTCATGAAAACTTAAAATATTGGAATAAAAAATGTATAAAATATTGGATGACGTGACATCATACGAATTAGATATGCTTAAACATTAAAATGTGGCATCGTTTTGGTCTATCCATGTTGGTAAGATGTTAAATTGAAATAATGATATGACTATATATGGATAAGAGGATGTATTTGTGACAACTTATAGAGTTAATAATAATCCTATTTATATGAGATAAGAGTTATTATAATAATTAAAAAGGAAGAGATGGTTACAAAATCATAGAGTTGATATTAATCTTATTTTTATGGGGAAAGAAACTGTAACAACTTGCTATTGAGATTTTTAACATGATCCATCTTTGCATGTTGATCAACTAATTTTGTATCTTTATAATATTTTCTCTAAAAGTAATATGATTATTGGACTGTCGCTTGAGTTTTAAATAACAAAATTATTACTGATGTATCACAAACTTATCGTAATAATAAACGAGAATGAATACATGCAAATTAATCACTTATGAAAAATATCTTAATTTTTTATATTGTATTTCAATAATTATTAGTTAAGGAATTACGCTTAATTTTAGCTCGGTTCAATATTCACTTTATAAAATTACTATCGCCGTGCAAAACGCGGGCCTAACACTAGTTGATATATTAAAGTATGATAACTAATTAATTTAATAAACTTAAAGTACAAAAAATAATACTATTTTATTTTTTTGACTTAATTACAGATTTGGTTAATGTGGTTTGTGTCGCTTTTATGAAATTGGTTTCTCGAGTAAAAACAAAAAATGAAAAAGGAGGAAAATACCCTTAAGGTTAACAGAGGAATTGGATGGCCGTTAGAGGGATGGACCAATTCGTTACAATATAATATATGACGAGTCCTAATCTGTAATTAGTGTTCAAAAAAGCTCGGCACAACAGCTGTCATGGCTTAAGGCCTGTGTCTCACGTCGCGTTATGCGTGTGGCACACCATGACCAAATGCGGTTTTTGTAACTCATTTTTTTATTTTTCTTACCCGTTTTAATGTTTTATTTGTTAGTTTTTAACGTATAACTTAATTTAAATAATTTAATCTCATTGACTCATTGGATAATGGTAGAAAGTATACGTTTACATGTATAATAATTTATATGATTCATAAATTTTCCGCCATAAGTCATGCATTGAAAACGTTGTGGCCTTGCTGTGTCTCCTAAGTCTTGAAATTTGACCTCGCCGTCGCGCCAAAACTCATGTCGTTTTGAACCTTATATGTAATAAATGAAGTTCAAAGTCCATCTTCGTAAAAACCACTAAACCACGAAACAATAAATATTAAACCACGAAACCATTAATTTACTCTAGTTTTTAACAGAAAAAATAAATATTTTTATAATAGCAGTAAGCAGCATGCAGAAGCTAGTGCCACTAATGGGCCCGAGATTCCAGCTGGAGTTGATATTGCTCTTATAGTAGCCCTTTAACGTGTGTAGGTTCATGTTCCGGTCGGGTATTAAACATGATTAATTGATCAACTACTAAATAACCATTCAATCATTAACTAAGTTATCCATTTATTTACTAAAATACAACTATTATATTAATGGGAAATTGGCTTAAATGACCATTTGGCCAAAATTATTGTGCCTACTATTCATCTCTCTCCTCATTTAACAAAACTAACCAAAATGTCCGTTAAAAGCAGCTGAAACCCCGTTTTTTAACGGAGGTTGTAAAACGACGTCATTTTGGTGGGAATTAACGGAGGTTTTGATGCAAACCTCCGTTAAATTAACGGACCTTTTTAAAAAATCGAATTAAATTAAATCTGATAAACCTCCGTTAATTACCACCTAAACCTCCGTTAATTACCCAAAACCTCCGTTAATTACCTTAAACCTCCGTTAATTCACCTTAAACCTCCGTTAAATACCCTTAAACCTTCGTTAATTATCCTTAAACCTCCGTTAAATACCCTTAAACCTCTGTTAAATACCCTTAAACCTTGTTAATTTTCCTTAAACCTCCGTTAAATAGCATTAAACCTCCGTTAATTCTCCACGACTATGACACGTGTCGAAACCCGGTTAAAACCCTAATTCTTTTACCAATAAATTGTGGTGGACCCGATAAAACTCTAATTTTTTTACTGAATTTATTTGATAAATGTTTCACGTCCACCACAAATTAATAGACTTTTTACCACAAATTAATAGACTTTTTACCATTTGTTGTACAAAAGTACTGATTTTAATTGCTGAAAGGGAATCAAAGATGTACAAAGGCTTCAATATTCAGTAACTTTTATCAAATTATTTTGTTTGCACTCCACCTACTGACATTGAAAGAAAATGTCAATAATTAAATTTTTATCAGATTTTTTGTTTTCAATTTTCATAATAGTTGTAAAAGAAAGGGAAATTTCTATATATAAGAGGCATTTTCTCATTCAATTAAAAACCATATTCTGATTCAATTCTAGACAACCAACAACCATTTTCTTCAATCCTTCATTTTCTTGTTTCTTTGATTTACATCATGAGTTCTTCAAATTATAAAATTAAGTTGCGTATTTCTGGTGGGGGTTCGTGGCAACAAATCAATCAAACGTGGCAGTATGTTACTGATCAACCGTTGCACCCGGTCAAGGTGCCATCCAGAATGACGCTTTCAGAGTTGCTTCAGTATGCATGCCATAAATGTGAAATTGTCAATTCAGTTGGTATGACTACAATTGCGTACAAGTTAAATAACCACAATCATATTTATCGTTTGGAAAACGATGATCATGTTGCGGGTTTCCTTGAATGGGCTGCTAATTTAAATAAAGCGCCAACAATTTACGTCTATGATGTACCGTATCATGGTAATGACGAAGAAGAAGAAGGAGGGGGAGAAGAAGGAGAAGAAGGAGGATTGGGAGAAGAGCAAGTAGAAGAAGAAGAAGAAGAAGAAGAAGAAGAAGAAGAAGAAGAAGAAGAAGAAGAAGAAGAAGAAGAAGAAGAACAACAACAACAACAACAACAACAACAACAACAACAACAACAACAACAACAACAAGAAGAAGAAGGAGAAGAATTGGACTCTGATTCATATGTTTTCTACCCGGGTATAACTGATAATGATGAAGAACCAACAACAAAAAGGAAATCAAAAAACTTAGTTGCCGGGAATAATGATTATTTTGATATGCCTCATCTCCTTCCAACACCGAAAACCGTCATCACACCCAACTTATCTACACCTTATATTCGCAGCGAACGAGTTAAACCGGGGATGTTATTTAAAACGAAAGATGAAATGAAATTGGCTATTTCGAGGAAGTTCATTGACGAGGGTTTCGAATATAAAGTGCATAAATCTTCCAAAACCAGGTTTGAGGCGAAATGTTATGTTGGAAGTTGTAAATGGCGTATGACGGCAACGAATGTCGGTTCCACGGAGATGTTTCATGTATTAAAGGTGGATGACGTGCACACCTGCTCAAAGACGCAGTTGCATCACAAGCACCGTCAAGCAACCGCAATGGTGTTAGGTAATTTAATTTTACCTAAAGTGCAGGATATTGGCAGGAGACTCCGTGCAAAAGACATCATAAGCGATATAAAACAGCAGTATAATATTAATATTTCGATCTGGCAAGCATATCGAGCGAAAGATTATGCAAAAATGGTGGTGCAGGATGACCCGGGTGATTCTTTTGGTTGACTACCTAAGTTTTTCTAAAATTTAGAGCTCCATAATCCTGGTACAGTGACAAGGATTGAGACAGATAGTCATGGACGGTTTGATATGTGTTTTGCTGCTCTTGGTTGTGCGGTAAGTATAATTTTGACATTTTGAATATAACTTTGCACAACTATGTAGTTTAATTTTCTAATATGTGAACCACTTAATTTTCAGATTGAGACGTTTGTATCGTATTTGCGTCGGGTTCTTATCATTGATTGTGCTCATTTGAAGGGGCCTTATTTGGGAACAATGTACTTAGCGGTTGCTATGGACGCAAATAACCAAATCGTGTCGGTCGCTTTCGGAGTGGATAGATCCGAGAATGGAGATGGGTGGACTTGGTTTTTGTCCATGTTGAAGCAATGTATTGGAGAACTATCCGATTTAGTTTTCATATCAGATAGGCATGCTGCAATAAACCAAGAAATTACCACCGTGTTCCCAAGGGCACATCATGGGTTATGTTGTCGCCACCTGGAGATGAACATAAAAACCAAAGACCCCGGGATGAGCTAGGCATGCCATGCGGCATGGATGAGGTATAGGGATGAACCGACTGCGTAATGTAATCGAGATATATTGTCAATATATATAGTTTCATACGGATAACGTAAATGAATTGCTTAAATTCGGTTGTATAAGTTACTGTATGGAACGACTGTGGCATGGAAAACGGAAATTGGGAGCTTGAAGGCATGTCCTCCGAAACCAGCAAATCAAGGAAACTGGTTTCCCTGGGTGGTGGCTGTGGCGCGTCGTATGTTGGCATCTAGGCACGAATAAAAATAGTTAACCAATTTGTATATATTGTTTTTTAAGTTTGTAAATTATATATAAATACTCAAATAATGCATTATTAAAAGTACATGCTTGTGTCCGAAAACGATCACCATATGACGTGAAACGGTCCTCAACCGACTGCTTCCAATCTTGAAATCCATCCAGGGATATTTGATGAGTTTGCGGAACACGCTCAAGCTCTGAAATACGACGAATACCAGGCATGTACTGATTTAACTCAGACCATGATTTTTAATGAGTCTGCTGAATACCCTCAACAACCACCAACCTATCCAGATACGAAGAATGAGGGTCCGAGTGATGTGATCCATGGTGCTGAGATCCATGGCTCTGATAACCCTCATGATGGGATCCATGGTGATGAGATCCCTGGCTCTGATGGTCCGAATGATGGGATCCATGGTGCTGAGATCCCTGGCTCTGATGGTCCGAGTGATGGGATCCATGGTGCTGAGATCCCTGGCTCTGATGGTCCGAGTGATGGGATCCATGGTGCTGAGATCCCTGAGGGTGATGAGCTACGTGTTCAACGTGGACGCCCGTACCCGCCCTAAAATAACCGAGGTTATCGACATACCACTGTGATGCAACCTCCATGGGCTCTAGTTGGAGATTGTAGAGTGGTTGCATATCCTGCTAATATATTTAAAAGAAAAATGATGTTATAATAAGAAAAAGTTAACAAAATTATTCTTTTTCAAGAATATTTAAAAAACATACCGTCGACACATTAATGATCCTCATGACGTGGGTAAGTTTTAACATTTTTTGCAACCGGGTCCAACGAAGTACCCTCGGGTACACACTATCTTTTCTGGTGAAGTAGTAGTGGCAATATGGAAACGTCTCTAAAATCCATATCTATAAATTAAAATGTCAACAATAATTAAATGACAATAATTAAATATGAAATACATGTAAATTGTATAAATATTTAAATGACAAAAATGAAATATTTAACTAACCTTCAAAGCAAATAAGAATCTCATTATCGTCAATTTTTTATTTGTCGATGTCCGTCCTCCTTTATTTAAACAATTATACATCTGACTGATTGTAAATTTTCAAATAACAGACCCCATTGGATAACTGTTCCAAAATTCCATATTTTCTATCGCCATCAACACATATTTTGAAACTTTCATTGTCTTCTGGCGGCTAAAAAAGAACATATCAACTACCAGCATCAAACACACCTGGACGACATCGTTGTCATCCTTACCATCATTCTCTTCAATACCATTAAAAAATGCCCACACCTGGTCCAACTTAGGCGTATTATCACCAAAAACCCTATAAACAAAACCATCCCTAACCGAAGGTTCCATCATAGTACTTCCAAAACGAAGCCCCGTCACCAAACTGAATTCCTCCCGACCAAAATGAAGCCGATGCGGTCCAAACTGGAAATACATCTCTTCCGACCAAAATGAAGACCTGATGCTGAATAAATTTATACAGTAACACAGGATCCGCAGTAGTGTCAGATAGATCCAACCATGTACCAAAACACGTATTATTGAATATGATCGTCCTTTCATGGTTTAACTTCTTCTTAATCTCCTTCATGAGTGATACCTTTGCCTTCACAATAATCGAAGGTAAATTATCATCCTCGGCCTGCATAAATATTATTAAAAATCTAATTAGTACATTTTGATTTATAACTTAAATAATTATAATTTGTATTATAATTAGTACTTTTCGTTAGTTCCATTAAGGTTTGTTATAATTTTAGTCTTTTTTTTCCGTTAGTTTTTTTAACTTTCTGTTTTGACAGTTTTAGTATCTGGACTTTGAAGTAAACGTAAATGTCATTGTTTTCAATTTTTATATAGTTTTAAACGTAAATGTCAATGTTTTCAATTTTTACAAAATTTTCATTTTAAAAATGTGATTGTTTTCAATTTTTATAAAACTTTCATTTATATACAAGTTTAAACGTAAATGTCATTGTTTCCTCCGTTATATAATTTTTATTTTTATATAATTAAATTTTAAACGTAAACGATATTACGAAGGTTTTTATTACATTAGATCAAAATAAAGTCAATTATTTTTTAGGATTGCTAAACATACAATAAAACTCCATTCATTATTCAAATTTAAAATTATATTTTATATTTTTATAATTATTTATTTGTTAAATATGTTAAATAACTAAAATATGTTTTTATACTTACACTTTATACACCATTCTCTTATTAACATACATAATTAAATGTTAACTAAAATACATATTTTCCCTTCAAATAACATATATAAATTTTCTAACATATTCCTATATAACATACAAAAAACATATATAACATACAAAAAACATTAACATACAAAAAACATTAACATAAAAATATATAATTACATGAAAACACAAGAATGAACAAATATTAAGTAATTAACGGAGGTTTAGTTGGTATTGGGTAATGAACAAATATTTGGGTAATTAACGGAGGTTTAGGTGGTATTTAACGGAGGTATTTAACTAAAATACATATTTTCCCTTCAAATAACATATATAAATTTTCTAACATATTCCTATATAACATACAAAAAACATTAACATAAAGTTATATAATTACATGAAAACACAAGAATGAACAAATATTAAGTAAAACTAACTTAAATAATATACATGTAAATTATAAATATTAACATAAACTAACCATTTCGTAAACGTGTGTAATTCCTAGCTGTCAAAAACACGTGGTGGTCCTCAAACGTGGCAGAGATGAGATTGAAGGTGGTCCTCAAATCTATTAACTTTCTGTTTGTTGTCGGAGATGAGAGTAACAATGGTGAGGATTAAAGTAAAAATGGTGAAGATAAGATTAAATGAAGTAAAAATGGTGAGGATTCCCAAATGATAGTAATTTCTTGTGACCTTCAAAGAACAAAATAAGAGTAAAAATGGTGGGGTAGAAGAAGAAGAAGAAAGCAAGAAACAAGAAAACACAGGAGGGAGGCGGACAAAATGAGATAAAAAAATTAGGGTTTTTTTTAGAGTTAGCCGGGTTTCGACACGTGTCATAGTCGTGGAGAATTAACGGAGGTTTAATGCTATTTAACGGAGGTTTAATGCTATTTAACGGAGGTTTAAGGGTATTTAACGGAGGTTTAAGGATAATTAACGGAGGTTTAAGGTGAATTAACGGAGGTTTAAGGTAATTAACAGAGGTTTTGGGTAATTAACGGAGGTTTAAGGTGAATTAACGGAGGTTTAAGGTAATTAACAGAGGTTTTGGGTAATTAACGGAGGTTTAGGTGGTAACTAATGGAGGTTTATCAGATTTAATTTAATTCGATTTTTTAAAAAGGTCCGTTAATTTAACGAAGGTTTGCATCAAAACCTCCGTTAATTCCCACCAAAACGACGTCGTTTTACAACCTCCGTTAAAAAACGGAGGTTTCAGCTGCTTTTAACGGACATTTTGGTTAGTTTTGTCAAACGAGGAGAGAGATGGATAGTAGGCACAATAATTTTGACCAAATGGTCATTTAAGCCAATTTCCCTATATTAATTCGGTATGATTTGATATCAGTAGTAACCTAGTTTTATAAATTGAAATAGAGACAAAAACATCAATATCAGTCTTTATTTATTTTACCAACCCAAATTGAAAAAAACAAAAGTAATTATTATTATTTATTTTACCAACCCAAAATTAAAAAACAAAAGTATTTATTATTAAAATAGTTAAAGGTATAGAAACGTCATAAGAATATACCGACAAATAATTTTGAATTTCCAAGAAGTACATAAGCAGACAACCAAATCTACCGTCTGTCTCAAATGGTGGCATAGTGGCATGTGCCTTCCAATCTTTTCTTTTTTTCCTTTGTTAATTAAATCAAATAAAAAATAAATACTTTTATAAATTAATTAAAACTTTTACCTACTATATCTGAGTTATCAGTAAAGTCCATCTTCTTAGGCATTGTTTGGCTAGTTTATTTTTTAGGTACGCGTTTTAAAGTAATTTTGAAAGCTTAATGTCACTTTTTTTTTGAATTTTAACCCTCAATAATAGCAAAGATTATTTACCAAATGTAAAAAAAATGTTACGGTTTATTTGTTGTATATACATATTATTCACTTCAAATATATATATATATATATTAACTGGAATATAAATTCTTGGATTTATGATTGTATTTTAAAGTTTTAAATCTTATGAGATATGAAAGCATGTTGCATATGAGTTGAACACAGGATGATTGATCCAATCTAACTATTTTGTTTGAAAGAATCCTAACTAATTTATAGACTTGCTACAACTCATTTCGTCTTTGCTACATGTGTCATGTAACCACAAGGTGCATGTATCAAGAGTCGACTGGTTTGACCTTCTAGCTAATTATCCCGACCTTTCTTCTTTATTTTTTTATAATTCTTTTTGCATAAAACGTTTATATCATGCATATCTTCCTGTAAATACATTTAGGACTTGTTACTGAACACTTACCACCTCTTACAGTGTGATGCAACAAATAAAGTGAAAACTAAGATTTTCACGTAGATTCTACGAATACTCGTAGGTATTATATTCTAAGATTCGTTGATTCGACAAATACCAAATCCTAGGCTTCAAAAATCGAATTTGTAGAACTCAAAATTTGGGAAAAAAAAATCAAAGATCTTAAAATTCCAGTCTGACTGTAACGACCCAAAAACTAAGGCCCAAGATGGATATAAAGTCGAAGTCCAAATCATTCAAATGATTAACCCAAATAAAAGATTAATTCATTACAACCATTGAATCCGAATAAACTAAAGCAACGGAAAAATATGAAGTCTAGTCAACAACTGAATTTACTAAGCAAAACATAGGATAGCTAGCTAGAACATCCTCTAGCCTTCACATTCGGCCATTTGCCTTCTCTCCCCTATCTACCTTTCTCATGCCTGAAAAAGTTAGTTTTGAAAACGTAGGTTAGACCATAAAGGCTAGTGAATTCCCATAAAAACAGTAAACAGTTCCACAGTTCAAAATCAGTTAAAAACATGCAATGATTTACGAATGAAGAATCATATTCTAACCACACCTAATGGAGAAACATGGCAAGTCAAAAAACACCTAGACATAGGATTTTAACCACACCTATATGTAGGATTTTATTACACCTATACGTAGGATTTTAACCACACCTAGATAGGATTTATAAAAGAACTTTCCCGTTGAACCCCAAGTAAAACAGGTAATGCGCATATCGAACCCCAAAGCTTATAAAAGTGATCATGGCATTTTGCATATCAAAGAAATATTTAAACAAAACCATAATCAACAATTTAGCATTTAAAACATTCCACATTGCATTTTAAGTGATAGGGAACTCACCTGATTTGGACTCACACCTTGTCCGAGCTTATACGGTCTCAACCTCCAAACCGAAAGCCTAAAATCGAAATCATAAAATGGGTGTTAACCCCAAAGAAATACCCCAAAAGTCTTCTAAAATAGCCTTAAAATAAACCCCTAACTCAAAGGTTCAAAACCCGACTCGAAACACACCGAAAAAGACGAAGTTGCGCCAAACAGCGGACTGTGCGGGTACGAATGCGGGTAAACCAGCCCAGCAACCCGCACAGATTTCACCAACAACCAACTGAGCGGGTACGAATGCGGGTAAACCCGCCCCGCAACCCGCACAGATTTCTGTTTTGGGTTTTCTTCACATCTGCAGCTCAAGACCTCCAAATCTTAATCCAAAACATTACAATATTGATTTCTAATCTCCCAAACCAACAATAATGATAGGGAATCAACCCAAAACTATCCCATTACATTCCTAAACATACACCAATCCAATTTCATCCATTTGAATCCATGGGTTCAATCCTTATGAAGAACCAAGGTTCATCCATGGTGGGTTTTTCCTTGAAAACAACCCAAATGATTGAAATAACAACTAATCAAAGAAGATGACCATTCTATTTCATATATTCATCTCATATCCATTGATTTGAGAACTAGAATAAATGATTACCAATCAAAGCTTATAATCCTAATGATTCTAATCATCCCATATGATCTAAATGAGCTTAAAGATGAAGAAGATGAAGTTTATACCTGAAAACCGTCAAAGCAATTGATCTTATCAATGGAGTGTTTGATTTCTCCTCTTCTTCTCCCTTCTCTTGCTCTCCACGCTTCACACACAAAACACACACTTGAAATCTGAAAATGAGAGAGTGATGGATGAATTTCCTCCTCTTTTCTCTTTATATATACTTGGGCTTAGGGCTTTTTCAAGAAATCAGCCCGTAGCTTTAGTTTAAGGCCCAAATCCATATATTTAGAGCCCAAATCCACTAATCATAAACCAAGTCCAATAATTAAATTAGGGTCATTACACTGACCATCCAACTTACACAAGACAAGCATAAATATGAAGGCCAAAGCAAAATGGGCCTAAAAATACAATGGGCCAAACACAAAAGCCCGACAAAAGAAGCCCAAATGAGAAGAAAAAAACACTAAATTGTCCAAAAAAGTACGCTTAAACAGCGTTTTCGGGTTAAAAAAAACCATTAAAGACAGGTTACCCAAGGCGTGCTCCTTGCTCCTGGATTCGAATCGATTGGTTGTGGACCTGAAACGGACGCCCGAAGCGAAAGTTATGGCCATTTAAGCACAACCCTGATTGGTAGCCCGATCATGGGCCTCCAAGAACAATAAGGCTCAATCCTCCACACTCAAGCCTGCATCACAAGGTAAGTAGTGTTGATCCTATAAGCATAATGTTGTTAATTACATGGTCAGTGGTGCATATCTTAATTGTAAGTGATGTCTAAGATTTTGTCTCGGTAATGATCAAATGTTTCACCTTCTCGGTTAATGTTGTGTTGGTAAATAACCCTTTAAACATCGGATTTGATTCCCATTTCATACAATGAAACGAGTATTTCTCATTGAATTAACGATGTTTAATGCTTTAAAAAGACATTCATGTCTCTCATAAAACGCGACACACTATCGGTATTGACTTAAGTGATTCTATTAAGCCCCTGTATCAACATCGTTCAACCATTTAAGAACGTTTAAACCTTTAAAAAGACGACTTATCATTTACACTATGTAATTTTTTTATTTGTGTTCTTGAGAGCAACAGAAAAAATAAATGAAAGGGAAGAAAAGAAGATAAATTTCAACTTCTTGAGAAGGAGAGAAAGGGAAAAAATGTCAATTTTACAATACACATTTATTTATTTACATTGGATTGTAAGTGATTAATGGATGTGTAATTTTATAAATATTTTTGATTGCTTTTATTTCTTTTCTTTTATTTCTTTCCATTTTCTCCAATATTTGGTAGAAAAATAAGCCATACTTTCCTTCCTTTCGGTTTCCTTTATCTCGCAAAAAGGCAAAAACACGATATATTTTTTTGACCCTCATTTCCTTCCAATTCCCTCCTTTTCCTTCATAAAAAACGATTCCATAACGCAACATGAGAGTTCAAGGCTCAACCTCATCAATAAGTACTAAAAGTTATAGAGGATGAAAATCTAATACATATTTAAAATTAAGTATATACATATTTCGTTAGGTTAGTCATTTTTTACTATTTTAATTAACTCGAATATTAAATCATACTATGATTTTGTTAATTTACGTGTATATGAGTTTACTGGTCGTCTAAGACACTTAAAGATGGGGGCACTTTGGTACAAGACAAAAAAGATAAAAGACCTAAGGTCAATAAAGATAGAATCTAAGGTAAATCCCTCCATTCCTTCGCCCATTCCCCAACCCCATCATCAAGGTTTCAAATAATCATCAAACCAAAGTGGTGGTGCTATTCGGTTGATTAGTATCTAAGATTAGGGGAGGTGAACGATCTATTTGGGGCTACAAATTGGGTCTCCTTCTATACAATCTGCCAAACAGCAACAAATAAAAATTTTCGCTAATAATCTTCACATGAACGATCTAAAAATCATGAAGATTAAATATTAACTTCATAGCATGCTCGACATAAAGCATCTTTTTAACCCGCAAATAAAAGCGTCAGCTGATACCCTGAAATGCATATTTTTTAAAACAAAATGAGGGTTAGACTATACGGTCTAGTGAGTGATTCCCTGTTAGCACATCTTTGACTAAAATCTTTCAAAATAGATTTAAGAGCCAAATCATAACTCATATCATTTAAAATGATATTTTCCTCAAATCCAATATACCAAATATTTCTCAACGTTTCATAAAACCTCTTTCTGACATAAATCAATAAGTAATTTTCTTCTATTTATAAATCAACATTTAATAAAACAATAAACTTATTGAGTCAGAAAGGTTATCTTTTAAATTCAGTCCGACAACCCAGTTATTGCATTTGTGGGTGCCGACCGCTCAACTTCTCGGGTCTCATAGGTCCGACAACTTGTTCCTCGGGTCATATAGACCCGACAACCTCGTTCATCGGCACCTATAGAGCCGAAAACTTATTCCTCGGGTCTCATAGATCCGACAACTTATTCCTCGGGTCTCACAGCCCGATAACCTCGTTGCTCGGCATCTATAGACCCGACAAAACAACTTTCTCGAATCAAAGGACATCGACAATCTAACTTCTCGGGTCAAACGGACTCGAAAAGTTTTACTTTGCATTTTATAAAGATTCGATAAATCATTTTCTCGCATTTAAAGGACCCGATAACTCAGGTTCTCTGGTCATACTGACCCGATATAAATTCTCATCATTTTAAAATCAGTTTAACAAAGCCCAGGTCTCGAGGCATCACATCCTCATAATACTCTCAACCGGTATTAGTCTTACCAGGATCATTCTCTCGTTCTTTCCAAACCATTGCCTGCTTCACGAGCATATGGTCCGGTTCACGGCATACAAAATGGCTAATATATAGAGTATTCCACCCACAATCATTTATACGTTTTCTCCGTCCACTCATCACGGATACACCACCAAATTCATCATCGTATAAACAGGGTACTCCTAACCAGTACTTTTTTAATACAGGTTAGCCTCACTCATCCTTTCCAAACCATTGCCTGCTTCACGAGCATATGATCCGGTTCACGCCATACGAAATGGCTAATTTATATCGATTATACCACCCACAATCATTTATACGTTTTCTCCGTCCACTCATCGCGGATACACCGCCATAATTTCTCGTGACCCAAAACAGTTTTGGTCAACCTCTTTCACTTGTTAGTTTTCACAAAATACTAACAATTGCCATCATATAATCTCATTTATATATGAAATAAATCACGTGTGACGGAAAAACATGTATTTTACAAAAGCTTTGTAAAAGCTTTCTTATCTCATCAAATAACACATATTTTTACGCGGAAAATATTTAATAACAACTTCTCAAATAAAATCCATATGTGTTATTTTTCCCAACAACTCATATAACGATAATAATCCAATTATATCAATTAGGCATATTATCGAAATAAAAACCTTTCTCAATAACATATGCATTTTAGTTTATAAAACTCATTTATAAAAACTCACCTCGGTCCCAAATAGACAGGTAAACTTCTAGCGGTTACCAATCTCGAATATGGAACATGTAAAAATCTGAACCATATAATTACGGGTCACAATCCAAATAAATAGATAAACCCAAATTTATCGTAATATATATGTACGTCATATATATTAATCCAAACCTTACCTCAAATTCTCCTCTCTTTCTCTCTTCTGAACTCGTACGAAACCACAGAAACCAAACCTATTTTTCTCTTTGGTTTCTAATATTGTAACCCAAAATCAAATATATAATTAATTGAGAGAGATAAGAGGCGGTGATGAATGGGTTTGCAAACCCATGCATGAAACACACAAACATGCATGAGCATGTTTACATATGATTTGAAAAGAAAAGAGGTGGCCACGAGGAGGTGACCACACTCTCCAAAACCAACCCCTCAACTTTCAAACAAACACAAAAATACCCCTCATACTTTCAATTTAATAATAAACCCGGTTATTACAAGTAAATTATACGAAGACCAAAAGACCCTTATTTAACAACTGAAGTTAACTATCATTAGTGAAAAGCTCCAAAACTGAGCAAATACACATAATGCAATGACTTTTTATCGTTTGCATGCATCCAATCCATAAAAATTTAACAAATCACAGGAAGCAAAAATGCAACATTTAAAAAATATGTGACAAATAGTATATAAAAGTTTGTTTGTTTTTTCATTGAGTTGTATTGTAATTTAATTGTCGAACATTTGAATTATCACTTTTATGTAGTATTTTGATATATTAGTAGCTTTTAGTGTTTATATTATATTTTAACATGTTTATCAATTAGTTATCTATTATTTTTTATTTTTTATGGAGTTCAAAGTGGAAGATTTAAGAAATTTTATGCAACAATTAATTGTAAACTTAAATTTTATAAGATTTTAGAAACATTTGGTAATGTTTTATTAAGTAATGTATTAATATAAATATATACTTAGATTTGAATATATTTATGATTGAAAATTTGAAAATACAGAAAAAATATACTGAATATTTAATATTAAAAAATTAATTATATTTAAAATAATTATATCTTAAAAAATTTGTTAAATCTATGAAGTTTTCAAAACTTGATCCGTTTATTTAAAAAGATAATATGGATTTTTCAAAAACCTTTCAAACTTTCATCTTAATATTTAAAAATGGAAAACATAAAAATAATAAAAAGGTAAAATACAATAAATAACAACCTACTTTTAATAAATTTCTTTATTATAGCATTATGATTTTAGTATTTCTTATTACAATAATATATACTTATAAATTATTTTTTTATTAAAGCATTGTATTTTTATTAGAGCATAGTTCTTTATTATAGCATTGTTGATCCAATCTTCTTTAGTGATTTAACTATGTTTATTCTTTACTTAATAAATTTTTAGTTTTAGATACTGTTCAGGTTCGGCGAATGTAAACACTGATTGCACTCAGCGATCGCTAAAACTATCAGGAATGTTATCTGAACTAGATGACCTGAAGACAAAGTTCACACAAATGAACCTTCAGCGAATGTGGAAGACTGAGTTGAAGATAAAGACAATTAGCTTGTGATCTGAAATGGTTCACTTGGTAATTATAATTTACTTTGCCGTATTTGTGAAATTATTTTTTTTTCTTTTTTTTATCCGATTATTGTTTTGCATGATACGATTTTGCTTTTGATGCAGGAAAAATTGGTTGCAAACAACCATTACTTGAACAAATCAACTATTCATAAAGGACATCTTTAATGTTCACTGGCTTGAACTCGATATGTAGGTACCATACCATATGTTTTTTCTATTTATTTTATATAATGCATTTAGGTAAATAAAAGTCTTAACAACTTATTAAATATTATATACTTTAGATTTCTAAGTAATTACTTCCTACCATTTTTCAAACATCTTTTACCTTTAAGGTATTTGTTTTACTGGATTTAAGATATTGATTAAGATATATGTTTGTTTCGTAATGTGAAACTTTTTTATGTATTTTTATTTTACATACATGTAACAAAAGTTGATATTGTGAAACAAATATATGTTAATATGTACCTTAAGTCCTCGTTTTAGATGAAAAACTCTTATAAAATAACACATGATGCACTTGTTCTTACGGTTTGTAACCTTTTTGGTAATCTCGTACAGATGAATGGTTACTAGATTGTTCCTCAGTTTTTCATTTTTTACAATTTTCCCATTAACCTGACACTATATATATATATATATAGAGAGAGAGAGAGAGAGAGGTTCAAACACAAACCAGTTAAATGTTACAAACTATACAAACTCGTACAGATCAATATACAAATAATTTTCTTTCATGATTTTTTTTCATCAAATGTTATGATTTAAAATATTATTACACATGTGTTTGTTTCATCTTGTGAAAAAATTACATGTACAACTTTTACGTTATGAAACAAATATATGTGAAACTTTTGCATACAAAAATACATGAGAGGTTCACGGTTCACATTAGCCTGAGATGTTCATCTTTGTAACATGTATGCATATAGTTGTATTTATTTATAATATATATACATAAAACAATATAATAAATGTAAAATTTTGATTCTTATAAGAAAATAAAAAAAGTGAAAGACCAAAATACCCCTTAATTTAACAGACTTTTTAACAGAGTTGGTCAAAGGGACCATAATTGAAACCAAGTGGCAACCACAATGACCAAAATTGTAATTAGTTTGAAATAGGGACTATTCTTGATAGTAGGTGGCAACCATAGGGACCAAAAGAGGAATAAAAATCCCCTTGAGGCCACGAAGGAATAATTAGTTTTCTTTTTTGACGTTTTCTCTTGAAACTGACCTTATATATGTGTGTGTGCATATATATATATATATATATATGTATGTATATGTATATATTGGAGAGCTTACATGTACGTGTGTATGTTCTTGATTAAACGTCTTTTGGTGTTAACGATGACTAAAGGCGGTAGCAGCATCGTTCTGTTTCTCGAACCCTCCAAAGCTGAACCTGAATATCGACAGTAATGCATCAAAGTTGCAGCAAAAAACACAAGGAAGAAGTCGAAACGGATTTAGTGAGAGCAATCCTTACGGCAGGAATCGTGATGATAATAATAATACCCAACTTATAAGATATTAGCAGGTCGTACGATCAACCCAATTTTGATGCTAAATAAAATGCATCAAAGTTGCAGCAAAAAACACAAGGAAGAAGTCGAAACGGATTTAGTGAGAGCAATCCTTACGGCAGGAATCGTGATGATAATAATAATACCCAACTTATAAGATATTAGCAGGTCGTACGATCAACCCAATTTTGATGTTAATTATTTATTTATTTATTGGTTGTTGGATTTTTACCATATAATCCAATCTACTTGATATCGGAAGCCCAATTCATCGATTTGATTATGGATCATCCAATTTGGGAAAGTAATTCGCTTATGGCTTATTGAATAAGCCATATAGGTCATTAAGTTCATTTAGCCGTTATTGAACGTTTAAGGGGTTGTTTACCAAATATTTACCGGGTAAAACCTTCAAATTACACATGAAAAAACTATTAACATTTTGCTCAAATTTTCAGTGACATTTTTAATTTTCATGTAACACTTGTGATGTTTGAAGGGCTCTTAATTACAATGAATAAAATCTGCAAACATTCAAATGTTCAAAACAAAATAGTTAAAAGTTATAAAGTTTAACATTCAATATAATAAAAATTACAAAAAGTTGATAAATAATTAAATAAGTTGGCATGATAGTAATATTGTATTACTTGACTTCCTCACTTCCAATACCCTATACCAACAAAGTTTACATACTTTATACAATACTATCAACTGATGTAATTAATATGATTGGTATACATGTTGACTGGTTAGGTTTGGTAGATAACTAGGGTGGCAATCATGTCATGTTCGGGTTGGCGGGTCAGGAAAGCTCAACCTAGACACGACCCATATAACTAATCGTGTCACATTGATCAACCCTAAACCGTATATATTTAACCTGTATACGACCCGTGTAACCCGTTTAACTATACGGGTTGGCGGGTCATAATTGGGTTAGAGCATTAGGCATACGCATACGGCATTAGATAAAATTAATTTTAAAAATAAAAGTTTTTAAACCTAAAATAATTGGGTTGACGGGTCAACCGGTAAACCAATATATCAACCTGAACACGACCCGTATAATAAACGGGTTGTTGGGTCAGAAAATTCAACCTACACCCGTTTATGTTCTTATTGAGTTCGTGTCGTGTCGAGAATTGTCACCCCTAGTAGATAACTCATAACTGTCACCCTAAATTTAATCACATTTGATGTTTTATATTTATATTTATATTTATATTTATATTATATTTACATTTATATTTTATTTATATTTATATTTATATTTTATTTATATTTATATTTTATTTATATTTATATTTATATTTTATTTATATTTATATTTATATTTATATTTATATTATATTTATATTTATGTTTTATTTATATTTTATTTATATTTATATTTTATTTATATTTATATTTATATTTATATTTATATTATATTTATATTTATGTTTTATTTATATTTTATTTATATTTATATTTTATTTATATTTATATTTATATTTATATTTATATTATATTTATATTTATGTTTTATTTATATTTTATTTATATTTTTATTTTATTTTATTTTTATTTATAATAATCAGTATATTTAAAATTAATAACAAACAAGTCAGGATGGCCGAGTGGTCTAAGGCGCCAGACTCAAGTTCTGGTCTTCGTAAGAGGGCGTGGGTTCAAATCCCACTTCTGACATTTTTATTTATTTTTTATGATTTTTAATTTCAAGTCCTTGTAGTTTGAGTTGTTGTCACTTTTAGTCCCTTTAACATGCAAAATTGCAAAAACAATAATTATCGAAAATATAATAATTAAGCAGCACAATGCAAAGACTTTATTTTATAATTTCACCAAATTCATAAAATAATTTAAGGTTTGGATTGTGAAGTTATTAACTACAGATTGAATTTTCGAGACAAATAAATAAAAGAAATAAAAAAATGACACAGGTACTTGGTGATATAGAAAACTCATTCAAGAGTTAAAACCACGGACGATTAGTCATATTGTTGATGCACCATGGATGCAAACAATGGCAGACAGCTCCAGAAAGGGGGGGTCCCATCCCCCAGTAAAATGTTTAAAAAAAATTATGTTGGCTAAAAAATCTTAAAAATACTGTATTTAGTCTTAATTCCCCTAGTAAATTTTTTCAAGGGACCCCATATTGCCGACGATTGACAAAAACAATAAAAAAGTCTCTTGGAATCAATAAATACCCAAAAAAATCTTTCGAAATTGACAAAAACACTAAGAAAATCTTTCAAAATCGACAAAAAGAATAAGAAAATTTCTTGAAATCAACTAAAAAACTTAAAAAATTTCCCGAAACACGTCGGTGACTTTACGCGTCTTTAGTCTATCTTAATAGGACCCCGGTGAACAAAAATCTTGGATCCGCCACTGGATGAAAATTAGGACGTCGTCCTTAATAACAATGATCGCTATTACAAGATGTGATTAATATGAAATGTCATTGATAAAACTTAAGTAACAATATTGACTGTAAAGAATTCCTTGAAAGCACTTAAGAGCAGCTGACAGGAGACGAAATTTTTATTGTCGTTTGTTTTCTAAGAGGTGCCGAAGTCTGAAGTTTATTTCACTTCTGATTGAGGTGGTGCTGAAGTCTTAAATCTAAACCAATAAGACTGTATTTTTTATAAACTGATAAATATCTGAATTTGTTTAAATTGTATATTTTATCAGTTAAAAAATTACAATGTTGAGTTTATGGATACATTTATACAATTTCACATATTTATTCATCATCATTACTGAATTTACATCTAAATTATATAATGAGCATTAATTTAAACGGAAATATGCAATTGATGGTATTTATCACATTTAAATTCCTATTAAAATACATCAATTGATGTAGGTGAGGATCAACTTGGTAAGGATCAACTGGGAGAAATGATCAATTAAGGTTAATCGATTGGGAAACGTCGTTGTCAAAAAGTTGGAGAATAATAAGAGGTTGGTTTACTTCTTAACAGATAAGAGAACAATAAGAAATAAGTGCCTCTGAAAAAACTGAAAAAACCAAACATTCTGAATGGTCCTACCTCTTAACGAATCAGACATAAGAGATTATTAAGAGTTTTTTTAGAAAAAACAAACAAGGCCTTAGATTTGTAATCGTCGTATTAATGCTTTTTAATGATTACAGTGGTTAACCTTGATGGTGTCATTGAATCTTGGTTGTTAGTTACGCTTGGTGTAATTCTTCTCTTACAAATGATTCTTGCATTAAATAAGAAAAAGTAACAGTTGTCGTGGTTATCCACGATCGTATGTTGAGGATATCATTGTCATTGATAATATGTAGTCATGGAGATTTATCCAAATCGGTCGTGCACCCGTACTTTTGGATTTTTTTACTCATAAAAACATCTTTAATAGATTCATCAAAATGGAGAAAGTGAGTATTTCGATCCGTTATCTGCTCCAAATGATTCTCCACACGGATTCCTATTCAAGATATGGATACTAGACAGTCCCGCATATGAGACAAATTATTCTTCTAGCATACATCGACTCAAGTCTGATCAGTTTCGTTCCTCAAAACTTTTTATAAATGGGGAAAGTGGAAAAGAGGCTGTGAAATTCTTCAAATTTAGAAAATTCAAAATGATTATCATGATAAAGTAACAATTTTTTATTATATCACATCAATAAGAATTCTTGAAATTAAATTTTAGAAAAAATAAATAATATTTTATTAAATCTATGAAATATTTTAATAACATATTCATCATGATTGTATATTTTAACAACCTTCATAAAATTTTAACAAATTAATACATGTGAAATGATTTAAGGTATGTAAAAATTCGTAAACATAACTAAATGTGAATATTAAGGTTGATGAAGACATATAAAGTTTGTGGCTTTTTGTAAGCCATCAGTTGTAGGTAATTGAAGATTCATGTTTTTAACTGATAGATCAAAAAATCAACTAATCCAAATGCTCATAAATGTTGTTTATGTGAGAATAACAAACAACACTATTTTACTTTTAACAAAAACAAACATCATGGGAATCCAACTTTATATAGACTTAGAATCACGTTAGAATGTTATCTTTTGCAAGAATTATGAGAACCACATCATAGCAGTCAGATGGGTTTTTTGAGTTTGGCTTAATGGTTCTCAAACACACGATGGCAGAACCTTAAAAACACGATGGCAGAACCTTCACATACCTCACACTTCTTAACATACCTTAACATCACACTTGTTTGTTTGTTCCATTTGCCATATATAAATATTATATACTTAAAAAAACATGAAATTGTGAATTTTAATATACCTTAACATGAAAATACTGAACCTTAACAAATCTGAACATACCTTAACATGAAAATACTGAAGCTTAACAAATCTAAACATACCTCCCATATCTTAACATGAAAACTATCATGTTCAAGTATGTTAATGTAGAAAGCCAAATGACCAAATTTCCCTCCACAAACCAGACATACAATCAATACCGTCAGATTAAATCAGGTAAAAAAACCAGATCAAGGACCACAAATGGTTCTCACATAAACGCATAATTCTCACCAAAAGCCAACCCAAGTTCCTACCGTTTAAAATACCTCATCACCATACCTAATTAGTTTTATAAATCCCAGTTTGACCTCTTTTGTTTGGATAAAATGGAAAATTTGCCATTTTTATATACCAACAAGCATGTATTTCAAGTGTTTGTGTTATAGATTTATTTATTTGTATGTAATGAAAAGTTCGCAACAAATTATTAGAAGCTTGAAATACGACATCAAATTATTAGAAGCTTGAAATACGACCTCAGAAAACATGTTAAAAAATTATTTGACGAGGCTTTTGATCTAAAGATAAACCTCAATATAGTTGGAGAACTCAAGAAGAAACTAATTTGATACCTATGGTAAATTGTTCATTGTCAAAAGAAACTAATTTGAAAATTTTAAGGTTTTTATGCCCAAATTTGAGTTCTCATTTGAACCTCCCTCTATATGGGTTGTGGCCTAGTGGTCGAATGCCTAGGGGTTGAAGGAATATCTCAGCCACCCAAGGTTCGAATCCAAGCACTCTCAACAATTGTGGCCACTGAGTTTATCAGGACTGATTATTGCAGTCAAAAAACTTTGTCGGCATTAATCTGGGCTTTGCCTAAGATACCCTTCACAAAAAAAAAACTTGGATATAGTCTAAAAAGGTAGGAAACAAAGTTTGTAGGCAACATTTAAGCAAAAAAAGTTCAACCAGATGTTCACGAAAACAGCTGCTCTACTGGTTAAAATTAAGAACAAGTTTGCATACATCCCACCACTAGACCCCACCTCTGTATGGGATATACTTTAAGATCAGAAACCACAAGAACCAGTGTAAATTGGAAACACGACACACCATGGCTCAAACCTATTCTAGTCTACATCAACCAATTTCTTGAATCAATCTACACCAAGAGGCAAAAACCAATTGAACTAAGAAAACAAAGTATTGCATAATTCGGAGTTGAAATATGGACAAGCAAGGATGTGAAAGAATTGTGCAATGTTTTAGGATTTTAATTTGACATGGGTAGTTTAGTAATTTATCAATCTTGTCTTTTTCATCCTTGATTTTCGTTCCACCAATTTTGTCTGCCCAAAAATTGCATTTTTCTCCCACTCAGTCTGATGAGCCACCAAACATGGGACAAGAGGTTTTTGTTCTGTCATATGAATCCCAACCAGTTCCGCGTACCAAACACACTCTTACTAAAAACTTAAGTAAATATGCAAGATCGTTAGTAAACCTTACTAATAAACCTTGAGGGCCAGCTCAACTAACAAATAAACTTCCCCATAGGTTGCTAGTTTATGTTTCCACCCGACCACGTGTAGATATTGGTTGTTATTTCAGAGGAACGTGAGGCAAGAAGGGATCTATCTGGACCCTTGATCATCACCTTTAATCTCAAACCCACCCATAAATACAGGAATTGATCCGGTGCATCTCATCATAATGTGCATCCAAGGGTGGAGATCCTTCTCACCGGAACCCAACCCTATTTCAGAGAGCAATGGGATTACTAGACCCCAAAAAAGTTCATTACTGGTTTTCCTATGAGCATTTCCTTAATATTTTACAGCAAATAAATCAGAAAAATTGATGAATAAAAGCCAAAAACCTAATGTTTTTCGCTAGCAAAACCAGTTGTTATATTGATTATTGACTTCTTGTAAAATACACATTTGATTATGTTCACGCAAAACATTGTTTAATTATTAGTCGAATATTCAAAATAAACGTGCGACTAAAGCAGCCATGTGGGCAGGATGACAGCAAGAAAGTGTGTAAAACGTTTACATACCTTTTAATCGATGAACGAATACACTTGCAAACTCCCAAAGATTCTTAACCGTTTTGGTGTATCAAATGGTCAAATTCCATACCTGTGTAACAAAGACATAAAAGAATACAATCTCCCAAACATTTATAAAAAAAACTGTCAGAAAATACAAACTACATCAATAAACTGGTTCAATAACATGAAACAGAAATGAAATTGACTTCATTTTAGGCATATGGTACACGGATGGGGTGGACAGGGAAGGACTGGAGCAAAAACCATTCCAATATATACAAACATATTAATCCACACAGACTGATTTACCCATGAGGGGTTGTTTGGTTGGTCTTTCAATAAGTCCCTGTATGGATAAACCTGTCTGTGTGGAGATTTGTCTGTATAGAATGAGAGAGTTTTTAGTTTCGGAGGGATTTTTCATAGATGGAAGGAGCGTGTTTTTTAATTGGAAGTGGCAAGTTTGGAAAAAATTTTGGCTTTATGCATAAAGCTCTCACATAAAAAGCTTACTGAATAAGCTACTTTCTAAATCATTAAGCCACTACCAAACAGACATATATAGCTGACCAACTAAGGGCCTGTTTGTTAGCAGATTAATGAGATATAAAAAAGTGGCTTATTCAATAAGCTTTTAGGGGGGACTTTATGCAGAAAGCCAAGTTTTTTCCTAAACCTCCCCCTCCCAATTAAAACACATGCTCCTTCCATCTATGACAAAACCCTCCCAAACAAAAACTTTCCAAATCTATACAGACAGATTAATCCAAACAGACAGCTTTATCCATTCAAGACTTAATGGAAAACCAACCAAACATCCCCTAAGTTGAGTCCCTTTAAGCTTATTAAGCTGCTAACAAACGGGCCTTAACGGAAAACCAACCAAACATCCCCTGGTCTTTTCCAGTCCCAGTTTAATTATCACACCAAACATTGGACAATTCATGTCCTACATACCAACCGTGCAGGCCTGTTTGTTAGCAGCTTAATGAACTTAACAAGGCTCATAACTTATTAGGTCAGCTATATATGACTGTTTGGAAATGGCTTGATGATATTGAAAATGGCTTATTCAGTAAGCTTCTAGGGGGAGTTTTATGCAGAAAGTAAAGTTTTTTCCAAACCTAGAAACACACACCTTTGATCTATGAAAATACCTTCCCAAACAAAAACCTTTCCAATCTATGAAGACAGATTAATGCACACAGACAGCTTTATCCATACAGGACTTAATAAAAAACCAACCAAATAGTTAGTGATTAATTGGGGACATAAAGAAGTATGCATTTAAACTCTGAACCTGCTAAGTATCAAAAGCAAGTCTCAACTACTTGAGTAATACCCATAAAAAGGGTTGTAACAATTAATTGCAAAATTGAAACAATATTCATAACTTTATGTGGAAGGAAATAACGGAATGAAATTAGATAACAAACGTATATAGTGACTTGTGGATACACTTGTTCTCTAAATCCTACGACTAATCTTTATGGGAAAACTAGAACAAGTATATTCTCAGGTTGACAAAAAGAAACAAATTCCTATCCTACCCTTTTGTGACCATGGCTAATAACTATTGGGACAAAAGAAAAAGAAAGAAAAAAGACATCAAATCTTGAAGCTTCGTCCGCCTTTCTGCCATATTCCGGTACCATCAAGACCTGATGAGAGAATAGATTTGGAATCCGGTCGCCATTTCAACTCTTTAAGAACGGAAAAAAGGGTTGCTAATTCAGGTGTCATAGCACTGTCTTTTATGTTGTTACAAGAAACTACTTTAAGTCTCTTAAGCTCTTTCCATGAAAGAACTACAGGGTCAAAACCGTCCATTGTAAGCAACGAGCATCCTTCCAAAGACAGAGACATCACTCTCCTAAAACCGTTAAAAAAAAGTGTCAGTCTTTATTACTCAATCGATACCATTCTGTGCTTCAAATAAACAAGAACATCTTAAGTCTTAATGACCCAGGATAGAATGCACATTCCGTTAAAGATTAAATTCAACTCCAAATAACGATATACATCTTGGTGAGGTTAGAACCATTGACCTCCTGAAAGACTAAGTTACCCTTTATGTTAGTACCAAAGCAAGTAAAAGATTAGTTTGTTCCAAAAGAATCAATATTTTGAAGGGGTGAAAATGAAGTAGTCAATTAGCTATCAAGTTCCCGGGCTTTTCAGTGCATTTAGTACAAATCACATATATAAACTGCCACAATCATATAAATCACATAACTTTAGTTAAATTGTCATCCAATTGACCAACAGAAGAAATTGACAGGGATCAACTTGCTTTTGAACTATATAATTGTAAAATACTCCCACCTTACCAAATTAAATGTCTAGAATTAAAAAGGCAAAAAGTATTAGAAAAGTGTAATTATTACACTTTTTAATTAACAAACCACAACTTTACCCTTAATAATAGATGGAGTAATGAATTTATATATCTCATAACTAATGGGTGGAAATGTAGACACTTATTTTGGGATGGAGGAAGTAACAAGTCTTTCTATAGAAAGAAAAAAGAGAACCCTCCCTCTTCCCTACTCAACACCTCCATCCCCCTCCTCAACACATTAAAAGATATATATATATATATATATATATATATCAAAGCATGGCTCTGACTTTGGAGCACAGGATGTGATAAATGAACACTCCTATAGATTTCTACAATCTTTGCAATTCAGTAAGCAAAACTCTTGCATTCTAATGTTATCAAATGTGTAGATAGTTAGATACGACATACGAGTATCCAATACAATATGCAAGCAAGCAAAAAGAGACACTATAATCATACCTACAAATACTTGCAGCGCTGAATGTATTGTTATGCAATCCCCAACAATCTTCAAAAACCAGCTCCCGAACAGCTTCACAAACCAAAAACAACGCTCCCAACCCCTGCTTATCTCTCAACTGACACCTCTGCAAATGTAATTCTTCAAGGGTAGGACAAGAACCTAAATGCTCATTAGGCCCTGGACTTCGATCGATAAATTTGCAAGATTGAAACCTTAAAGTCTTCAAATTCGTGCAATACGATAATGCAGCTAACCACCCACCTTCCATTCTATGGTCACAAAGGGTCAATTCTTCCATCATTTGACAACATTGGCCAATTGCTTTTATCCCATCATAACTACCTTCACAACCAACAAGTTCAAGCTTCAATAATCTTGGACATCCTTGAGCCAAAATAGTTAACCCAATGTCTGAAATAACCAAATCATAGAACCCATCCACAGAACCAATGAGTTTCAAAATCTGTAAATTTCTAAAACCTGAAAGCCCTTTTAAATCCATATCCGTACATGAACATAGCTCTAATTCTTGTAAAGCTAAACATTCATTTGCAACAGAAGCTAACCCTTCTTTACTTGCACCAAGTAAAACAAGCCTTCTCAAATTAGGGCAACCTTGAGCAAGAATCTGTAATCCTCTATCAATCAAACCAGCACCCAAAAAATCGGGTTTCCAAATAAATCCAGTATCTGATATGAACGAATTAACATGAATTGACACAAATTTATTACTTAAACAAATACCCGAATTACGAGGAGATATTATGCAAGCTTGAACAATATCAACATCAAGAATATTAGGAAAGCGACGAGCAAGCCTACCAGAATCGAGAAAATCCCAATCTAATAATCGTAACGATTTAACTAGACCACCGCTAATCCGTAACCATCGTTTACAAACCAAACAAGTAGAAATTTGCTGTGATTTTGTGAGATTGGAGAGTATGAGAATCAAAATTTGATCGGAAAGCAAAGACGTGAAATCTAGGGTTACCGAAATGGGACTACCTTTATCTAGGGTTGGGGATTCGTCAGCTTCGGAAGGGGGAGTATTTGAATCTGAAAGAGATTTACACTTAAACCTCATTTTGATAATCTCATTCTTGAGAGATTACGCGTCGTCTTCCAGCCAGCTGATGATGATGATGATGATTAAAGGCTTCCTTCAATGGCAATTGAAGGATTTGCTGGTGAAGTTAGGGTTAGGGTTTGGGTTTGAAATGGATGGTCCTCTCCCAATTCCCCAAACTTTTATTTTGCCGCATTTACCCTCTGATTCTTGAAGATTTTACGAAAAAACAAGTGGATTTCTTGAAGCTTCAACATGAATTTCATTTATAAAAAAGTCATTTGAAGCTTCCAAGTAGAAGCTCTCTCTCTCTCTCTCTCTCTCTCTCTTTCTCTCTCCTCCAAATTTTGTCTCACTTTCTCTCTCTATATCTATATCTATATATACATATATATTATATGTATATATATATATATCTGTGCTTTGTTTGTTTCTGTTGTGAGTGGATCAGATTCGTGGGACGCACAAATTTCCTTTCTTTCTTTGTAGATGGCATTATTTTAAGGGTTTAAAAATGCGGTGCGGTCAGTCACCCAAAAGGAATGGAAAATATATTATTATATATAGAATATTTTATACCAATTGATGATATCAATTATTCGTCTATCAAAAAAATTAGCGACAGTTGGGTCAGAAGTGTAAGAAGAGATCTGAACATTTAATCATTTTTAGATACGTTTGTTTTTTAAGAGGTGTTAAAGTCTGAAGTCTGATTTCAGTTCTGAAATGGTTATAAAACGTCTAAACGAATCAGACATATGTGGTGATTAAAAGCTTAAAATGAAAAAACAAACAAGGCATTAATCTCATGTTCATCAATTAATTGTGTTTTAAAAGGGAGTTGACTGGATGCACCATCTCGATGCATTTCATCATAAAGTGCATCCAAGTGTGGAGATCTTTTTGTATGATTCTCCTCTTAACTCTCATTCTCACCGGAATTCAACCATCGGTTATAATTGGTATGTAAAACTAACTAATTATGATATCAATTTTATTTGGTTGGTATATGTTAATAGGGGTGTAAATGGTGCGAGTCAAGCTCGAGTAATCATTTCTCAAGCTCGAACTCGACTCGAAAGCTCGCGAGCAGTTAAAAACTAAACTCGGCTCAAACTTGATTGCAGTTTCTTAAGCTCGAACTCGTTTGAGACTCAAACCAAGCTCGAACCGGTATTCAACTCAAGCTCAAACTCGAATCAAGATCGAACCATGTTCATCCGTCGAAATTTATAAAAAAAATTGGGTCTTTTTTTATAAATTTTAAACTTAGAGATGTTCTCTTTAATTTTATAAATTAAATTAATGCAATTCAAACTTCATCATAAAAAAGACAAAGCTGAAAATTTAATTTACCTCCTATTTTGATAACACATATTCATCCTTACTTTATCATCTATCTTCCAATGTAGGACTCGAGACAACTTCACAAACACTTTTATATTTTTTTTTTATCTTTTTTTATTTATGATTTCACTATAAAAAAAATTGATTAGTTTTTATAGTCATAAAATTCACAATTTTGTTCAACTATCTAAAAATATAAGACATTTTAATTTTATTATATCTTTCAAAGTATTTATAGAACTTATTGTATCTTAAAACTAATTATATATAACAAATTTGAATATGTCACGAGCTTTACGAGTCAAGTACTGGGTAGCTTGACTCGATTCATTAATATGTTGAGTCGAGCTCAAGTTTGAGCGAAGCCTATTCAAGTTGAACTTTGACCGAGCCGATCTCGAGTAGCTCTAAGTTGTCTTGTATCATTTTATACCCCTATATGTTGGTACGATTTAATACTAATGTTGTAAAAGTTGAAGTTACAAATTTATTTATATTAAAATATATTTATCAGCTAGATTTAGATACAGTAAAATCATCAAGCATTCAAATCAGCTAGATTTATTTATATTAATACTCCAATACATGTAACCATTGAGAAGCGACGACGAATCGTGGAGATATGAACGAGTTATTAAGGTTGTTAAAGTTGGAAAAATGACTTCAATCAAGTTCTACATATCCATCAATAATATAATTTAGTAAAACTGAAAATAAGAAAATTAATTGTGAAATCAAAATATGTTGTATTATATTAAACTTTAATTAATAAATAATTAAAATAATAAGTAGGTACAATATTACCCGCGGTACACGACTTCTAATACCACGTAGCAACCAAATTTAGACATTTGGTACGACACTACCAACCAATTAATTGGTATCAATCGAACTGATATCAATTCAATTGGTACGGTTGGTACATGAATTGGTTGGTTTATCTTGGTATAATTAACATGTTAGTGTGTTGGGTTGCGTGGTAAAAAAAAATTATTGTGAAAAATCCGTACTATGTTAAGATAAATGCAACTTCATAATTCACAACCAACTAAATGTAATAAAAGACAATGGATTTATTGGATGGTTTAGGTTTAAAACTGATATAGTTTATTGTATACAAAGAGGATTTCATATATTTTCTTATTTTTTATTGCAAAAAAATGTTTTGATATTGAAGTTAAAATTTGTACAAGAATGGTTAGTGTAAGCATATGTGCAGTATAAAACGTTATGATTGATGTACATAAGACTAATTTTCTCAATTTCGTTTTTTAGCTTATAATGCTTGTTTTACAACTTATTTTATTAACACGTCATATTTGAAATACGTTGCACATAAAAAAAATTAACTAACCATATACATGTACTTATGTTTGACCATAACTTTTTGAGAGAAACATTGGAGTAAGGGTCATTTACCAAATGCTTACCAGGGTAAGCGTTTACCAAGTCATATTACCTTACTGGATGAATATCACAAGGATCAAGAATCTTACTCGGTAAGAGCAAAGGCAATGACCTAGAGTCTTACCCGGGTAAGTGACGGCAACGACTCTTACCACAGTTAGCGTTTACCGGGTAAATTGTTGCATACGATACCATTTTGGTAGACTAAAATCCTACCCGATAAGTAAGTGATAGTGTTGAATTTTGCTAGTAAGCACTTACTCGGATAAGTTTTGATAAATGGCCCTTAAGTTAAGATGAAACATATTTTTCACAATGGATGATTTATAAAATACAATATAAAACAATGAAGGGGTGATAGATAATTCACTATCGTCTTCTCACTTGGCATTAGCCTAATCACTGAACCTTACATTCCTCTTATTCTCTTATTTTCTTCCATGGTTGCATCCTTCTCTATAGATGTTGAAATTTCCTATCACTACTCTCATTCATATGGTTACCATCAAACTCTCATCTACTAGTTGTCTTTTGTGGCGTAGTCACCTTCTTCCCACCCTCGCCAATCATGACCTATTAAGTTTTGTTGATGGTTTATTTAGACCTTTTGTTGAACTCTTGATAGGTGATGATAGAAAGACCTCTCCAAATCCCACCTATACTGGTTAGTTTACTAATGACCAATGGATATTAACACTTCTTCTCTCCTCCCTTACCGAGGAATCAATGACTAAAGTTGTCAATCTAAACACTTCTCGTGATGTTTGGATCGATTTAGAGGCCGACTTTAGTCATCCATCGAATCACGTGCACATCAATTGCATGAAGAACTGCATGTTCTCAAAAAGGAATCTCTTTCCGCCTCTTAGTGTTGCAACTTCAAACATTTATGTGATTAACCTGCACCCATTGGTCGTCCCCTTGATGAGTTGGTAAAGCTAGTTGGTTATTGCGAAGCTTGGGTCCTCAATTTAGTGGTTTTGTTGATGTTCGTACGACCATTAGTCCTCGACCGTTATTCCGTGATCTCATTCACTAGGCCTAAAGCTATGAAACTTTTTAACGCTCTATGGAGGATAAAACTCCTGTCTAGGCAGCTTTTGTTACTCACCGAACTCAATGCACTGAGAGTTTTCACTCTCGAACTCGTTGTGGTAGTCGTGGAAGTTTAATGTCCACTTCTCGTGGTCGTGGTCATGATGGAGGCCGACGACCCTTTGTGCCCAAATATCAACTATGTCGTGAACAGGGTCATTATATCGATCATTGTGAGAACTTTTTTGTCACAAAACAATCCCCTACTCCCCTAGACGCCACTCCCCAACAACAAACTTGGCTCAAGCCTTTGGTGCTAGTTGCAACGTTTTAAAACCCCGCATCTATTGATTTTGTGATACTAGTGCAATAACACATATGACTCCAACCACCTCCATTTTGGATGCCTTTGAACCCTATCCTGGTAATGATCACGTCGTTGTGGGTAATGGTGTTTGTCTCTGAATTTCTCATACTCGTTCTTGTAACTTATCTCATCATGTTCATTTATCACACGTGTTGGTTGCTTCCCATATTACGAAAAACTTACTCACTATCAATAAACTCACATTTGAATATTCGTTTGATGCCTTATTTTCTAACAACACATTTTCTATTTAGAATCGAGCAACAAAGGTGATTCTAGCACGCGACAGGAGTGGAAATGGTCTTTACATATTGGAACAAAGGTGTCCCGTTTTGGTTGTTGCTTTATGTTCTAAAGATTTGAAGATTTCTTCTGAATTATGGCATTTCGTTTAGGGCATGTCTCATTTGATAGTCTTAGGTGGCGTTTTTTTAAGAGGTGCTGAAGTCTGATTTCAGTTCTGAAATAGTAATGAAACGTCTAAACGAATCATAGATAAGTGGTGATTAAGAGCTTAAAATGAAAAAACAAACAAGGCCTTAGATTGATGAATACATTGGGCCGCTTGTCTGGTTACCTATTTAATTGCCTAAACCGGACATTTATTTCTCTTGTCAACTAGCAAAAAGTAAACCATTATCTTTTTTCGTGAATGATAAACGTGTGACTCATGCTTTAGATTTAATTCATTGTGATAAACGCGTGATTCATTGTGATTTATGTGATATTTGTGGATGATTTTTCCAAATTTACTTGGTTCTGTCCATTACAAACTAAGTCGGAATTATATGTTATATTGCTAAATTCCATGCCTTTGTTTGTAATCAATTATCAATATTATCATGATGTTTTAGAGTGATGGCAGAATCGAGTTAACCGATACTTGAATTCAAACCTTTTTGGTTAATCATGGTATTCATCATCATATTATCATGAGCTTACACGTTCCAATAGAATGGACAAGCTGAGCTCAAACACTGTCACATTAATGAAACCAGTCTATCTATGATGTTTCATGCTAACATACAGCTAAATTTTGGCTTGGTGGTTTTTATGCAATGGTCTACATCATAAATCGTTTGTCATCACCTCTCCTACAAGACAGGTCACCGGTTGAATTATTATATCACACAGTTCCAAATTATGACAACTTTAGATTGTTTGAGTATCTTGTTTTTCCTTATCTTCGTAATTATGCACCTAACAACTTTAAGTGTTTTAGTGTTATGTTGGAAATGTCTATTTCTATACATATTTTATTTAAATAGAAATAAAATGCAAGGATATCTAGTTTTTATCATAAAAAACAAATCTATAAAGCACAAAGGCCAATAAGGAAAATTATAATTTATTTTCCCTTTATAATTAATTTATAATTAACTTATGAGGCTAATTTACCATCTAATTATCCGATTTTGATTATTAACTTTAAATAATAATTTTTTAATTAGTTTACCATATCATTATTTATCACTAGTTTATGAGTTCACAATTACTTATGAGACTAATTTACCATTTAATTATCCGATTTTGATTAGATTTAAATAAGGAAAAGTATAATTGATTTATCAAGCTAATTTACCACTTAATTATTTCAAAATCTGATATAACTTTAAATAAAAAAAAGTTATAACTTTAATTACAACACCAAATCTCAACCTAAGGTGTTCTTTTAGATAGTGGTTGGTACAGATACATGTTTAAACAAAACATGACAGAACTCAACATAACAAAAATATAAGATTGGACAAGTTTGAACTAGGGATGTTTGTGATACGGTTTAGAGCTAAACCGTATACCGCACCACATATGCGATTTGAGCATTTTTTTTTAAACCGCATATACAGTTTGAACATTTTCTCAAATCGCACTGCAAAATACATGCAATTTGTATCTATCGTAGTTTATGCCTATAATCCAACAATTAAAAGTTTCAAAACACATTATGAAATCGACAATTAAATGACAATACTCCAAAATAATAAAGAATTTCAGTACATCCTTTTTCCAAATACACAGTTGCATGATTAAAAATAGTCTAAAAAGTAAACAAATAAACTTTAACCTAAATTACATGATTAAAAATAGTCTAAAAAGTAAACAAATAAACTTTAACCTAAATTGGCTTGTATCCATTAATTTATTAATATTGTCAATTGTGTAAAAATATTTATAAATTAATTATTTACTAGATTTTCCAAATACTAACTTTTTTCCAAAAAAATATATCGAAGTTGATACAAAACGGCATTTACATAAATCTCTCTCTAAGATCGGATCTTTGAACGCCAAAGGAGACTCAAATCGCTACCATTTTCGTTTCGTTTGCAGCATCAGTTTAAGGTGATTTTCTTCTTCGTAAGCCGTATAATGTTGTTCTAATTTTTGTTCATTCGCAATTTTGTTGGCCAAAAGCAAAATCTACATCTGTTTCTGATTAGAAATTGATGGAGTATGAATATGTGTTAGCTTGCAGAGTTAATTGGTTATCTTTGTGATCTAATTGAGATGCTTGTGGATCTGATCACCGGATCTACTTTTGCAATCCTTAATTTTATTCAGTTTTTGTGCTTATTTGAATTCATAATGTTTATTGTGTGTTATGATCGATTTGAATTTGATTAGATGTGGAATATTCATTCAACTGAAAGCCTCTCAATAATGTTCATCTGAATTTGTGGTTTAGAATTTCCTGAATTTCTGAGAATTTTCCACTTAAAATTATAGTAAATAGTTTAAAATTGCTGGAAGCAAGGAGAATTTTGGTAGATAGGGATCATATCAGAACTTCATCCTCTGAAGTCTGAATGGAATTTGATCCTTTTGGACCTAGAATTAGGGTTCCAAATTGCTATATGTTTGAACAAATGAATGATGATCTACCAAGCCTATATAGATCCACACATTGCAATAGCCAAAAGCCCCATAACAATTTGAATTTGAAGAAAAAAATGTTGGATGATTTCTCTTGGTAGTCCTTCTAATTTGACCATAGAAATGTTTATCAACAAGATTGCGGATATATGGTTTATAGGGGGAGGCTCAGGGGAAAATATGCTAAACAAAGAGAAAACTGAAGAACACCCTCCGAGTCCTCCCTCCGGACAGTATACACAAATGCATACAAGCGATTGAAGCTGTTTTTTTCTATGCACCAATGGATATGCACAAATGCATGTCACAAAATTACCAGTATGCATTTGTGCATACCGTCCAGATGGAGGCTCTCATGGTGTTCTTCAGTTTTCTCTTTTTTTGGCGTTTTTCCCTAAACTTGACCCATGGTTTATAACCTATGAATCATGATCACCAAATTATTTCTGTGATTTGAAAAAGCAATTAGCTTCAGTAACCATTCAGTGTCATTGTTATTTGGTAATTTGCCAAAACTGCTTTCATACTTAAATGTTTTCTTTTTTTCTGGTTCAAAAACTTACAATAATTTTATGAGAAACGAAAGATACATACTTATTGCTGCATTTAAGGATATAAATTGTGATTGTAGTCTTCATATGAAATTTGGTTAGAATTAGATGTCCAGCTTATTACCAAATGGCTTTTGGCTTAATGATACTAATCAAGTTGTACAGTCTTTTAGGTTGTGACTTTGAGTTTCTTCAGAAACATTGGTGGGTGAATTTGTTTGCTTTCCAAAAAATAAAAAGATAATACAGCCTCTTCATATAATAACATTATGAATTCTTCAAGTACTAATAAAAGTATATGAACTTCAGTCTGTAATACTTTTATTTTTTCAGTATTGCGTAGTTATTATATGCAAGTGAACTTGTGAATGCTCTTAGATTAAAGGCCATATGTTTGGCAACCATAAGCTAGTTTATTTTTAAACCTTGTTTGGTTAGCCATAAACTAGCTTTTTGAAAAGCTATTTCAAGTAGAGATGTAAACCCCAGTCCGGTCAAAGCCCGAATCCAGATCCGGTCAAAGCCTGGACCGGACCAAATTCGGTAAGTCCCGGTTTTAGGCTCGCGGTCCGGAATCGGATTTAATATTAACATTTTTCCTCGGCCCAATCCGGAATTTTAAAAAAAGTAGCCGTTTATAGATGTTTGATTCAAAAGTGACCTTTTTTCACTTCAAAACACTATAAATACCATAAGCTAGCTTTTTGAAAAGCTATTTCAAGTAGCAGTTTTAATAAGTTCCAGGGTTTTTTTTTCACTTTTTCCAATCACCCCCCTTGTTTTTTCCTGTAAATATTTTTGGAAAATTTGCCAAAATAGTCATTTTTTGCTTGTGGTTTCATCAAATATCCAATTTCTCCCCAAAGTTACCAAAATAGCCATCAGGTACGCAATTGCGAACGGGTGAAAATTTAAAAAACCAAATTTTACATATTTGGTTCCTGAAATTGCGAACCTAGTTCAGATTATTTTTTTTTACATTTTCACCCCTTCGCAATTGCAAACCTGATGGCTATTTTGGTAACTTTTGGGAGAAATTGGCTATTCGGTAAAAACCACAAGTAAAAAATGGATATTTTGATAAATTTCCTTAATTTTTTTCAATATGTCCTTTTAGGTCATTTTTATATTATCATCCAGCTTATGAGCTAGTTTTTACTTAGTTTATCAGCTAACAGCTAGCTTATCTGCTTAGTTCACCTAACATTTCCTTTGCTTAACAAACTGTCATTTAATATAAACAATTTCAGGTAAAGTAATGGCGGTGAATGGAGGAGCTCCGCCAAGAGGAAGTGCAGCCGCCACTGCCGCCAACTTGAGGAGGAGGAGGACTGGCGGCACTGGAGCAGCAGCAGGCGGAACAGCTGGAAACATGCTCCAATTTTATACCGATGATGCCCCTGGATTAAAGATCTCTCCAAATGTCGTTCTCGTTATGAGCATTGGCTTCATTGCTTTTGTTGCCGTTCTACACGTTATGGGTAAGTTGTACTTTGTTCGTAGAGAGGCTTAAAACCAAAGGATCCTTCTTTACTTGATCTCTAGATTATATCTTTTAATTTACATTCTACTTTTTGATCGGTTGAAATCGCAGAGTTTTTAATCTTTTCGTTGTTTCTTAAACCGTTTTCAGATTAATTAAATGAATTAGAGAATTGTTTTAGACTATGGTAGCGTTTGTTTTTTAACAAGTGTTGAAGTCTGAAATCTGATTTCATTTCGGATTTATAAGAGATGGTGCTGAAGTCTGAAATTTGAATCAGTTAGATTGTTTGTTTTTACGTCTGAAATTTGAAATCTGAATCAATCATTGATATCTAAATCCCTGACAATGTGGGTGTACATGAATAAGAGGAATTAAGTGGTGAGGTTATCACATTTTTTTTCCAGATGATCTTCAGACTTAAGAGAGGGTCTGAAAAAAGAAAAAAAACAAACGATCTGAATTTAAAAACGTCTGAACGAATAAGTAATAATTAAGAGGTCAAATTGAAAAAACAAACAGAGCCTACGTGTTTTTTTTGTAGACATCAAAATGGTGTAAAAATTGCACCATGGATGGTGTATTTTTGGGTGAAAACCCGATTCAGCGATTCCTATGGTCTTCAAGAAATAACAATTTAACCTTTTGGATAGCTTAGTTTATCCGACTGTTAACTTCAGAACCTCATAAGATAAGTTGAGGTGCTTGCAAGATGGTGTGCATACCCACAGTTATTATAAAAAGAGTAAACAACGTTTTTTTTTTGTTCATGTGGTGTGTTGAAAGTTGTTGTTTTTGTCCGTGTGTTTTCGAAACCACGTTTTCGTCTCTGTGGTTTTACAATTAATTGTTTATTTTTTCTCTTATAATTAACGTTAAAACACTGATGAAGTTGGCCTTAGCGACAAAAACAAAAAATGAATGCAAACGACACTATGACAGGTTCAAAACCGTAATTTTAAAACCACAGGGATGAAAGTTGCAATCTATAACAAATCATAAAGTACGAAGACGTAGTTTATTGTAAAGAAAATGGCAACATGGTATCTGTTACGGTGTATTTGGTACACTGGACAAACAAAATAAGGATAAGTGGAATACAGGAAGAGAGTGGCACACAATGGAACGGGCCTGTTCCACCCCGACCCCATTGAACAAGGTAGAACAGACTTATGTTTTACCAATATAACCTCAAAATAAAACTTAATTCTTTTCTAAAACCTCAAATATGCTTTCTTTTTTAAATTTAATTCATTTTTTAAATTTTATTTATTGTATTTTATAATCTTTAAACTTTCACTTCACTGTCATCAAAATATTATTTTGTTACGGTTTCTATATTTTGTTTAATTTATATAATTTATCAAATAGTAGTAATAATAAAAATAATATTAGAAAAGGTATAAAATGAAAATTGGAAACTACATAAATTTTTTATTTTGGTGTCATTTTAATCGTGTTGATGGAAATTTGCTAATACTATATTTTGTATATAAAATATTTATTTTATTATAATTCAATAAATTACGTTATTAATCAAAATATATAAATAACTCATTAGGGGTAAATTAGTCATCTTATTTGTTCTGCCATGTCCAATTTTGTCTTACCAAACACTGAACAGGACAATTGTTCTGTCATGTTCTATTCTGTCTCATCCCATCATGTTCTGTCATATCCTGTCTGGATACCAAACACATTCTTACTGTTTATTTTCCGGTCAAAGTTGTTATAAACAAGGGATTAAGAGGAAGACCATGTAAAGTTTAAAACATAATTGCATAAATCAAATCAAACGAATCCAATATATTTCGTCTGAGGGTCTGAGGAGGGTGGGATGTATGTGTAGTTGATCTTTACCAGAAAAACAGAGTGTCAGTTTCCATGAAGACTATCTGCTTATACAAAGTGTACAAAAGGAAATGATACCAGACGGACCTACTAAGGCCCGAGGGGGTCCAGTGTTACCGCTTACTCGATTATTACAACAACATTTTTTAGGCATTTGAAAGGTGCATCTGTTTGATTTTGAGAGCTGCTCTGAAATATTTTGAATTTTTTTTAACAAAAATTAAACATTAGTGAAATGGTTGGATTAACACTTCAAGAGGTTGCGGGTTTGATTCTTACTTTAAATGGAATTTTAATTTTTGAGCTTTTAAATTTTGGCTCCGAGAACATTATCTGAGGCCCAATAATGTTATTACTAAAAATATCAACAATAAATATATAGTTGTAAGAATCAACCTCACAACCTCAAGATATAACTATCATTATGGCGAGAAGACTTTTTGTTAATTGCTATGATCTTAATAATTCTTATTACTTTTCTTTGATGATATATTATCTTCCTCATTAATTCGTCTTAAAATTTGCCAATTTTATTTCGTTTTCATAGCAATATATATTATTTTAAAAGTCAAGGTTGATTATATTTGGAAAGATACATTTTATTTTTTTTAAATTAACACAATTGACTTTTTTTTTTCAAATCAAATCACTTTGTTATGAACCTTGATCCACGTTAAAGTAACACCCGCTCAGAAAATTTATAAATCCATATTAAAGTAACACAAAATTTATAAATCCATGTTAAATGATACAACTTCCTAAAAAAAGATTTTAAAATAGAAAAATATGAAGAACTTGAAATAAAAAAAGACCGCTAAAATCTGAAAAAGAAATTGAAATTTGAATTTTTTTTAAAAATTGTATTAAATTTCAACAACTTCTTCAAAAATTATTACGTAGTCATAAATATTAAAATATTCCATACATACATTTCAAAAATTGAGTGTTTATTGTTTGTGGAAATATAATAGGAAAAATTATTTCACACTCACGGTAATTATTTAAAAAAAATTCAAAATTTGGAACATTTTACATCTCTTCCCCGTACACTTTATTTTGGAGAATCTGTTGGAAAAAAAAAACGTATTTATTGACCATGTATAGTATGGTTCACTTAAAATGAGTTTCTCCGTTTTTAAATCTATGTGGAATAAAAAATTACTTGACGATAATATTCTTTTTTACAAATTATTTTCAAAGAAGTTCTTAAACACGGCGTTTCATAAAAAAAATTCACACTATTATTAGGAGAAAGCATTATATCAATGCGAATGTTAGAGTCCCACATCGGTTAGACTTGAACCATTTCTCATATGTATATGTTGGAACCTTCCTTTCTCCTCAAGGGCTTTTTTGAAGATTCATCTAGGGGTTCCACATATCCTAATAGCGAAGAAAAAAAGGTTCATAAACATGAACTGATTCTTTATCAAAATGATACGGCTCAATCTAATTAAATAATAGAAAATAATTAGAATTTTTAAGTTATGTAAACCGGTTAATTATTGAAGGTAGAAGATTTATAAAATGCATATTAAAAGGAAGCATGATATGACAATATATCTTTAAAACGTGATATGATAAAATTATGAGCAGAGATACTACTTAACACATTGTTGTTTTATAGGGGGCGGTAGGAGGTGGGTTACTGAGAATTTAAATCTGGTTGTGAACGTGAAGACAAATGAGAGCGTGACATGTGTCATATTCAAAATGAATAATCAAAAAAATATTCAGACTGAATATAATATTTATTCCGTCTGAATAATGCTTATTCGGACTGGATAAATACTATATTCAGTCTGAATAATCTGTATTTAGACACAGTGTCGCGCTTTCATTTGTCCTCACGTTCACAACCAAATTTGAGTTCGCATAAGAACTTTCCTCTTGTTTTATATATGTTAAGTGACATGACATGTAAGACATTATAATAATTAATAAATGTGGATAAATGTAAACGTTGTGGGATCGTGTGAAAAGAAGAATTAAGGTGAAAAGCGTAAGTAGGGATCTGAACTCTTGATCACTTTTAATCACACACACAACCATGAATTGCGCTCTTTACAAGAATTGGTCTGGTGCATCTCACTAGTGTCGATCTTCAGTTGAGAATGATCATATCCAAGGATCCAAATTCCTTCTTACGTTTCTCACCATAACTTATCTTATCTTCTCACCGGAACCCAACCCTAATGCAAACCCTACTTTGATATTTGAACTTTAATTTTAGAGCACAAATACTTCAAATCTCAAATTATGCGTGTAATCAATATCTTTTTAGTTCTTAATCATATCGATCACTTAAATGCCAAATTGTATATTACAAATTAGTATATGATTAATTATTTGGACAAAAATGATTATCAACAACATCAACCTGCTCTACACGGACCATGCCTGTTAAAACACCAATATAAGAAGCATTTTTTACTCACTTAACGGCTGAGGCTAGCAATGATTATTGTTGCAGGATCACCCCGCTCTTTTATCAATTGAGCTACATGTTGAAGACAAATTAATATGATTATTGTCGCACCTTGTGCATTAGCCACTTGTACATTAATCAACCGGATCCAATTTCTTATTTTTCATTCGAATGTTTGAGTCGAGATGATTCATAATGGCCAACTTGATCCTGTTCCATCGGGATTTCCAATAAGGAATCTCTAGGAAATTCACCGACTCCAACTACCATCCATGTACCATATACAATCAGTATTAGATCTGACCAACTACATATTCTACTTGATGTACGTTACTGGCAACCCTCATTTTATATTTTTTTTTCCAAGGATGTTGTACATTTGGTTGTGAGTTGGTATACTTGTATAGATAGGTAAAGGTTCAAGTCTGGTACGTGCAAGAGGGAGTTATATTGCTTTTGGAGATTGAGCTCTTTGTAGGCATTAGGCTCTTAAGCCAGCCAGTAGACATTGTATATCTAATTTATCTTGTTGGTCCCAATAAGGGTCTACAAGAGTTAAATGATAAGTAAACAGTTTGTAGAAGGGGGGGGGGGGTTGAATACAAACACACAGATTTTGGTTTTTAAATGAGTTTATAGATTATAAACAAATTTACAGTTACAAGCGGAATTAGAACAAGTTTAAAACCTTTTCTATTGTAACTAAAAAACACGAAGTATGATGCACAAGAAGATGAAAGAAAGAATAAAGAGGGTATAGGTTAGATAGAAACATGCATTAAGATGAAGAAGATATCTCCATCTTATTTATACCTGTTTGTCTTTAAAGCAAGACAAAAGGTACATGCCACGTGTCAAGCTTGGATAGGAAGCTTGTCCTTGTTAATAAGACAACCATGCTTTTGCCCGAATATAAACAGTACCATATCAGATATGATGGGGAAATAAGAGACAAGTCGTACGTCCTTTTCTGACATGGTTCGAGGTTTGACTTTTATGCATCGAGGATAAGATCAATCTTTAATCTTGCAAGAGAAGCTTCATTTGATCGCTGATACTGAATCTTCAAGGATGAATTTCAGTATCGCTGAGGCTTCACAAGACCTCACACTTTGAGTAGACAATCGCTGCTATCGCTGAACCGTTTCAGTTCACTTAGTTGATTAGCTCTTTCTTCAGCTAGAGTCTTCGACTTTCGCTGAATGGTCTTCTGGTGTGATAACTGATCTTCAGGTCTTCAGAGATAAGCTTGTAGTTCCTTGACCTTCAGCGATCGCTGATAGCAATCAGCATGTGCTATCGCTGAATTTGAACAGAAGCTTAACTACGTAATTTCACTAAGTAAATTTAAAGGAATCATATTCAAATCACTGAGAGGAGTTATGATCAACAATCTCCCCCTATTTGATTATGATTAAGCAACATAGGAAAATTGCTTTAAGAGACTAGTAAAGGACTTAGGAAATATTTAAAGAAAAATTTTCTAAGTGCTAATCTGTAAAGTCTTTTTCAGCTAGTCTATTATCTGAATTGAGTTTCATTTATAAGGATACGAAAGCATAATTTTTTACAAGTAGATAAGCTTAAAGTACATTCACTGATTGAATTTTCAAAGTGAAAGATCAGCGAGTAAAAGATAGTGTAACGAAAATAGAACTCTTATGTTCATTGTCCCTTTTACTATTTTCAGGAATCTTTTCAGTACTAGGATGGAGTAAAGTACTTTGAATTTCATTAATTATAATCTGAAGAATTACAACGAAATGAAATTACAATGATAAAGGTAAAGTACTTGTACACTGAAGAAATATTACAAAGGAAGTAGAAAACTATGACTAGTCAGAGATATTCTCGTTTTTTCTTTGTAGCTCATTCTCATAAAGCGTCTTCTGTCGATTCATTAGAGGAGTATCTGACCAGCAGCGCCAAAGCATAATCTTTATGAGAGAGGATGGGGCCTTGTGAATTTCTTGGTTTCTGAAGAGTCCTAAGAATCCTTCATTATCCAAGAATATCATACCAGGTTCAGGCAGTGAGATGATTTCATCTTCTTCATATCTTCGGTCTTGAGGGAGAGAGGTACAAAGCATTGATATATCAGGGAGCTCAAGATGACCAAGAATGCTTTGATAATCAAACTTAGTTTCATGCTCATTCTTAGCACTTGAACTTCCTTCAGCGGTTGATCTTTTCTTTTTGCATGATTCAGGGAGAGGGGGAACTTGCACATGTTATGACATTTTTTGCAGCAACTGATCCAGCACACTGTCCACCACGTCCTTGAATTTGGATTTGGAACCCTGAGTGGCGTCTCTGATTTCTAGCCATTCAGTGTATCCATAAATTCCTAAGAATTTGGCTTCTTCTCTCTCTGTTCTGTTCGTCCTTGTCATTCTTACATATACCTTTGGACCACCTCTGTTGGAGTGTCACCCTTGGATAGTTGCATGAATGATTTTGACTTCAGATCTTCGAAATTTCAGCCTGTCAGTGCACCAATCAAGCTCTTTGTCTTTCTGCTTAGTGGCTTCAGAGGTCAGTGCACTTAGGTTCTTCTGTTGAGCGAGAATTGGATCTATATTTATGTGCTCTTGTGCAAGTTCTTTTTGTACGAGAGCTTCAGCGACCCTTTCACTCTTTTTCAATTGTTCTCGAGTCGCCTTATCTCTTGCAGAGTCTTCCCTGAGTAATTTTCTTGCTAAAGCAAGATCATTCTCAGTTTGCTTTATTTTCTCATCCCTGATTCTTTGTGTTTCTAAAGCTTGTTCTCTCTCTTCTCTGGACAAAAAGTAGAATTCATCTACCATTCTTATTGGTATGGCTTCAATGGGTTCAGCTTCAGGCACCCTTATTCTTCTTGCTTCGAATTCCTTAAGGAATTTTATTCGCCTTTCTTCTTCTTCCGGCTCGCTTATGATCGGCTTTTGAACGCGACGCCTGGGAATAAGGCCTTCTTCTTCTTCAGAGTCAGTTTCAATTATGTACATAAACTGCTCTTCAGAATAAGGTTCCTTCCATGAAGTTGAGTCCTTTGGGGGACGGGGATCACTGAGGGAAGGAGAGGAGGAAATAGTATTGTCAGAGGGAGTTTTTGTGGGTGAAGAAGGGAGTATGGGAGTTTCAGGGAGAGGTGCAGAGAAAGGGATAAGAGGAAGAGATACCTCAATTGTGGTCTCCCCCTCAGATATAGGGATAGTGGCATCCAGATCTACCACTTCTTTTCCTTTGCCTGAGGGACCGGATTGTTCTTGAGAGGGTTGCGGTCCGTCCCCCAAGGGCTCTTGATGAGCGACACCAGACCTTGACAATCTGAAGTGCTCTAAGGCACTTCCAATGTCGTCGTCATCTTCATCATCATCCATCCCCCCATAGTGAGGGATAGGTTCTTCATCATCTTCTTCATCATCATCATCATCTTCTTCTTCATCAGCAGCTTCAGCTTCAGGCCGCTGGATGTAAGGAGAGATTCTCTCTACAGGGAACCTCTTGTTATGCTCCGAGATTAGTTCGTCAGCGAACTCTTTGGCACATCTCTCCCCCTCAATGTTATCAGGAGGTAGACAATGCACCATCAGAGTGCGAACATTTGTCTGAACGTCCTTCAGCTTCTCCTCAGCTTCTTGAAGCTGGTCCGATCAGCAGCGTTGAAAGACGAGGAACTTGCCTCAGAGAGCTTTGTGCGCATCTGCATCATATCGGATTGAGTCTTTTGCATAGACTCAAGGATGTTTCTTAAGCAGCAACCTTCTGCTCCAAGTTTGTCAGGGTCTGATGGAAGGCCTTGTTATCTTCCTTCAGGCCGAAAACGTTAGATATCAGGTTGCTGACGTTAGTCTTGATCGCTGGAGTAGCAACGATCTTTCTGAAGATAAGCTCGGCCGACGTCTGAAGGTTTTCCACCCTAGCCCTTGTGAGAGCACATTCTTTGACCAGGTAGTCAATTGCAGGGAATGTGGGGTTGGGAAGGACAATGGGAGGCAGCTCGGTGACTGTAGTGGGAAGCTTGGGAGCAGCCATCTCTGTCTTCACATCTCTGAGCTTTGCGGCAGAGGGATGGCCCTGAGGAGACTTTCCCATATCCTTGCTGATGGGAGGAGCGTTGGTGGTCGTGGTTGTCGTCGCTGAAGTAGGAAGAGAAGCGACACCGGATGATGACATAGATAAAGATGCCAAAAACACATCCGGATTAGAAGAAGGATGAAAAATCGTATTTGTCTCCCTGAGAGTATCTTGAGGATTACTCTTAGGGACTACATTTGCAAAGGTAGTGTCTAAAGGATCACTGACTAGTGTCTTAGAGTATCTGAGAGAGATACTCTGAGGTCCTTTAAATTTGGCCTTCCAAAACTCAGATTGCCTGAACAATAATGAGGTTTGGACTGCGTGCATTTCATCATTATCAGGGATAGGGACAACTATCGCTGAGTCATTTGCTGAGGTGAGGACCAAAGAAGAGGAGATAGAAGTAGAAGAGAAGGTTGTGGAAGTAGTACTTGATCCAGCTTCAGCAGAGCTGGCTAAGACACCCTCAGTGACCGTAGTCGTTGTTGATGTAGGTAGTGCTGAAGAAGCAACAACGGATGTACAGACCGTTGAAGTGGTTGTGGCTGCAGTTGGTGTTGGTAGAACACCAAAATCAGAGAGGGTGGTCTTTTGAGAGACCAACTTCTTTGGCTTTCTTTGTTTTGGTTGCGATGGTCTTTTTATGACCATCAGTTGGTTGTTTCCTCTTAATACCAGCAGTGTCTGGGTTGCTCGCTGTTGGGTTTGACAACGAGGTGGACACTGGAAGAGGTGCTCCAATCACCTGCAGCATGTAGGGTGTGAAAGGAGCATCACCTGGACGTTCCGCAATGTCCAGGGACTTCTTCCCTACTATAGAGAAGGAGTGATCGCCGACCTTCGGGTATTCTTCCCCGAAGGCAACTTTCATTATGGTTGCGAAGAAGCGAGGATAAGGAATAACAGGATGTCTGGTGGCAGCGTCGATGCGACTGACCATGTCGCTGAAGATGTAATCAGTGTAATTCAGGTTGTGGCCGGTGCAGAGTGAGTAAGCGAGGTATTGAAAGTGCTTGCTCGCTTGATCATGCGAGCCGATCTTCGACCCCAAGCACTGGATTACCTGAGTGAAGATATACTGCCAGCGAGCAGGGAGCCTTTTCTTTTCTAACTTAGAGCCCACTATCTTCAGAGAGGGATTCTCCCAAGAGTATCCAATGGAGTTCCAAGAATGCATCAATTTGCATCTTGGTAGGTTTCTTCTCCTTCACTGCTGGATTTCTCAGGAAGGCTCTGCGTCTCCCTGTACGTGCTAAGAATCAACAGTGGGGCAGTATCAGCGATCAAATGAAGCTTCTCTTGCAAGATTAAAGATTGATCTTATCCTCGATGCACAAAAGTCAAACCTCAAACCATGTCAGAAAAGGACGTACGACTTGTCTCTTATGTCCCCATCATATTTGATATGGTACTGTTCATATTCGGCCAAAAGCATGGTTGTCTTATTAACAAGGACAAGCTTCCTATCCAAACTTGACACGTGGCATGTACCTTTTGTCTTGCTTTAAAGACAAACGGGTATAAATAAGATGGAGATATCTTCTTCATCTTAATGCATGCTTCTATCTAACCTATACCCTCTTTATTCTTTCTTTCATCATAAAGAAGATATCTCCATCTTATTTATACCCGTTTGTCTTTAAAGCAAGACAAAAGGTACATGCCACGTGTCAAGTTTGGATAGGAAGCTTGTCCTTGTTAATAAGACAACCATGCTTTTGGCCGAATATGAACAGTACCATATCAGATATGATGGAAACATAAGAGACAAGTCGTACGTCCTTTTCTGACATGGTTCGAGGTTTGACTTTTGTGCATCGAGAATAAGATCAATCTTTAATCTTGCAAGAGAAGCTTCATTTGATCGCTGATACTGAATCTTCAAGGATGAATTTCAGTATCGCTGAGGCTTCACAAGACCTCACACTTTGAGTAGACAATCGCTGCTATCGCTGAACCGCTTCAGTTCACTTAGCTGATTATCTCTTTCTTCAGCTAGAGTCTTCGACTTTCGCTGAATGGTCTTCTGGTGTGATAACTGATCTTCAGGTCTTTAGAGATAAGCTTGTAGTTCCTTGACCTTCAGCGATCGCTGATAGCAATCAGCGTGTGCTATCGCTGAATTTGAACAGAAGCTTAACTACGGAATTTCACTAAGTAAATTTAAAGGAATCATATTCAAATCACTGAGAGGTGTTATGATCAACATATCTCACACATGATATTCTTCAGACAGGACCATGGGTTGGTTTGGGGATTATCGATTACAAATCCTTTTGCACAGTCGTAACGTCATATCTTTTAGCACATTCTTAATTTGTGTATTTATCGTATTTGTTAAAAAATTAAATTATTTTGGACAATTGTTCATCCATTCTCAATTGCTATCACAAATTTAGGTCATTTAATTCTTTCTAAGCTTCCAAATTAATATACAATTGAAACTCCATAATTAATATTCAATTATTTGTAGTGTATTTGAGATAATATTTTTGGTTGGTCCAACTCAGTGTAACATGTCAAATAATTCACTAGAATCATAAGATGATGTATTTTGTACGTAAGATATAAATCAATATCTTATAAATTACATATGTATGAATGATATAAGAAGACTTCTTGAAAATTACGGTTTTCGTCCTTGTGGTTTAAAAAGTGCTATTTTCATCCCTGTTGTTTGTAATTTATTGTTATTTTCATCCCTAAACTAGCTATTACTTTTTTAAGTATAAGGGACCAAAATAGTAAAGAGTTTTATACCACAGGAAAGAAAATAGCAATAAATTACAAGTCATAAAGATGAAAATAGCAATAAATTACAAGTTATAAAGATGAAAATAACAATAATTTACAAACTATAGGGATGAAAATCACAATTTTTAACAAACCATAGGGACGGAAAAGCGTAATTTACTCTAAAAATATATTGAACAATGACGTATGTCATATAGCTCAGTTGGTAAAGGAGTGGGGTGACTTTACTTAAATACAAGATAGGTCCAGGGTTCGATCTCGATCCCCTTGTTAAGTCTTAGCCATCTAAAAATATCCTCTCACGTTGGTGTCCTTAAAAGCAGGTTCGAGTACAGTCGGTTAGTATTACTGATAATCAACTTTTGTCAAATATATTAAACAATTAAACATACGGTATAAATAAAGTGAGAAAATGAAGAGTGCTTTTTGAATTGGGTACACTACTTAAATAATATTTACTTCTTTATAAGTTTGTGTATAAATTAACAAAATATTAATTAATATATAAATTATTAATTATTAATATCGGTTAAGTAATATCTCAATAATCAATTATAGTTGTTTCAAACGTATTAAATTATAGAGTTTCATATATTAGGTAGTAATATTCATCAGAACGCAAATTATGAAAGTAGATGGTAAAAATAGAGGTTTAAATGTTTTTCTTGTTGAAAGTTATGGGCATCAAATTATGAAATGGGAGCATCGGAAATAAGTGTCTATTTAATATTACATCAAATCTTTTACGTAATATTTTATTTTTACCCACTTTGTTACCAAGTTACATCAAAAGAAGAAAAAGATATAAATATATAAATGAATTGAAAAAATCTCATCAATTTAGGCTATCTCCGGTAAAAATAAGTTATCTTATAAGCTAGTTTATTTTCAGTGTACACGTTTAGCAAACCATAAGCTAGCTTATTGAAAGGCTACTTGGAGCGTTTTAGAGTTTATTGTCAATTTTTCCAATTATAACCCTCTTTAATATTAATTATTAATTATTATTATTTGTCAATGTGTTCTTTTTGGTCATTTTAGATTCTTATAGGCTAGTTTTTCCAAACATGATTTTTTTATCAGCTAGCTTATCAGTCATCCGTTAGTTTATCAGCTACCCGCTAGCTTATCAGCTAGTTTGCCAAACATAACCTTAAACTCAGAAAACAAATATGGAACACTAATTTTTTTAAAAATATGGTATGAACTCTTTTAAAGAAGAAAATAGCTACAATAAGCATCTCAAACTTTTGATTGGTTTTTCTATATGGATAAAGTGTTATCTGCATGGATTAATCTATTTGTTTAATTGAGAAAGTTTTATTGATAAGGTTTTTTATAGATAGAAAGAACGTGTTTTTTAATTAAGAGGTGTAGATTTGAAAAAAAAACACATGGTTCTTTTGCATAAAGCTTCCTAATAAAAGTTTATTAAATAAACCACTTTTTATATCATTAAACTACTACCAAATAAATTTTGTGAGTTTCATTAAAAGTCATTAACCTACTAACAAGAAAGAAATCAACTTCAACATCAATAAGCATCTAAGTTCATCCATAATACTGCAACCTATTGGGCTTTTAATAACTGGGCCCATCTATTATAAGTCCCAATTCCCAAACTTCAGGTCCACTTGTCTACCTCTGTTTATCTATACTATATTATAAAGCATTTGACAAAAACTCTTAAAAACATATTATTATGCGGTTAATACAATTGATTAAAGCATGATTACTTAAAATTCAAAAATGGTATTATTTTGATTAATTTCCTTATTAAACCTATATTATAATTTAAAATAAAATCTGAAATAAAGAAAGTTTACAAAAAATAAAATCTATTTTTTCAAAACTAACAAAATCGTATTATAAAATTGATAAAGACAAAAAAATAAAATACAACATTAAAATTAAAATGGATCTCGCTGCATTACGCGAGTATCTTTCTAGTAGTTACATAATGAATACATTATACATATATGTAAGAAACACTTACGAATACAAATTGGCTTAATGTTTATCGATAAAAATTATCATCATCAATTACTTAATAAAGTAAGATTATATATAACTAAAATAGCATAGTATAAGCATCTCTTAACCGGTAAGTATTAACTGGGTAAGAGTCCTAACATTTTCTGTTAGCAAAACTACACGATAAAAAATTGTTGGTAAAGACCATCATCTAGACTCTTACCAAGTAAGCATCCATTATCCCATAAAAAGATAATACCCTCTACGTCCCAAATTAAGTGTCTACATTACTATTTTTTTTTTGTCCCAAAATAAGTGTCCACTTTCAAAAGTAAGTTTTTAATTTCCCATTTTACCCTTAAATATGAGATGGAGAAAATTTCTCTCTCTACTATTAAGGATATAAAAGTGTCATTTGGTTATTTAAAAAGTGTAATAATTACACTTTCCTAAAACCGTGTCATTTTCGTTGTGGACATTTATTTTGGGACAGAGGGAGTAATATTTACACATTTATCCGATTTAAAATAAAATAAAGTCTTATATATCATGCTTCAACTTCAACACCAAATCTTATAAACAAGAAATAAAAATAACCAAAAACAAACACTAGATTGTGTTCACGTAAAGACCACCAGTCTGCTTACGTGAGACCACATTTTCACCCTTAAAACTTTACAGCAAAACACTGTGAAGGAACCTGTTCGAAATTTTTTTATCTTCACATTGTTTTGCTGTAAAATTTCAAGTGAAAACATAGTCTCACGGATCTCACAAGAAAAGGCTGGTCTCACGTGATCCCAAGTCAACAAACACCACCTTAAAAGAAGCTAAATATTTCAAAAGATAAAAAGAGAGATGTTTAAATAACCAACCATACAGGTAGTAGCTGAGCATGTACACAGGCTTACAAAAAGATTTTTTGGTAAAAAAAAACAAAATGTTAAAACCTTCCCTCGATATTCAGAAAGTGTTGATTACTAGTAATTGGCATCAAAAGATACTTACTTACTTACTGCCTAACCTTAACCTATGTACATTAACACAAGTTAAACTAGTGCATGGTATCAGCAACCACATTGTCGTCCACCGGTTTTGGGCCGCCACACGATCTTGAAACCGATTCAAACAGTTTTTCGATCTCTGGAGCACACCTTGTGAAAGATCGGCTCCAAAAGTTGTACCTAGGGTTCTGCACCATAATAATATATATATATATATATATAACAAGTTAGTTGAGAGGAAGGTTCAAATGAGAACTTTGTAAATTTGAAGGAATAAAGGAACACTTGTGGACCACATATGATGTAGGTCCTACATAATATTAATATTAAATCATTTCTGATTTAATATGATTTAATATTAAATCAGAAATGATTTAATATTATGTGGACTCACATCAATGGTCCACAAATTGTTCCTTGTTCCTTTAAAGAGGGGTGGTTCTCGTATGATCCTTATATATATATATATATATATATAAGTGATTGAGATTTCTACAACACTTGCTAAATCATTCATTCATCACATGATTGATTTTTTTACCTTAATAAGTTCAATGAAGGTGATTAGAAGGCCCCATGGGTGTGGTCGGTTAACAATCAATCGCTCCAATAGAACTCTTGTGATCTGTTCCTGGATCGCTTCCTGCATACGGCTCATATTCATTCACACATTACTAAACTTTGTACAACAATGGTTATATATATATATATATGTATGTATATAAGGGTGATAAAGGACCATGAGGGACTAATCTTAATCATTAAAGAGTTTAATCAAAGGTTACTAATCAGGGTGGCACTTTTGTAATATATAATAGAAAGAGAAGGGGGTAATAGTGATTTTGTTACAACCGTCATATTGGACCTTTCTAATTCATCGTTGACTACACCTGGATTCATACGGTGAATCTAGTGGAATTAGTATGTGTTCTATAAAGAACGATCAACTATATTTGGATTTTCATGTGGTGAATTAGTATGTGTTTCATGTGGTGATCGATTATGTTTCATCTATCATCTATTGTTGAATCTTGTTACCAAAATGACGATTATGCCCTTTTAAACTAAAAATAGCTTTCAATTAAAACCAAATTTAGGCTTAGATCGGTCCTCATGGTTTTCAAACTTTTTTTGGTTTTTATTTGATTTTTATATTATATACATATATATATATATATATATGTATATATTTGATGATGTTTGAAAGTGAATGAGAGGATGCGAAAGAAGTGAACTAACCTGGTTAGATTCAGAGAACAAGTAAAGTAAGATGAAGGAAAAGTAATGTGTGTGGTTGTTGGGATATCGTAGTTGGTTTGCAACCGCATTCAAAAACAAGTAACGTCCTTCTGTCTCTAGCTCCAATATTAGCGTTTGAAAGATATCCAAAGCCGCACCCACCAAAAAGATAGCCAATGAAGCATTACTTGCCATCGACTGTCCATGAGGAGTTCTTGCCTGCAGCTGCTGAATCGCCTGCAATAACACAATTTTGTCAGAATTTTATCTAAAAAATAGACTCAAAATATTCTCAAGAAAAGAGAGGAAAGAGTTATTTATATATATAGGGGCGGGTTCAAATGAGAACTCAAATTTGCTTGTGAACGTGAGTACAAATGATAGTGCGACACGTGGCATATTCAGACAGAAAAATGTAGGAAATTATTCAGACTGAATGTAGTGTTATCCAGTCTGAATAATAATACATTCAGACTGAATAAATACTATATTCAGTCTGAATATTTCTTTGATTATTCAGTCTGAATATCGCGCTCTCATTTGTCCTCATGTTCACAACCAAATTTGAGTTCTCATTTGAACTCCTCTCTCTCTCTCTCTCTCTATATATATATATATATATTACCTGCATTCCAACGTAAAGTACAAGGGAGTTCATCAAAGGCACGTTGTATCGTGTTCCAGCTCTTGCAGCCTCGCTTGGTGAAAGAAGAAGTTTCTGCTTCAATTCAGAAAGAAACGAAGTCCCTTGTGGCCTCGTCTGCAGAAATAATTATAATTATAATTATAATTAAATACCATTTATGCTTTAAATGAATCAACTTAATTAGGGTTTATCTTTTATCTTTTCCACCTTCTACTTATTTCTAGCTTGCATGTATGTTGAACATGTGCCATTACAGCCATCAGAATTAGAGCTTTGAATTCACAATTTGACGATTAGTAAACAAAATTATGTACCTTAAGATACTCATCCACATCATTTTTCATTTGTTTGGCTTTCAAAGCTGCATCGACCTCCGAAAGAATGCGGGGTGATTGACTGATTTCAGCCAGCAGATCAATCTGAAAGAAAATATTACATTTAAGGATTAGTTAAGATCATGATGAAACACCCGAAGCCCGCCCTGGTCCGGCCTTAAAGCCCAATCAGGCCCAAAAAAATTCAAGGCCCAGCCCAAAGATGCCCAATCCGGCCTCCAAACCAAAAAAGCTTGGCTCGGGCCTGAAAATCCTGGGCTTTTTTGGCTTCCTGAATCAAATCCCATACGTCTAAGAATAGAGATTTAAACAAATGGTATTCCTATGAAAAAGACCAATTAGTTGATTACAAAAAAAACAAAATTCGAAAGTATATTTATAACCAAGTAAAGAGGATAATTTTCAAAAAAACTATAGATATGATCTTTTATCATATAAATATATTCATTTTGAAACTAAGAAGAACTCCTATATTTATAGATCATCATTAGAAACAAATAAGAACCAAGAAAATTCCAACAGAAATAAAGAACTTTTTTAAAGATACTCAAGAATATTCCTATGAATAATCATCTAGGAAAAAGTTATAGTTATATAATTATATATATGGAAAAAAAATCCAGATAGAAAATATTTGGTTTGTAAAACTAAAAAAATATTAAGGCTGAACCTAAACCTAATAAGGACCAAAAAATGGATAAAATTCATAATAATGGTCATTTTTATCTTCCGAGCCATTCAAATTCCTAAATCAATTACAAATACAAAAGGGTAAAAAATACACAATTAAGACGAGAAAAGAGACCTTCAAGTTGGGAGTGGAGGGATCAGGTAGCCTCATATTGCGTGGAAACGCACTGAGTACTATATTCCGCATTTGGATACAGCTTGGAGGAATGATATCACAGAAACTGAAATGATAATCACATAGGAACTCTGGAAAATCATGAAGCAACACCAACAGCACTCTGAGTGTGCCTTTGTATAGAAAACGAACCTAAATAACACAAAAAAAAACATGAAAAATATAAGATGATAAAGTCTGTATACATATACTAATAAGATAAAAGTTTTCGATAAAAGATTACAAACCGGCTCCCCAAGTTCAGCATTCCTCAAGAAAGGCTCCATGAACTGGAACAAATCTACCAGCAAGCGTTGGAAATATGGCCACCCCTTTTGAGCATTTCCACTCAGCAATTTTGGCATGAAACTTCTGTGACTTACTAGCTCAAGCCATACAAAGCTGAAACACCAATTTTTACTTCACATTAGATGCACTACGTATAATATACAAATGGTTGTTTCTAGAACAACTTGCAGTGATTATTATTTTAAAATTGCATTCCAAAACAGAAACTTAATTACAACTTTTCTACTTTTCTTCCCGCGCATTAATTTTGCATCTGAATTGTATACGAGTAATATATAATGGAAGTTCATATGATATATATATAGACTATTGTATGATACTAACACAATAGCATATACTGGAATTTATGGAAGTTCTAAATATTAAGTATGATCCAAGTATGCGTTACTTCATATTAGTTGACCCTACACATCTATTTTAAGCTCAAAGAGGCATGGAAAAGATAAATGTGAGATCCCATTTAGAAGCTCAATTGATTACTAAAGTACTAGGTTACGACATAACTTTTTGACATGATAATTTGACACCAAAATATTTATAATTACTTTAACGAACATCTTGAAAAATTAATTTTCTGACCTGAATGCAGGAACTTTCAGAGGCTGAAGGGCATGAAAAGAAGTTGCTAAAGCTGTCAAAACCTGTAAAAACCCAAAACCAAATTAGTAACTTAAACAAAAATGCATTTAAAAGTTCAATAAAAAAATGCAAATACCTGAAAGTTTGCGCCTTCAAAAACTGGATCAAGGGTACTAAGGTCAAGCAACCAATCAATGAACAACCTGAAATATGGCCTAGGATTGAACGATGTTTTCTTCTCCTCTGCATCCTTTTGAATAAATCTCACAGTCACTGCTAACACCTATAGCGTAAAATATGGAGTAATTTTCAGTCATCATATGCAACTATTTGAAATTTATGTTAAAAGAAGTCGATTAAGATCTATGATATCAAACCTTTGACAGAAGTGACAGTTTGCTTAATCCATGGTCAACAGGGGAGAACTAGCAATACAAAAAAAAATGAAGTCATTATAAGAAGCATAATCAAAATGCAATAGATAAATTAAAAGTTTAAAATTTGTAGTTAATATCCCCTACCTTCAGTATCGAAAAGACAAGTGATGCATACATATCGATAGCAAGGAAAGATAAAGACTGTGTTTGCTGATGAGATTGGAGAGAGCTAGAATTGATCACTTCAGACGATATACAGTGTGATACAGCAACATCCTGGTAAATATATATATATATATAAGATAAACACAGGTTTTTGTAAGCAAGTGCATGTGTTTTGGATGCTAAAGAAGAGCAGGGAGATCATAGTTATAAAACACACCAGGAGACGGCGGAAAAAGCGATCTGATGTATCATCTGCTTTCAGTAACCCATTTTGCTGCAGTTGTAGAACAAAACGAGCGGATATTGCATCGTTGACACCAGGGAGTTCATATATCCGGTACCATTCAGCAAATAGCATTGAAACCTATGAGAAAATATAAATTTATTTAGTTTAAAAGACCAGCTTTTCCCCTGTAAACTCAAAGATATTAAAGACTCAAATAATTAAAAGGTTTTTATGATATAGTGCAAAATGAAATATAATGTTTGGTAATTGTTCAAAATGAAATTAGGGCTCTGAATGGTTAAGGCGGGTCCAGAATACAAAATGATTTAAGAGGGTTTTGGAACCATTAAGAGGCAGGCTTATTTTTTGCCAAACAGGATTCACCTCTTAGCGATTCAGAGGATGCCTGTTAATGGAACTGTAAAGATGTAAGCAAACAACCCTATGTGAATAGCAGCGGAGCTCTAGATTACAACTTGATTAAACCATTGGAGTCTTGTTTCCACCATTATGGGACAGATTAATCCAAACAGACAACTTTATCCATACACGACTTAATAGAAAACCAACCCAACATAACTGCCAGGCCATATCTTGACCCTGGAGTAAACAAAAGTGATAAAGTAACTCTGCAGTCATGCTATCTACTTCTGGTGTTATCTAGAACCTTGTAGAAACATGGATGAAGCAAACAAAATCATTACACACAAGCCCCAATCTATGAAAACACTCATGGATCTGCTAGAGTTTTTGAAGAAAAAAAAACATATCATAGTGTCCGACCATCATTTGGTATAAAATGGATATGTGTTCGGCTTTTCGATGGTTTGTGCTATAGGCCTATAGCATATCAACCAGATTTTTAGTGATGAAGTGAATGTTACATAATAGATATTCATGTTCAAAGACCTTTATCTCCTTAATTCTCAAAAACTGGTATGTGGTACCATGATTCTCTTTAAGATCATTTCAAGAAAAAATATACTTACCTATTACCAAATGCAAACATATATATAAGGAAAGTTCAAATGCGAACTCAAATTTGGCTGTGAACATGAGGACAAATGAGCGCACGACACATGTCATATTCAGACCGAATAATCTACATTCAAACACGTGTCACGCTCTCATTTGTCCTCACATTCACAACCAAATTTGAGTTCTCATTTGAACCCGCCCCATATATATATATATATACACACACACACACATATATATATATATATATCATCCCAATAAAGCACCAAATACCTTTATGGGGATAAGATTGCATAAAAACCATAATAAAGATGAAAGGGAAGTTAGTAAGCAGGTTTCATATACCTGCTCATGGAAACCTGCAGGATCTGGTTCAGAAATTTCCAATGCATTGCTGTCATCCCTGCTTGCTACAGGATGGTTAGCCACCTGTTCGGTTAAACAAGGAAGTTAGGATCCCAGAATGTTTTCTAGCAGCAGCAACAAGAACAACAGTAAACCAAAGGGCTTTTGGCCTAGCGGTATCGTAGCAGCCCTTGCCCTCCTAGGAGGATGCATGAGTCTATTTGTTGCATTTGCCGTATATAAATATTATATACTTCAAATATTATTTGTTCAAACCTTTTTGTCTTTTGGTTGTCTGATCAAATCATCCTTGCCAGCTGAAAAGCCAGAGGAAGCTGTTGGGTTCCTAGCAATTTCGACAAGCTGTTGAAGAGCCTCGGGAGCGTCGGGCCTTGTTGCAAGCTGCAGGTTAATTTTTTTCATCAGAATGGATGCTGCTGAGAGTAAAGTTAATATGAATTTATAAATAAAATCAAACCTTTGCTAATGCATCAACAAGATTATGAAGTTCAGATATTACTCTGGCGTCACTAGCCACCAATGTTTGGATGAGGGAAATTGCAAATTCTGTTGCCACCTCTGCATAACAAATAAAAAAAATCATTTTTTTAGCTATGAAAGACCAATACCATTGTATGACAACAATCAACATGTGTTGTTCTATGAAATGTGCAACTATTGGGATCCTTCCCAATAGGGTATTTCCCTCGAATAAAATAATACATTTTCACCTTAGAAAATGTTTGAAAAAGTATATCTTACTTGGTTGGAGTCATGAAGCATGAATTTTGTTGAAACAATTAACACACTAATACACTAATGTGTCTAGCGAGACTTCAACTCACAGCCTAAGGGTTGTAGAGATCCACTTACGCACTACCATCAAACTGCTTGTTCTTTCAATCACTTGCCAAAGGCAGTATGTCTCCACCTTAAATGATTTAGTTCACTTCCTAACATTTTAATGATTCCACTAACACGGTAATCGAAAGTTTTAAAAGGCTCAAGGTGCACTTAAGCGCAAAGGCTCCCGGGGACGAGCGAGACAGACATGACGTGTGGGGTTCAAGAATGCGAGGCGCATCTTATCGATATATATATACACACACACACAGTTGCACAAGACTCGAATATGCATCAAGTACAAGTTACAATATGCAGCAATCAACAGTATTTTGATATAGGCAACTTATTAGGGTATGAAGTTCTAACAATAGGGTATTTAATATTAGGGTTTGCCTTATGTCATCTATTTAATAACTTACTTTTAAGATGTCTAGGAGATGAGAAGATGAGAAAACTTATTTAATCTTATGGTTTAACTAGGTATTCAATAAATCTTTAGTGAGCCTCAGCCAAGGCGCAGTGCCTTAGTGAGCCTCGTGAATACATTGAGCCTCGACTTGAAAAAAGCCAAAGACCATAACATAAGCCTTATGAGCCTCAGAGCCTAAATGCGCCTCAGGCGCGCTTTTAACAACTACGTGGTAATCATAATTTTATTTTGCTTTTGTCTTTCTCTGAAGTATGATAACTGAGATAATATATAATTTCAACTGTTTAAGAATGCCTGAACTAATTATGAAGTTCAAAATACTCAGGAAGTCAAAAGAAGCAAGTCATGTTATCAGGCATTTGCTACCGTAATCTGATGATGAACTTCATAAAAAAATTCCAGCGTTATAAAAAAAGAAACTAAATTTCAATAGCATCATGCATGAAACACATATTAACCTTATGCGTTAAACTGGATAAGGAACTAGAATGCACTACCTGCTGTTTCCCTAAACAATACATGATTGCAATTCAGACTCCCCTTTCATGACAATTTAGCTATTTTGAAAATTCGACTATGTTTTACAGTTAAAAATGGGGTGTTAGTAAATTATAATGACAACTAAATGATAATTAAATGATAATACAGTCTATACTATATGTAAATAGATACACACTCAAACATATGCACATGCACATAAACATGCCCAAAAAGCCAAAAGTACCACATCAAAGCATCGAGTTATAACACATCTTAAGCTTGCAATCATGTAGCTATTATTAATCACAGAAAGTTTAGACATACTGTTCTTTCCCGCATCAAGAAGCTTGGCCATATGAACATTATACTCGGCAAGGTTCAGCAACTCTCTGCGAATTAAGCCAATGGTAATATCTTTGTTGAACTTCCTGTCTTCATCAGAATATATCACCTGCAGGAACACAATGTGAGCAAGTAGTAGTAGCAAATAGACCTGAAATGCATCTATTTTGGACAAAGAAGTTCTCTAAATTAAAATATTTAAAACCACTCCCATGAGAAACATTTATCAACCAATTGAGCAAATACGACAAAAACAATTGAGCACTTCATGTCAGATTCATTTCGATCCTGCCAGTAAGCACCTACCCCATGTGCATGATAAAAGAAACGACGCAAGACCAATCTATTAATTCGAAGGACCAAAAATTGTCAATGAATTCATCAGTTAAGCACCCCGATCACTAAGAAATTAATTGCAAAGAAATATCAGGAATGTATGTGCCAAGACATGGGAAAGGATTAGATTAGAAAACTTGAAATTGAAGATGTGCAAAAACATGAGCCAAAAAATACAAAGAGATCAGCGTAGAGATATTTATGGCGTGGTTTCTTAGAAATATCCATCGAGATAACAATATACAGTAGCTAATGAATGAGAAGCATTATGAACTTCAAACATAATTTAAGTATGGGAAAGGGAAAATAAACATACCCAACTAGTCAGTTCCTTCACCACAAGCTTGCTAACATCGCGAATCGCAGCCAACATGGCAAGATGAGCACCAACATGTGCGGCATTAGCTGCGTTTTCATACAAGCCTTTGAAGACCTATGACAAGGTTAGATGAAGTGTCAACATCTATTTGGAAAGACGGATAAGCATCAAAATAACAACAATGAAAATACCTTCTGAGCCACAGCCAAGGCAGCCTCATCCCTACTAATGCATTTAAGAATGACCCCAGGAACCTCGGCAATAATGGACTGAAAAGAAACATACTCTTAATAAGAACTCAGATATGTTTTGCAAATTCAAAATGTTATCCCAAAAAGCACTTGATTTAATAGACTCACTGAAAAATAAACTAATAGAAACAGCTTTGAGGAAGTAGATTTTGTAATCACGTCTAAATTTGGAGCCTTAGTAAACAAAATTTAAGAGTAATAAAAATATTTTAATAACGAATATAAAGAAACATTACCTGAATTTCTGTTTCTTTAGCATCATTTGCTATCAAAGATTCCAGCTGAAACAACAAATAATAGATCTTGTAAGTTCTACAACCATATCATTTGAAGTAAACAAGAATAGAAGGAATAAATAAGCAAAAGAAAGAAAAAATGCACATCTCCTCATTCAGATGTATAACGGATTTATATAAAAGATGGTCAGAGAAAGAAATTGAAGTGATGACAATCTGAAACCTTCTCTGAGATAATCTGGTATTTATCCAATGCATCGCCAGTAGTCAATGAAGGTTCTGCAGTGGTACTTATAATGCGATCTGAAGCTGAAGCTGAAGGCGAAGGCAAAGGCTGTGCATAAGCTCCCGTTTCCTAGCAAATAAGAAAAGCCACATGTTAAGCAAAAAATATGAGCAATGAAAATTCACCATCTTGAACTCATGTTTAAAAATTTTACTAACTTTGGGAACATTGGAAGATTCTGTTATGTGCAATTCAGGAGCTGACACTGAAGAAAATGAGGAAAGAACAGCTTCATTCTCAAAATTGTGTGGACCAATACCACCAGCCATTCCACTATGTACCGAAGAAGCACTGAAAATGGAAAAGAAAATGATAAAATCTGTAAAGATATAGAACACGAGCTCCCCGAAATTGTCAGACATGAATAAAGGAAAACCATTGGCATTTGACCAATCACACAAAAAGGGAACATAAAAGACGACAAAATTCCCACACACCTAAGAAGTTTTACTGAACTAGGCTCCATATCTTCAGGATCCAAGGAGTGTGCGACAGCATTGATGCCAGAGTTTCCAAGGCTAGATGAGAAAATTCCAGGGTTTAGTTGTCCTGAAGCTGAGCCATATCCCCGGTGGAGAGCACCACTTCCTTGGGGAGCCGAAGGACCAAGAGGTACAGCATTTGAGTTTTGGTTGGACTGATTCTGCCATGGCAACCGAACAAAATCCTGCAAAAAGAGTGTTACTAACTTACTACTACTAAATATTATACCGAACACTAAATCAAAACCACTGAATGGTAGAATTAAGGAGATACCTCGTAAACCCGTTGTTGAGAATGGGATAAGCGGCCAGGTTTAGGACGTAGAGCTTCTGGTAGAACACCTACATGACCTTGTGTATACAGGCTTGCGTCAAAAAAGGCAGGTCCAACCCCTTCTCTATGCTTCCTTCTTATCGAAAGTTGTGGTGCAAGTTCTCCATCTATTGTTTGTACAGCCTGCATGCACCAAAATATAGTGTTACTCTAATTTAGTAGTAACATACAACCATTTACAGATGTGAGGTGTCGTCTAAAGCCAAAGTTAACAATGTAAGTAATCCTAACGTAGAAATAAACATACAGCAATACATACAAGCTTATAGTTTGTTAGGAGTCGGCTTAAACTCTAGTGACTGACAATTAAGTTGGGTTTTCTCAAATATATATACATATATATATATACAGTAGGGGCAAGCAATCACTTCCTACTTCCCCAATGTAAGCAGAGAGAAAATAACTAAAGAGTTGCAGATCCCAAATGTGTCACAGCCCCCCCCCCCATTGCTAATATGGAGCACATATGTTCATTCTCTCCCCCCCAACTAGGTATGTGAGAGGGAAAATGGGGGTAATGTACTAATGACCTGCAGATGCAACAGATGGAATCTTGTTTACATATTACAAGCTGAAAGAAAGCATCAGGTGTTACATCCATTTTCTCAAAGAACCATTTGGAGATTGTGGATTGTCATAAAAAAAAGTGTGCATCAAGCATCATCATGTCCACCAACAACAGAAAAAACAAAAGCACTTCAAACTTTATCATGCATATTCTAAGTTTTCACGTTTTCCTTTCTAAATATGTTTTCCCCCAAACTCCAAGAAAGCTACAAAATACCACATAAATAAATTAGTAATAGTTACTATTTAGAGTAATGGGATTAAACTATCTAACCTTCTCTGTTGCCGCCTGTTCAATTAATGCACAACCCAGATCGAGGTTGTCATTAGTAGCAAGCTGAATTGCATGTTCGAACAGTTCACTGGCAATATTAAAAGTCTGGAGATTGTTTCTTAGCTGACTTGATATTGAACCACGAAGAGGTTCCTAAAAACAGAAGAACTCAAAAGGTTAACTACAATATAAGTTACAAGAAAATGCATCAATTACACTAGGAAGTTATATGTAAGAACATATTGAAGTACGGTATAGATAAATAATGAACAAAAAACCTTGCAAGTCACATGAGCTAAACTTCCAGCCAAACTTGCAACCATCAAGTGAGCTGCACTGTGTATACGGCTCTCATCAGACTCCATAGCATAGTCCTGTCATTATATGTACAAGATCTTTAGGTAAGAAATATTCAGCAATATTAACACACAATGAACATACTGAACCAGCAAAATGAGACCTTTAAGACAAGTTCCTTTGTTGTTTGAGTTGCTATAGAAACACTACGTTGCACAATGCTAGAAACTATTTCTTTGATAGCCCGATCCATTGACATTGGGAGCACACTGTACGATAAAAAAAAGATAAATAATTTGAGTACACCAAATATTATTTCGTTTACTAGCCACAAGGTCAAAAGAAGATAGAAGAACCTCTGGAAGTGCAAATGCAGGCCGAGAGCTTGGAGCTTAGGGTTAATAATAACTTGTTGGTCAATATTTGATGCTGGCAGCTGCAAAGACAACAACCATTTAGATGAAGAAGAACGAAAATTATACAAGATGAATAACACACTCTTAACACACCTGACCAACTGAAAACGGTAATTGTGCTTGTAGAAGTCCTTGAGCAGATGGAAGCTGATCAGATAAGCCTAAAGCTGCCATCTTTTCATCCTCGCTTAAAGTAGCAGCAGGAAGATGGAGAGGAGCAGCATACTATCCACCAAAAGAATTAGTACTAGCAAACCAGATATGCAAAGAAATAGCATGAATGTACTATGAGAAATATACAAAGATAACAAACCTGAGACAATATACGTGAATGACCACCCGGATGAGATGAACTGGCAACTTCAAGTGGTAATTCAACTTGATTTAGAGTAGATATCATGCTAGATTTAACTTCCCCAACCATTGGTTGTTGCGCCGACCCAACATCTTTGTTAGAAAAATCAGGGTTTCCTTCAATTTCTCTCACTCTGTCCATAAGTAGGGATGTTGGGGTAACTTCCTTCAAATCCACATTAAGATTCTTGAACAAGACCTGAAAGGCCACAACAACAAAAGCAAATAAGTGAATGTACTATTAAGAATTACTGTTGTTACTGATCAGATTTACTAGTATACATACCTCAATTTCGAACTTGAGATTCATTTTGAGATTCGGCATTGCATAAATTTCAGCAAGTAATCCAAGAATTCCCATGGTCCAAGGATTAGGAGGTTGATATGCTAGACTGTTTTGGCATGCCTCTAAAATCTACAGCATGAACAAAAAAGATATTTAATGCCTCACAATCCTTTTCAACAGAGAATAAAGAATAAACCAGTTAATCTCTATACCTTGGAGGTAAATGGAATCACTGCAATCATTAAACCCTTTTCGTATGCCTGCAGAATTTTAAAAAGTAAACTTAGTTGCATATCATACGGAAGACTAGAGGACAATGTTTTTGAAGATTAAACCTAATTACTAAAGGACAACTATGTTAACATATTGTGTGATGACCTCAATAATTAAGGCCTTTGGATCAATCTCTTTAGCACGCAGAACATGGTTTCTACCAATCGTAATCTTTCCCAGCCAGCCTCCAAGATTCTTCAGCAGCGAACGCTCTTCCGAACTAGACTTTATAAGTTCAGATCCTAGAAGAACCTGTTGCAATACCATCTAATATAAGAATTCCCAACGGTGCACGAAGTTATCACACCTAAAACACACCAAATGATAAATTACAAAAACGCACCTTGCAATTCTCATACGTGGCTTGAACAATCTCTCTGTTTAGAGGTTTTGAGTTGGCTTTCTCAAGGAACTTTAAGTACAAATCGTGAAAATTTGGTTCAATACTCGCTCTGTCAACAAGATCAGTAAGCCACTCAGAAAAAAACTAATACCACAAGATAAATTCAGTTAGTTATATAGTCTCACCTTTTCATGACCATGTACTGTGCAAACCAAGGATAGTACTGTTCTTTCAAAATTTCTGTGAATTCCTTTGCTTTAGGTTCAATATTGGCAGCCGATAAATTATTGATAATAAATGAGATCTTATCCTGAGTTTCCGATGGTGGGGCCTGTAAACGAGATGCATGTTAGAGGAGCAAACAATCGAAATTCTTTTAGAAATAATATTTAGGCAGAGCAACGAATTATTAGATGCTCATAAAACCAAGATGATGCACATAATATGAAAGCATTTATCATGGCTAGATCCCATCTGAACAAGTAAAGATCAAGCATCTCATCCCCTGAACCACTTCACAGTTGCTCAGTTTCTGAAAAGAAACATGATCTTGCAATTTTTATTATCTAACATTCATCTTAATAAATTAATTTCTGAGGTCCTTCACCAATAGGAATCTTCATTTGATAATCCTGGAAAAAAAATCACGAAAAAAGGCCTGGGTACATAAATTACCTCTATGGGAGTTTCTCTGCGTTCAGCAGCAGCAACAAGTGTTTCAATATTTAAGGCAGAACCAAACCCTGCATTATATAAATAAAAAGGCATCATAAAAGGAAGCTGAAGAAATGAAAGCATCAGAGATACAAGAAATTAAATGAATGTGTGTAAAAGGCTTAGGGGCTGTTTGGCGGTTGCTGAATGGTTTGGTGCAGAATGATTAAGTGGTCAGAATGATATAATGCAAAATGAAATATAATTGTTTGGTAATTGTTCAAATTGAAATTAGGCCTCTGAATGGTTAAGGGAGGTCTAGGATACAAAATGATTCAGACAGTTTTGGAACCATTAAGAGTCAGACTTATTTTTTGCCAAACAGGATTCAATTCACCTCTTAACGATTCAGAGGCTGCCTCTTAATGGAACAGTTAAGAGGTAAACAAACAACCCTTTAGAGACAGATCAAAACGTACTTGCTGAGGAACCAGCTCGAGATGGCCGAACAAACGCAGGAGAGGAAGCCAACGCTGCTGAAGAACTAACTACGCTCTGTGGCTGCATTTTTAACCATGAAAAAAAGAAAATGATCACAAAGGAAACTTTGAAAAAAGATGTTGAATACCAGCAAACAATTGAATGAAGATAGAAACATCTTGTATAACTAAGGTTGCTTGCCTTCGGGATGCTAACAGGTTCACTTGCTGGAGGAACTGAGACTTGCCCTGTGGTAGGTAAGTTTGGCTTCATATAATTGGATGAAGCTACAGAGGCTCTGTGTCTTTCATCTAAATAACTCTGGTTCCTCTGCTGAAGCTGGATTGGAGATGGTATTTGAGAACCAAGCTGTCCACTACCAGATCCAATCATAGGGAAAGATGAAGCGGCCATCTACAAGAAAAAACAAATATCCGAGACTGCTTATATAAATCTACAATAGTCCACAAGCAAACTTGAATCATCAGCCTAACAAACATCTGAATTAAATGCATTCTGATAGACTATAAAATTATAGGAGCTATTATAGGTGAAATTTGATGTAAAACGTTTTTGGTACAACGTTTCTTTGATTAGCTAAAGATGATGATTATGTGAAGAAAACTATCATGATATATTTAAAAATTAAAAGAACAGCAAAGAGCAATATAGAAGTTGAAACAAACAAAAACCATCATCTGGTTTGGAATAGATAATCATATTAGCGATTCCAGTTGCACCGTCTAAGTGTAAGCTCCAAACATGCACACAAGGTTTTAAAGGACAAAAACACGATATACATACCCAAAACATATACACAAACAAAGAAAATATATTAAATATATTTGCACAAAATATATATACAAATAAATAAAAATATATATGCACAATATATATAAATAATATACTAACAAACAAAAAATATATTAGTCAGTAGGTGCAAAAACAATCTTGTATACTCGGTGCTTTGAATGCAGCAGGCTCAGAGGATATATATATATATATATGAGGTACAGTTTTCACAAGGCGTAAGTGGGAGGGTGAGAAGAAAGAAGGTTTTAAAACGTGATTGAGAGGTGAATCGCGGTTGAAAGAAAGACAAAAACCAGCCGTTCTTTTTTACCAATGCATGTATGAAGAAAAAACATAGACACCAAAAGAATATGAAAGATCTACCTCAATATTTGCTTGTGGGATAGAATTATGGTGTTGGTCAGCAGCAGGATTGTGGCTTGCATCTGATTCTGGATGACCTGATGAAATTCTGGCAAGCGCCCTTTCAATGAAAGCAACAAGCTCTGAATGAGTACCACGTAGATGTGATATTTGTAAGATATGTTGGCAATATTGTGGCCATTCAATCAGACGATCCACGAACTTCTCCAGAGCTTTTGTACCAAAAACAAACATCTGCATAAAGGTATTTTCATCATTAGAGAAAACCAAATGCCTTTGGAGTAGAGCAATGTCATCACCAGAAGTTAGTACTAACTTTGGAATCCGCAGGTTTGCGCAATGCATCCAAAACAGCTCGTAGGGCAATACCCAGTGTCAGATGTGTCACAAGTTGATTCCTAATAAGCAATCCTGCAATTTCAAATTTATAAACCATATTTCATAACTAAAAAAATAGCGCTTCACATAGCGACAAAGTAAATAGCACATAACGTTTGCCATATCATATAAGGGTTGGGTTCCGGTGAGAAGGGTAAGAAGGGATCTCCACCGTTGGATGCACATTAGGATGAGATGCACCGAGATGAGATACACCGAGATGCACCTGATCAATCCCCTTATCAAGCACGATTCATGGGCGGGTTTGAGATTAAAAGTGATCGAGGGTCAAGATCTCTTCTTACACTTCCCACCTTAACTTCACTTCTCACACGATCCCATGCCATCATATAAATACCATAAATATTAACTCAGTTTAAATCAGTCATGTCTCGAGCAAAAAACAGCCCCACAACTTTTTTATATTGAGCATGAGACCCGTTAAAGAAAATCCCGTATTGAGAAAAGCACATGCCTGAACACACTTTTGGGATAGCATTATCAACATATATGTATTTATTAATCGACGTAAGGATTAAGAAAACTATGACAAAGGAAAAGCAACAACAAACTTTACGGTAGAGAATAACATTTATATAGTTACATTTCTGCAATGCAAGTCCTATGAGGTCTTACCAAAAAGAACGGCAGCAAGTTTAAGTTGTCTGTCCGGGTATCTGTTGAAAAACTTGTACTCTTCAAACAGGTTGGCAATCATGCACTCGAATATTGATTGTTCCCTGAAAGGCCACACAGCAGCAGAACATAAGGACTCAATCAACTATAAATATAAGAATCATTTCTGATTGGCATTTTGCTAGACATTTCCAATAAAATGCTCCAAGGGTAACTGTTCATGGACGATAATAACAAATTTAATTCATACTCAAAAAGTCAAAATAGGAACGGGGATGGAAAACAATTTGCTCCCCAAAATTTAGATAATTTGAGAAAATCTCTATTCTGGTTGAACCGGAGCTGCAAAATGATTCTCCAGAAAAGAACCCATTGTCGAAAAGTATTATTCTTCCCACTTAAATCACATTACATGATCTAAAAACCAAGATGAAATAAATTAAGAAAACGAACAAATTAAGCATTTTAACCTACAAATTTCTGTAACATAAAAAGAGACAGAAAATGGTATTAGTAAAACTTCGAAACAAATCTGAGTAAAGAATAAACCTCTTTTCAGAAGATTCCTTAAATCGAGCTAGCATTTGAACCATTGCATCAATCGTCAACACACCAGAGAACATTTGCTGGAAATAAGAGTTGGCCTCTGTCTCTATATCATCTGCATATACTTCAGATGTTGACGAATCAGGACCACCATTGTTCTTCATCCTTGAACTATTGTTTGTAGACTTCAAATGCAATCTTTCCATTTCCTTAGAAAGTTGATTTGAGGATAGCAAGCTTGTATGCGATTGAAGGACCTAAAAGCATAGATTTAAAACAGTGTGTGAGCTAGAGATAATTGAATTGAAATAGTACACAATCATTTAACTAGTAAAACCTTTAAGAACACAGGAGCAGTCTCCATATAAAGACTCCAGATGTTACTAGAGTTATGCAACCGATTGGAAGATTCATGAGCACCAAACTCCACCTCCTTCAGAAATCGAAGACACTCCTGAAATGATAACATATATATATATATATCACTGTCATCTTCAATCTCATAGGTAAAAAGTTGCCAGGGAGTTGTAACTTACCTCAAAGAAAGTATCTCTGTAAGTGCTTAAATTCGTGCTCAACCATTTCTCCAGATCTACGAGTTCTTTTCGAGAAGCCAGGGCAGCCAGCCTGATACCCAAAGACATAGGTACCATATCCAATACAGGAGATACAATCTGTGAAAAAAAAATATTTTTAGAAGACTTAACAAAAATACATACAGCATTTGAGAGATGAAGGCTAGATGAAAACAAAATTAGAAATTAGAAACAGATAATAGAAGCAAGTAAGTGAACTTTTGGGGTTTACATAAGAGAGATAAAAAATGAGGCAAAAAAACTACCATAAAACATATTTCCGGAGATTATGTATAAAAACAAAAGTTAGAAATAGGTTATAAAGTAAGATTAGCACACAAAGTTTTACAGGTCAAAAAGCAAATAGCCAACTCTCTCTTCACAAGGTTGCTGTCAGAACTGTAAAAAAGCTTCACAAGGTGACATACATAATATTTTTTTATCACGAGAGAACTTAATTATACAGAACGAATCTAAAGATCATTACATCTAATGAAGTCCGCATTCCCTATTAGTCTTAGGGGTTGTTTGGCAGTTGCTGAACGGTTTGGTGCAAAATGATTAAGTGGTCAGAATGATTTAAGAGGCTCTTATGATATAGTGCAAAATGAAATATAAATGTTTGGTAATATTCAGAATGTAATTAGGGCCCTTAATGGTTAAGGGAGGTCCAGGATACTAAATGATTCAGAGAGTTTTGGAACCATTAAGAGGCAGACTTATTTTTTCCCAAACATGATACACCTCTTAGCGATTCAGAGGTTGCCTCTTAATGGAACTGTTAAGAGGTAAACAAACAACCCCATAGTATAACACAGCGAAACACCATACACATTCTACTTATCCATATCGCTTTCAGACACTTATACAAGCAGTGCTGTATAAGAAACTAAACTGGACCACTGACCTTTAACTCCTGGCATAAATCCAATACTCTGTTTGTGTTATCTGCATCCATGTTGAGTGTGTCATTTAGAGCTCTCAACAAAAAGGGAGGATTTACATGCCAAAGGTGGAGCAGAATGCCACCCAAAGAAGCGTCTTTAAGTATCACAGGAAGAACAACCGAAGAAACTTCATGTTGGATGAGATTATATGGTGTCTGCATATTTGTAGTTATACCGTCAACCAAAACAACTTAATGGAGAATAAATAAGAAAAATAAACAAACAATGTGAGAAGACAATACATTAACATGGGCCATCCCATATAACAACACTTCGGGACAGTGCCTAAGAGGATGTTCAAGCAGCGACCGCACAGAATTTGCAAGCCCTCTCTCAGCTAGCTGGCATAAGACCTCCAACAGGTCGAGGCATAACCATGCATGATTTGCATTACCAGATTGAAACTTGTGATTATTGACTGCATCAACATATGCCTGCAAGAATAAGTATAAATCTTTTGAGCCCTCAGATAATTCAGTCACTCGTAAAAACAGCAAATATAAAAAATCTTCATACCACTTGTCTTTCACAGTGTGCAAACGTGAAGACTTCAGGTGGAACAGAAACGGCACACTTCAGAAATGACAGCTGTCCCTCGGTGTTTTTCCAAATGTTGCCACAAACAGCAGCCAATGGAAAAGGATCCTACATGATCATTAAACAAATCAGTACAATATAAGCATCAATAATGCCACTCTCCATCACTGGAAATGCTAAAAAATAGAAGAAAAACCTGGGATGCATGTCTATAACAGGATATCAATAGCAAAAATGCTGCTTCATCGGGGATGTAAAAACCCTCATGATCAAGATTCTCAATTACAGTAGTCCAGCTGATTCCAGGAGCCTATATATATATATATATATATATTCATATTAGTGTTAGAATATTTCCAAATTGCATCTGCCATATTCATGGAAAACAAAAGATGAAGAATATTATGGAACTAACAAGCTGCTTAATTGATTCTATAAGGACATCAGTGTTCCAGGAGTTCAATGATGACATATCAGACAGGCTCCCTCTACCAAGAGCAGAACAAAATGTTGAAAATGCATTTTCATGGTCCTGAAGACCGGCATCAAATCGAACAATTGTGCCTAGTATCCTAGCAACGGTTATTTCAGTTAGCGGTGAGAATGAAGATAACAAATCTTTGCACAGTGATACATCTAATGTGCACTTATAACCCAATTCTCTCAACATGTCCGCCATGCTCATCTCCTTCTCCATTTCTGCTAGGATAGCATCAAATTCGTTGTCAGTGCCTTCAGTAAGAAAATCGATATCCCTGAAAAATTAAAAATAGAAAACACCCAACAACAAAAAAAAATTGAAATCTTCAATCGAATAAACAGAAAAATGATTTTAAAATGGTAAAAAATAAAATCAGTTGCAAATTCTCACCTTAATAACTTGGAATCTTGCAGTTCATCTGAAAGGAGAGGAGCTAAGATAAACCCCGAATCCTTATCAAACTGAACCAGAGATAACAATTGCATAAACGAATCCACATGTTTGGAAAGGACTTCAGATTTATTAAGAAACAGCAATACATCCTGAATAAAGTCAGCGGTATGCAAAGAGGTATGGGTAGCAAACAAGTCTTCAATCTTCCCTATACAGAAGTTCCTTCCTGCAAACAGCAATACAATTCTCATATAAACATTAATTGTAGAGCTCTTGCTAACATAAAGAAAAACAAGAAAAGGGTAAGAAAGCTCACCAGCCATTCTAATGTCATTATTTTCCGAATCTGTCAAAGCAAGGCCAAACCCCAGTTTCTCATATGCCGATAATTGTAACGCAATAGATAGATTATCCAGAAATTCTTCAGTGATTGCTGTTGGTCTTACTGACACAGAGAATACGGTACTAAACTGCGGCTTTTCCAGCATTTTCCTGAAAAGTGAAGCAACTACAGGTTCCAGACGAGTACTTTTCAAGTCCTTCTCATATACATTAAAGTGGTCCAAGCAGGTCTCTAGAAGCAAAACACTTCCCTCCGTTCCATAATCAACATACTGCAGAAGATGCAACAATATCAGCAAGAACTCATTAAATGCAATACTGATTGGCTCAACTACAATGAACCTTTAAAAACAACACAGTTAGATTCTCCAAAGTAGACTGGTTCTCATTACTGGAAACAAACATTTATTTTACCCCTCTATTCGTTTTGAAGTATGGACCCAGTTAACAAGTACAAAATCCTAGCTAACCTTTCATGTTTTTGTAGGCATATACGAGTTTTCTGTTATTTAAGAGTCATCCACTTTCACAGAATCCCATGTCCTAATAGAATACAAATAAAAAAATAAGAACATGTTCTCTTTGAAAATATACGTTCACAGAATTAACCTCGTATTTGCTTTCTACTATTCCTCCTATAACCATGCTCGTGAGTCGTGACACATGAATATCCAAAACTAGCAGTTGTCTGCCTAGTGCCTACCACATAAACTTTACCCCTTTATTTATGCTTTCATTTTGAAGTATGGACCTAGTTAACAAGTACAAGATCCTAGTTAATCTTTCAATGTTTTACTTTTGTTTCTTCATGAAAAATCTGTTATTTTCTTTTTCACTTAGTTCTATATCTCAAAAAGAAAGGATAACAGGAGAAAAAACCCTGTTATGCATCAATAAATATGTTTGTTTGACCAATCTTTCATTGATATTAACCCCAAGTAAATTGTTAACAAACACAAATTGTGTATATTCTCATTATAACTTTTTTATTGTTTACAACATTAAACATGCATTAGAAGTGTATCATAAGTTTTCAGAAAGAACATGTAGGCCTTTAAAAATTCTCTGATTGCACGAAAAGTTCTTTTGAGGGGTGACGCATTCAAAAAACCAGTAGGGTTACTCCTCTGTGGCCTATAGTTCACTGCTCCAAGATTGAAACTACCTCTTTACAAAATGCATGAGAAGATTCAAGATTGTGTGCAAAAAAAAATCCCTCCCAAACCCATAGAACTTCAAGGAACCATGAGACACCAAGGTCACTTCTTGTATATGTAAGTGTGCATACATGTGTGTCTCTATGTATGTACATATACACATGCGCACACACATTGTTCTTTTAAGAATCTAGTTATTAATGGTTGTCAAAGTTTTGTCACTTACAAAATGGATATGATATAATTGAATGTGGTTTGGGTTTTCATATTTATACTAGTGGGTTTATGTAAGATGTACACCATGACTCTTTTTTGGGTCGACAACTCTGCTTGCACCACATGCCATAACTAATATGGTAATGCAACTGAGTACATCCCTTTTACCATCCTCCTAATAGAGTTTATATACACAGCATGTGATCAGACTGGCATTCTTCTGAGTATTAGAGTAGAGTGAAAACAAGCGCCTTTACTTAAGGTCCAAATAGGTGAGCCTCATTTATGGGTCTCAGTTTGATAAACACATAAACCTTGAGGTCAAAAAAATTTAGCAAATTGAACACGAGTGGATCATTCATCCATCCATCCTAACAAAGGCGTCTGATACCCAAATCCCTAAATATAATCCAGTTACCCATCGACTGCTACATCAAACTCCCAAAATACCAAATAAAACCAAGCAAGCACAAACAATCCGCAAAACGAGCTAGTAACTTTCCAAGCAATCTCATTTTTAGCACGCATTATATTCGTTCCACTTACAGTCATGTGGAACAAATTAGGGTTTTAACTTACAAGTAGATCGCTGGCAAGAAAACAAAAAGACATGGAGAAAATTCCATCCTTTAAGCTTTTAAGAAAAAGAAAAATTGATAATATACCTGAGAGAGTTCGCGAAGAACGGAGTCGAAATTGGATTCGTTCAAGGTCTCGAACAAGAGCCGAATTTCAGTTGAGAATCTTTGCGCCAAGGGAATCATGATGAAATAGCAGTGAATCAGATGATTTGGTAATTGATTTGACGATCAAAAGCTAGGGTTTCGAATTGAGAGCGGAGGGAAAATCGGGGATTTTGTGAGAGAGTACAAGATATAACTGTGAAAGCAAAAGGGGGGTGAAATTTTGTGGGCTGTTGCAAGCATGTATATATATAGATAGATCACAAAGCTCGGTGGATTCGGGTGCATCAATTTTAATCGATACACTTGTGAGCCTCTTTGTTGCATACACTTCACAATTTCTATAAACTTTTTTATATTTATATAGAGGAAGGTTTCGGAAAAACCTTAAAAAAAATACTGAAAACACCTTATACTTTCATCTGAACGGTATGTATAAATACATACAGGTGATTGAAACTGTTTTTTTTTTCTATATATATGTGCATGTTACAAATTATCATTATGTATTTGTGCATACTGTCCAGACGAATGGCTCATAGGGTGCTCTTTGATTTTTTTTTGAGGTTTTTCTCTTAACCCGACCCTAAATATATATGCATATATATTTAGGTTTTTCTTTAATATTATCTTGTGATAATGTAAACCAATCTCAATCGTCCATCTAGGCTATGTTTGGTAAAAATAAGCTAGCTTATAAGCTAACTTATAAACTAGCTTATTTTCAGTGTACACGTTTGGCAAACCATAAGCTAGCTTATTGAAACACTACTTGAAGTAGTGTTTTGGGAGCTTATTGTTACATTTTCCAATTATAACCCTCATTAATATTAATTATTATTTTTTAACATACCTTTTTGGCCATTTTACATTCTTATACGCTAGTTTTGTCAAGCATGATTTTTTCATCAACAGCTAGCTTATCAGTCATCCGCTAGCTTATCAGCTACCAGCTAGCGGATGACTGATAAGCTAGTTGGTAGCTTATAAGCTAGCTGGTAGCTGATAAGCTTGTTGATGAAAAAATCATGTTTGGCAAAACTAGTGTATAAGAATGTAAAATGATAAAAAAAAGGTATGTTAAAAAATAACAATTAATATTAATGAGGGTTATAATTGGAAAATGTGACAATAAGCTCCCGGAACGCTACTCCAAATAGCGTTTCAATAAGCTAGCTTATGGTTTGCCAAACACGTACACTGAAAATAAGCTAGCTTATAAGTCAACTTATAAGCTAGCTTATTTTTGCCAAACATACCCTTAGTCTAACAAATATCTAATTTAATAAATACATCGATTATTTCCTAATATAAAGCATTAATTATATTTCTTAAATATTCAAATAATAATAAATAAACGTTCATCATTTTCATAAATATCTTAATTATTTGGTTTACATGGTTCACAAGATAATACTGATTTACAAAATAAGACACCTCTATTAATATATAGGGTTTTGTTTAGACGAACTTTATAATTTTGAAATCCGGTGAGATTTAATATAAATCATGCCTTGTATTAAATTAAGAGTTTAATTAATAAATTAACAATTTTGGCAATTTTGAATTAGATTTTTTGGAGAAGATGTGAATATTTTACAAATCTTCTCTCTCCTACCATCAATATAGGCATATTAAAATATAAACTTCCCAAATGTTACAAACTAGTTCATACCGATATAAAAATAAATTTTTTCATGATTTTTTTTCATCAGAAACTATAATTTAAGATTTGTTTGACATATGTTTGTGTTGACATTATAAAAAAATTACACGTGAAAAAAAAATTGATTCACTTTCATATTGTGAAACAAAGCACAGAGGGTGAAACAAATAAATGTTAAATTTGACATTATGAAACAAATATATGTGAAATAACATTTTAAATCATAGCACTTGATGAAAAAAGTTATGAAAAAACCATTTTTATGTTGATTTGCACGAGTTTGTAACATTGGGAGAGTTTGTATATGAACAAATCCATAATCCACACATATATATAGGCATGAGATCACGTAAGAAGTGAAGTTAACGTGGGAACCGTAAGAAGGGATCTTGACCCTTGATCACTTTTAATCTCAAACTCACCCATGAATCGTGCTTGATACGCGGATTGATCCGATGCATCTCGATGTATCTCATTTTGGCGCATCTCATCATAATATGCATCAAAGGGTGGAGATCCCTTCTTACCCTTCTCACCATAACTTAACTTCTCACCGGAACCCAACCCTATATATATATATATATATTAGGATCGTGTAAGACTAGCTTGTTTTCGTGAGAGTCATGAGAACACTAAACAAGACTGAGCCTTCACAACAAAATATTGTCTTGATAGTGTTTTGTGGTGAAGGTTTGGTGTTTTTAGTACATTCACAGTGTTTTTAGTACATTCACAGTGTATTGTTGTAAATGTTCAGTGTTACTTTGTGGTCTTACATAAACAAGTTGATCTAATGAGAACCCAAACCTACGGTATGTATATTATATTATAAAATATTTAGATCCAAGCCTTAAAAATAATTAATATACATTGATGGATAAATCATGTGAGAATAATAGTTATGATGAGAATAGTAAGAACACGTCTGAGCCTTTAGATGAGTTGACCGTTTGATCTAACTTAATTTTCTTCAACTACTTTCACTATATTCAACTATGTTCATCTACATTTATCTTCACTTTTAAGTAAATTTCACGAACTTTTACATTCATTTAATATCTTTCACATGTATAAATTTGTTAAAGTTTCGATCATGATGATAAAGTTAGTTAAATATCGACAAGGATATATGAATGTATATAAATTTTGTGTTCACCTTTTCACCATAACTTTTATTCGCACTGAACCTCGTCCCATTCACATTAAGTAAGGTTTAGTGGAGTTGGATTTCCATAAAAAAAAAGATTGGCTTTATTTTACCTCAGAGTATGTATGGCTTTGGCTTTGGCTTAGCCCTTTCACATGTATAAATTTATTAAAGTTTTAGTAATGATGATAAAGTTAGTTAAATAAAGGTAGTTGAATGTTGACGAAGGTATATGAATGTAATTTTTTTGGATTCATTTATCTATTTTTATCAGCATAATAGAAATTTTAACAAATTTATATAAATGAAAGTGATTGAGAGAATTTAAAAATCCATGGATTTGACTAAACATGAAAATAAAGGTGAATATGAAGATTGATATACATAATACATAGATGAAGTTTCATGTTATTTGTGTGGTATCAATTGAAGGTAATTAAAGTTTATGTGTTTTTTTAACCATTAGATTTAAAAAATCAAACCACAAGGGTTAGTGGCTTACTGGTTAAGGCTTATGGGAATGAGGTTAGATAACATATCTACCCCAGATTCGAATCCAGGCACAAACAACTTGTGGTCATTGGGGAATTATCTCAGGGTTGCATGTTTTAGCAGTCTTAAATTATCAGGGATTAGTCTAGGCAAATGCCTAGAATACCCTTTTTTTAGATTTAAAAAATCAACTCATCCAAGCACTCGAAACTACTCTTGCACTCTCATGAAAACTCTTATTTTTAAATGATACAAAGATTCATGGATGTTTGGTTCACAAAATGTTTTATGAATGAATGAAATCTGTCAAATAACTAGAATTTGAAAATAATTTGAATTGGATATTATTATGTTTGATCATATGTTTAGTTGACATAAAATAAAATATGTCAAATTGAAATTTATTTGTTTGATTTACGGAATGTAACTTATGAGTTAAAATAAATAAAGAAAAATAATCAAAATACTTTTTTTTAATTTTTTTTTTTAACTATAAATCATAATAAAATTAGCATTTAATGTGAGGAGATATGTAAACTGCTATATATTAAATCAAAAGTAAATCACAAATATTACATACTGTATATCTAATAATAAAATAATATTATATATTATATCAAATGTAATATATATTTTATATGTTACATGTTATGTATTGAAAATATATGATATTTCCTATTTTATATATTTAATATATACTGTATAAAATATAATATATCTTTTATATACATAATACATGATACTACATAAAATATAGTATATATATAATATTATTATATTGTACTATAGAAGGAGGTTCGGGAAAAAATTTCAAAAAAAAAACATCGAAGATTACCCTGGGAACCCTCCATATGCACGGTATAAATTTGCGCATACAAGCGATTGAAGTTTTTTTTTCTATGAACGAATTCATATTATGCATTAGTGCATATGCATAAATGCATGCTACAAATTACCAGTATGCAATCACAAGGGTTTAGGCGTAGTGGTTGAGGCCCTAGGCATGTGGTGGAATATCCCATTTGCCCAGGGCTCGAATCCTAGCGTACATAACAATATGGTCACTGAGTTTATCAGGGCTGATGTCTTGCAGTCATAATTTATCGGGATTAGTTCAGATAGCCTGGGATGGGACAACCTTCCAAATTTTTTTACTAGTATGCATTTGTGCATACCGTCCAGATGGAGGGCTCTCAATGTGTTTTTCAGTTTTTTTAGGTTTTCCCCTAAATCTTACCCTTGTATTATATTATATTACATATATTGAAAATGTCCCAAATACATCAGGTAAATGCTATAAACCATATAAACCTTATATTATGAGACGATTGATATATCCATGGAAGATAATCATGGTTCGTTTATTATGCTAGCGATATATATGAAAGATGATAGAGTTCATTTATCATGATCATTGTTTTATATTTGAAAACAACCGAGATACACTATAAAACCAATTATTCATTAAGGTAGATAAATGGTTAAGATTAGTGTGTGTGGTTTGTAACATTACATGATTTGTATTTAAAACTCCATATATATATATATATACTAGTCTTTGGCTTCGCGCGTTGCGCGACGGTTTCTAAAATGATATAAGGATTGAATACTAATTGGAATTTAGTAATTGAACATTAAATCTTCATCTCCATGAAAAATATTGTCAAAATACAAAAATATTTAGAAAAACAAAATATAAGTGTTTATATTTCATATCATATCATAACACAATACAATTCGTTCTTTTATTACGATTTTTTTTTATAATTATTCATATATCAATTTTCAACGGCCATTACAAAACATATTTTACATTTTTAATACTTAATTTTCTAACTTACATAAGTTACGTCACATCTTAAAATTACAAATTCGAAACTAAAAATTTCACGCGATAAACATCAATATTTAGTATTAATACAACTCAAAAATCAAAATATATTTAGAAAAAATAAAATATAAGTGTTTATATATAATTTGCCATAATACAATACAATTCGTTCTTTTATAACAAAAAATAAATCCTTTCATATATCAATTTTTAATGACCATTACAAAACATATTATACATTTTTAATACTTGATTTTCACACTTACATAAATTAAGAAACATCACATCTTAAAAATATAAATTGGAAACTAAAAATTTCACATGATAAAAATCAATATTGAGTATTGAATATTGATACAACTCAAACATCAAAATTCTATACAAAAGAATATCGTCTCATCCAAAACTTCAACTTACATTTGATGTAAGAAAATCAATTGCAAGAGGGAATCTATGGGGATGTTTGGATTGACGATAAAATAAGTAGTAAACCCTTGAGCAGACAAAGATAACCTACAAAACTCCCGACATGATAAAAAAAATTCAAACATCGGAACAAATCAATCTAAGACATATTAGGTTAACAAACACAAAGCAAGTAAATAAGGCTAAAATATATTTGTATCATGCAAAAGTAACCTTAGAAAGGTGAACAATAATTTGGTAGGATGAAGTGGAAGAATCTTATATCTCAAAAAGTATCTAACATATGCTCCAATGAATGTCAACAAACATGACTTCCTTTTATATGCAAGATGAAGAAATGAAAATTAATGTAGCACCTTGAAAATTTAGTGAAAACCTTTGAACTTACTCCATTAATATTTTCATTTACTTGCATTACAACCAAAGAAAATGAAGGGTTGTTAAATTTTTTTTACAAAGAAGTGTAACCATAGAAAACAAAAAGTTTTTAATTTAGATTAATGTAAAAACTAAAAGAAAAGGAAAAATAAAAAATAAAAAATAGGAACTAATGTTGATGGGAGGAGGCGCCACGTGGACTCCCAATGTTTCGCCACGTGGACTCCCAATGATCCTGCTTTATATATATATATATATATAGATATAGATATATGGGGCATTTTATGTGAGAACCTTACATTTGTGATAGTTGTGGTATGTGATGAACACTCTAAGTTGTTTTGTAATTTTATATAAATAAAATCTTCTATATTTAAATTAGAGAAAAATTGCATCAAAATGACGTCAACTTTGCTTTTTGAGGATTTGACTTTTAAAATTGTCATTTAGGGGTCTCAAACAAACTTGTCATTTATCTAAGGGTCTAGTTAACCTGTTGAGGATAATCGGTGTTCTCAATACGAGGTGGGAAAAATAATAATTTAAAAGTTACATAATATCCACATGACTTGGGATCATGTGAGACCAGACTATTTGCGTATGACCCACGAGACCACTTTTTTACACTTAAAACTTTACATTGTTTTTGCTCCGAAGGTTCATTTTTTTTCCTTCACAGTGTTTTGTTGTGAAATTCAAGTATAAAAATACTGTCTCACGGGTCTCACGAAAACAAGTTAGTCTCACGTGAACCCAGCCCATATCCACATCATTACAAAATAGAGAGTAAGTATAGTTCTTCTATTTTCTTCATCTGTAACAATCAAACCTCAAACCCAAAATCAAACATTAAAATCAAACCTAAACAAGACACAATTAATCAAACATTAAATCAACTTCTACGATCATTTTATATTGAAACCCCAACATAAATCAACACTTAAATCGATGGAAACTCTCCCTATTGAAAACTTCATTTTCTCCAAATCAAATATGAATTTTCATTGTGAAGAAATGTACGAGTTAGGGGTTGCAGACACACACAAAACTCGAGTTCTACCACTGTACATACATAGAAATTGAGTTTATTTGAGTTCCATATTCTGGTTCGTGACAAGGGAACAGGGGGAGGGGGTTTCCAAGAAAATCGAGTTATATGATATTGGTTCGTGACACCTACGGGGAACAAGGGAGAAGAGTTTTCAATGATAATTTATATTACTCTCTTGTGATGACCAAGAGTCCACGATGTAATGAACTATGTCCTAAAGTTATTAAAGTTGGAAGTATGGGATATAAAGGGTAAACATCTTGATATTTTGAAGGTAATTCAACTCATCTTTATATAGATCTCTCTATTGATGGAGTTCTTCATCTAGGTTAGGGTTTCTATTTTTGATTTATCTTCCATTTTGGGAAAAGTGATAGTAGAAACCTTGATTGATTTTATTATTAATGGAGTGTTGGAATGTGATTTCAATGGTAGATTGAAATCATTGAGTTTATGCATCCTTCAAGTTTTTAGACATTTTTTTACTATGGATTGAGTAAATCAAGTCTTGGAGGTTGTTTGTATGGTGCTCGACCGGTCTAGTAGTCCAAATTGTTCGCTCGATAGGTTCATTAGGAGCTATTTCAGGGGCTGTTTTGGAGTTGTTTTGGGGGTTGTTTAGGAGCTGTTTTAGGGATTGTTTTCAGGACTGTTTAGGGCTATTTAGGACCTATTTTGATGGTCGGTTATGATCTGTTTTGGGGGCGAGTTAGGATAGTACCAAGGCTTAAATGTTTGATGTTTATATTTTCTCCATTATCGATTTGTCCAAGTTGCTTAATCGTTCCATTTTCTTGAGTTCATTTTAGCGTAAGGTGGGAAGCATGTGAGTTTTCTTGTTTAAATTATAATGAAATGTGTTTTTGAATGAGATTTAAGTGTTAACTTTCTATTGATGATTGATACATGTATTCTTCTTAGAGTTACCACATATACTGCAAACGTTCCTTATAACTCAACATAAGTACCCAAGTACTCCAATGGCTCATGAACTCAAAATCAAAAGTCATTACCTAATTATCACAAAATGATCATGCAAAAGATGTGGGTACACGAACAAGTACGCCATCTCTGGTTTGCGTCGTGTTGATTCCTCAATATCGACTTAAAGTTGCAACTCGATATGGGAACTAAATTCCATATGCATAACACTCTGGAATATGATCCTACAATATCCTCCGATCACAAACAATCACCAAATGGTGCACTACCAACAATCAACTTGGACGTCAACCAGGTAACTTACCAATCCAAAACAACTCATATGCAAGCAACCGCATAAAACTTCAACCTAAAGTGATACAGAGAGGTTTCGAGAGTTAACGAGACTTTTCTTTGATCTTTGGAGAAGAAGAAAACATGCTCCAAAGAAGCTTGTAAACCTGCATCGGAAACTGAAAAATAGTTTCTTGCGTGATTTGGGTCGCGTGCCGGGTCGCGGGCACGTTCTGACGAGTCCCAAACAAATCATATTTATTTATTTGTTTGTTTGATTATTTTATTTCTTAATTAGTTTAGGATAATTATTTAGTTTATTATTTATTAGTTTTATAATTAGATTAAGATTATTATTAGTTTCCTTATCATAAGTTTCCTTTTTGTTAGTTTCCTTATTACACGTTTCTTTATTGTTAACTTCTTTTTATTAGGTTTCTTAGTCCTATTTAAAAGACCCTAGCCTAGCCTTAGTTTTCACATTATTATTCAATAAAATTTTTCTCCTTTGAGATTTTTAAGAGTTTTCTCTTAGTTTATTGAGTTTTACTAATCGTAACTCTCAACCTAAAGGGTTTAGACGCTTGTCGATCCTTCCGCAAACCTATGCTGCGTCAGTTGGTATCAGAGCAGGATTCACCTGTCCTTTTCACTAACCATGGCAGATCAACAGTCTGTTACCAAAGCATATTTTACCAAGATGACTGCGGCCATTATCATAGCTCTAGTTGATCTGACAATGGTTGTTAACAAACTTTTTCCCAACCCCAACAACAACAAATGTCGGAGAAGGGACATGCACGAGAAACTGATCAAAGTTCCGTACGACCACACCTACAACAGTTTTATGAATTCAATTTCTCTCCTGGGCAAACGACCGTCCATCCGTACGAGACCGCTTGAAAAAGATAAAATCCTACCGGTCAAGGTTTCGCACGATGATATCTACAACTATGTTATCGATCCAACCTCTCCTAAACAAACGACCGTCTATTCATGAGAATACACCGGAAAAGGTCAAGGCGAGTTTGTCGAAAAAGAATATGAAGAAAAGATCAACATCGTACTCCAACGGGTACTTTTCTCATCCGAAGAGGAGGGTCAAAGAAAGAATCTTTTTCGATCTCACTGCTCCATCCATAATAAGGTATGTAACCTCGTCATTGATAACGATAGTTGTGAAAACTTTGTGTCTAAAGAGTTGGTCGATTATCTCAACCTACCCACTCAACCCCATGAAGCTTCTTATTCTCTTGGGTGGGTCAAGAAAGACCCACAAGTTAGAATCACACAAACTTGTCGGGTACCCACAGTGGCGGATGAAGAGTTATAGCGGGGGGGGGGGGGTAGTCACAGGACCCCACTAAAATTGTTTTAAAAAATTATATAGGTTAAAAAAAATACTACATTTAGCCTTAGTTCCCCCAGTGAAATTTTACAAGGGACCCCATCTTGCCGCTGGTTGACAAAAACACTAAAAAAGTCTCTTGAAATCAATAAAAAAACTCGAGAAAATCCGTCGAAATCTCCAAAAACACTAAGAAAATCTCTCAAAATGGTCAAAAACACTAAGAAAATCCGTTGAAATCAACTAAAAAGCTTTAAAAATCCTTCAAAACACATTGGGTGACTTTACAGGTTTAATATTCGTGCCCCGTTAACTCATACAAATCGTGCGTAACGTGTTTGTACTTTGTGTTTACCGACTTGTATCTAGGACTAAATCATGAGGTAATATTATACAAGGGGTCACATATGTACAAAACAAAATTTATCTTAACTTGAAATATTAAGTTTATGCCTAGCTAGGGTATAAAATTGATAGTCTAGACTTGAAGGGTTAAAATAGCCAAATGCCTAAACTCTCAATAATTATAAAAGGGGAATAATATTGAGAATTCTAGACAATTTCATTAATAATCATCTTCTTCTTCTGCTTATGACCGACTCCCTTACTTCATCTCTAAAACTTTTATTATCTAAAATTCTCTTAATTTACTAAGAGAATCAAAGAACTAATCACAAATTCGGAATCATCTCTTCAAATCCTTCTTAGAGGTATAATTTTCTTCCATCTTTATCAAGTGTGTTAATGTTAGGATTTAGGAGGTTGGTTGTTAATTGTTTAGATGTTTATTTAGATGTTATTAAAAAATATGTATTGCAAATTATGGTTAATTATATGTTTTGGATGGTTGAATTTGCTAAATTGTTGAAGAAATAAAAAGGGTTAAAAAATGGAGTCAATATGGTGTAGTGTGTGTTTATGTCTCACCGCACACTTTAAATGTTTAATAGGAGCAAAATTGTGTGATTAAGCTTAAAGTCTGAACCATTAAGCTCCTTAGTAGTTTTTAGTATGTTAGGTATGATTTGAAGCATTTAAGTGTTGCAAAATATGAAGATTGGATCATAAAAATGGTTTGTGGAAAAAGATGGAAATTGGAATTTTGGACAACCTTATGTCCAGTACTTTGACGATGTGTAACTCTCAAACCGTACATCCAAATAAGCTCATATTTTGCAGATGTAAAGGTCTTACAGTATACTACAACTGTTATGAAGAGTGAAAGTTTTAATTTTGATCTTAAGTGTGTCAATACAGCAGCTCACAGTGTTTTGATCGAAACTGCGCACTGTTTTATAAAGATTGTACTGATCTGCTCGTAACTCCGATTGAACTGATTTAAGTTTATGTAGAATCCTAAGAGGTTAAAATACAACTTTCTTTTAGATAGTAGAATCTAGATTGACCTCAAAGTTGGGTAAAAATGGTCAAAAAGAAGAGGGACAGAAGTTGTTAGAATGGAACCGTATAAGGCTAAATGTTGCGGTTGAGTTCTCAATTTGTATACGGCTGTCCTTCTTGATGTATAAGTTGTTTATGGTCATTAAGACCTAAGTAAATTGATTAAGAATTTGTACATTATGGTTTGTATATCTTGCAAATAATGCCCCGTTTATATTCTCGTTAGGCACACGGGCAAGACAAACTTAATCGTGAACTTCATTTGATTGTATTTTAGTTATCAAGTCGGTTAAGGTACAGATATCATACTTTATTTAACACGGGGATAGCCATTGCATAAGGCTTTCTAATCCGAATACGTTGATTCCAAATTCTCTTTATGTTTGTTGATATTATGGAACTTTGTTTCTTTCGAAATATGACTTGCATTCGTATTTGGAACATTGATCATCTGATTTACTAAATTGTATCTGTTGTGAACCGGTAGTATAGACTCAATATTGGGAGCACCGGTATTGAGATGCTTCCATGGTGGCTAAAACTATCATGACGTCCTTAATGGTATATTGATTTGACTTGGTACCGGTCAATTAGAGGGCGTATGAATCGATCCTAGGAACCGGTGTCGGATAATAAATATGGCCTGGTTAAATCCATGGAGAGGATTGCTTGTGTTGTTCTCGCACCCCTTTCCTCACTGATGCCCGAATGGACTGATCATCCTTTGGGAACAACGTATCCTTGTGATACGGTTTGGTCGTCGGACTCTTGATATACCTTCACGCCATTGTTCTTAAATTTATTTTGGATTATCAATTAACGTTATGAATTCCTTTTTGAACTTGTTACCTCATATTAATTGTTTAATTATTATTATCCGTTCACTGAGCGTTAAGCTCAGCCGAGTTTTCTTTTTCCTCGGCAGGTACATGATCTTAGTTGGGACTTTGGGAAGAGTGTCGTGGAGATAACATGACTGGAAATGTCTGCTTTTGTTAAGCCGTTAAGGATTATGTAGATATTAATACTTGTACCTTGTGACCGTATTTTGTTATACGGTGTTATCTCCGTTAGTGGTTATGTAAATATTATGTTATGTGAATTATGTTAGCTGTTCTGTCTTAGTCAGTTGTTGTTTTATAATTGTTCTAAAACCAATTGTGGCATCTTCCATCCTTGAACCACGTGGGACGAGGGTGTTACAAGTTTTGGTATCAGAGCTATAGGTTATGATTCTGTAGTACAAAGTAAGTTTGATCTGTGAGGAATGGGTAGAACTAAGATAGGATTATCTTAGATCTTATATATGTTAATTATTTGTAATCTCGTAAGCTTCTTTTCTTATTTGAATCTAACCGAGCAAATGGTTTCCATGTTGTTGGTGTTAGTTCTAAATGCTGCCAAGAAGAATACCGGCAATAACAGGTGGGCCCGGGAGAAATCGAACGGGGTCTGAAAATGAAGCAAATTCTCCGCCTAGAACTCAAGTTGATCCTAATGTGATGGAAGTTGTCTACCAAACAATTAATGAGATGCTACTAGGGATTATAGCACAGACGGTGGAAGCAGTACGCCAGACTGGGTAAAACCCGAATCCTAATGCTGGGAATTATGGACCAGAAAGAAGGGATCAAGAAACTAACACCAATAATCAATTAGCTGATATCCACCAATGGAGAGATTTCATAAACAAAAGCCTCGTACTTTTATTTCAGCGACCATTGCGGTTGAAGCCAAAGATTGGATATCACATCTTGAAAAGATTTTTCAAGTCTTGGGTTGTTCTGATAGAATACGAGTAGAGTTGGCCACTTATAAACTCGAAGGTGATGCAAATCGTTGGTGGCAAGCTTGGAAACAGTCTTACGGAGGGGAGATAGCTGTTGAAAGTTTAACATGGTCGGGGTTCAAAGATGTTTTCTTTCAGCAGTATTTTACTACCGCAGACAAAAAGGCGTATGTCCAAGAGTATTCCAATATGAGACAGAAAGAAGATGAATCCATATCCGAATATGTAGCCAGATTTCTACCGTTGGCTAGTTTTGCAGGTGTTATGGCGGGTACGATGGAAAATCAAGTTAGTAAGTTCAAGTGGACCCTCAATAGCAAATTCAGACCTGAACTTATCAATCAACACTTTACGAGCGTTGCTCAAGTTGCTGATGCTGCGAGGAACATTGAAAGGGAGTGACTAGATTCTATACTTTTTCGTGACTGATTACCAACATATCACCGAGAAAATACCAATGGTTCGGTAAAATGTGATGTTTTTCGAGAAAATACCAACGGATCACTTAGGCGACCCCTGGGTAATTTGTCACTGATTTGAATTACCCACCATGTTTTGACGGTTTTGTGAGGAATCATCATTTAGCGACAGATTTCCAGGAAAAATGTTCGTAGGCAAAAGTATTTCGTTTAGTAGTGAATTTTCAGTTTAACATAATCACCATATTTAACTGTCACTCAAGGTGACAATGCTACAAGCACCAATTCTTCTAACGGTTTTGATCATCACATAAAAGGCAATTCAAACACACACATGTAACTCTAAATTCATAATAACACTTGCTAGGTGCAACCATGAACACACCATATATGAGAATTTTTGTTATCATTTTCACGATTCTCGAGTCTATTTACTCTATCAACCCTAAAATATCCTATCTCAAAGTTCCTAATCGTATATTATCACATTCATTCACTTAGTGAAACGCTACTTTAAGTCTAGGCCTTCTAAATTAATGCCTGAATCTCTCAAACTTATGCTCTGATACCAACTTCTAACACCATCAAATTTGGAAAGAGCGACTAATTTAAATTTTCAATAATAATTGAAATAAGACACCACATTGGGGCTACAAATTGGGTCTCCTTCTATACAATTTGCCAGAAAGCGACGACAAATTTTCGCTAATAATCTTCATACAAACGATCTAAAAATCATGAAGATTAAAATTAACTCCATAGCATGCTCGACATAAATCATCTCTTTAACCCGTAAATAATGTCAGGTGATACCCTGAAATTAGGGGTGTAATCGAGCCGAGTCGAGCCGTCATAGTTCCAAGCTCGAGCTCGACTCGACTCTCAAACTCACAGCTCGATACTCGACTCGAACTCGGTCGAGCCTAAATTTTCAAGCTCGAGCTCGAGCTCGTGACAATATCGACACTTTCGAGCTCGACTCGGCTCGAGTCGCTCGTGTCTTAAAAAACGCATAACAACATAAATATTAACTGTAATTTTATAGAAGCTCGATAAGGCTCGACTCGGATCGCTCGATAATTTAATATATACACATATATGGGGTATAATTGTAATTTTATAGAAGCTCGATAAGGCTCGCGAGCCGCTCGAGTCGAGTAATTTATAGGCGAACTCGACTCGATTATCTACTCGAGTAGCTCGAGCTCGACTCGAAAATTCACGAGTCGATTTCGAATACTTTCCAAGTCGATCTCGAGTATCTGACGAGCTGTCTCGGCTCAATTACACCCCAACCTGAAATGCATATTTTTGAAAACAAAATGAGGGTTACACCATACGGTCTAGTGAGTGAATCCCTGTTAGCAAATCTTTGACTAAAATCTTCAAAATAGATTTAAAAGTCCACTGATAACTCATACCATTTAAAATAATATTTTCTCAAATCCAGTCATACCAAATATTTCTCATCTTTCATTCCGACCCATATGACTTACATATTTCAATGTAAAAACCCCTTTCTGACAAAATCAATAAGTAATTTCCTTCATTTATAAACCAATATTTGATTAAACGGTAAGCTTATTGAGTCAAAAAGGTTATCGTTTTACAACAACACGACAACCCAAGTTATCGCATCATACTGATGCGATAACCCAGTTTCTCGCATCTAGGGAGCCGACAACCCAACTTCTCTAATCAATGGGACTCGACAACCCACCTTCTCGAATCAATGGGACTCAACAAGTCCAATCCTCGCATCTAAGGAATGCGATAACTCAGGTCCTCGCATCTAACTGATGCGACCACCCAGGTTCTCGCATCTCACTGATGCAACGAACTAACTCTTTAGAAATATATCTAAATCCTTTCCAACATAGTATAACAGGGTACGAGGCTTCGCCTCTTCTCAAAACTCTCAACCGATGTTACTCTAACCGCGGTCATTCTCTCATCCTTTTCAAACCATCGCCAGCGTCACGAGTGCATGGTTCGGTTCACGCTATCAGAGATCGCTAAATATTTCGATAATGCCACCCAGAATCATTTACACATCTCCGTCCACTCATCGCGGATTCACGCGTCTCCGTATCTATTTTATAGCGGATTCACGCCGCTCCGTATCTTTTCTCGTGACTCACTAAGTCTCGGTCAACCTCTCGATTTGTTAGTCTGTAAACTAACATTTAACGTCACATAATTTCATTTATTAAAATAAACCACGTGTGACGTAAAAACACGTATTTTACAAGAGCGTTGTAAAACACCCACGCCTCATCAAATAACACATTCTTTTATAAGGAAATATTTAGTAAGAATTTTTCAAATAAAATCCATATGTGTTATTTTTCCCAACAACCCAAAATCGAACTCCGTAACTCATATAACGACAATAGTCCAATTACATCAATTCGACATATTATCGGAATAAAAACCTTGCAATAGCATATGTATTTCAGTTTATAAAACTCATCTATAAAAACTCACCTCGAACCCAAATAGACAAGTAGACTTTTAGCGGGTATCAAACTCGAATATGGAACACGTAATCTGAACCATATAATTACGAGTCAAAATTTACGAAATAACTTTATCATAACCCCTACATATATATATACACACATACATACACATATATATGATATATATACACATACGTACATATACATCCATGCATACATACTCCCACATACATAAATCAAATAAATTCTCATACCTTTTTTCTTTTTCTACATCTTTCTGCCTTTGCCGACTCAAAACCCCAACATACACATATCCCTTTATGAAACTCTTTTTCTTACTCATCAGGGCCGGTCCAATGATTTTTGGTGCCTTGGGCAAAAGCTCTAAAAAATGCCCCTATTGATACAAATACTAAATTATTTTGGATATATAACAATGTTAAACATGATGTACTGAACAATAAGTTTCCACAAAATGCATATTATTGACAACATAAAATGTTTTGCTCAACGTTTTTAATTCTTAAAACTACATATAATTTAAAAGTAGCAATCATATCATAAAAGGACAATTTAAAATAAATCGAAAATAAACTATATTAACATATAACAGGACCTAACACATATTCTTACTAAAACAACGTTTTACGTTGATTACCAAAAGGGCATTTGGCCAAGTGGTATCCAAACTTGTAGCATAATATTACATATTTAAAAAAAAAACATCTTACATTAATTGCTTGTAGAATGGTATGCTCAAATAGTTACTATTTGAAGCTAATTATCAAACACAATTTAAAAAGTCATCTTGTGGCAAATGTAAATCACTTAATTAAAACTAGAAACACTTGAACATGCATGCATAACAAATGTAACGATAAAAGATAACTCTCTATTGACAATATAAACATGTTTGACAAAATCATACAAAGAAGAAAAATAATAAAATTTCAAAAATTATTGATGTTTTTTCCAAGATAAAAACCCATGTAAAAGTTTAATTGTTGAATACGATTAATTTTATTTCAGATAAATATATGTTACCATTAAAACGAGAAAAAGCAACTTTAAGATTAATGGGAGAAAAAAAACAACACCAAAAAGAAAGGATTTATGATGAAAAAGAATAAAAGTAAAATGTTGGAAAATTGATAACAAAGTAGTTGCAGCTTAGCGGTAATACTTATCCTTGTTGTTGTTAAGGTTTTGGGTTCAAATCCTTGTTGAGACATTTCTTAAATTTTTTTCATTAACGTATATATAGTAGGCTCAACATGTAAATTAACCAGCCCTTGGGCCGACCCTGTTACTCATCCATCACCAAAATAATAAAATCTCAAATATATATATCCATCCATAGCGAAGGCGGTGGATGGTGGGATATTTATATCCAATTTTCCAATTGAACGCTCATCTTTCGAAATTCAGCAAATAACACCCCTTAAAGTTCTAATAGGTTAAAACTCGGTTATTACATAGTGTCGCAAGTACCATTCCGCAACAAAGATCTGATGCACATACTGGCAAATAAAAAGGGTTATGCTTAATGCCTAGTGAGTTCAAACACTTTTAATTTTTAATATAAACAGTAAAACTGAAAATATGCTATTTAAATCACAATTTACAAAATGAAATGTATTTTGTATAAAAGAAACATCCTTTTCAAAATCCGCCATTTTCGTGATGGAAACTCATTAATAAAACACCCATTTATCATGAGATCAAACCCAATACTCACCCAAAATGTGAATAATGTTTAATATTCAAATACTAAAACATTGACAAAACTATATTATCCAAAATACTAAAAAATATGGATAAGTTCCAAGATACCCAAATCATAAAATATGAATACACTCCGTGCAATAAAACAACACTAAAACAATTGATATTACACTATCCAAAAATAACATATTTCGGTGATGGGGAGACTTGTATCCATCAAATGTGGCGAACACAGGCAATCCAAATATCAACATTGTCGATTTTTACCTCAAGGCCATCAAACGACCTTAGTGCTTGCTCTCCAAGATTTCAAGATAAGAACAACAAAACTCCTCATTTGAACGAACCAACTTCAATTTCCCAGACCTGGGTGGTTCTCCCGTCTTCGTAAAAGTAACTCTCTTTTGTTTGCCAAGGACACAAGGCTCACAAAAGTCAACTGTCACCTTCTTCAAGTCTGGAATTCTGCCTTTGGAAGCAAGCATCTTCTTTCCTTTCTTACTCATATGCCCAAGTCTTAGGTGCCATAGAGTAGAAACCCCTGTATCTTCAACAACTGCATGTGCCTCATCTGTAGACACTTCAACCATATATAAGGTTCCCCGTTTCTGTCCACGAGCAACTACTAGATTCCTCTTTGTTGCCTTCCACTGATGGTCACCAAACTCAACATGGTGGGTTTCGTCATCTAGCTGCCCCATTGATATCAACATCCTCTTCCAATCTGGAATATACTTGACATTCTTCAATGTCCAGTTCGTACCTAAAGAAGTCTTGAGGACAACATCCCCAATATCTGTGATATCAAAAATATGTTATCAGCTAGCCTCACCTTCCCACTGTAATGCCTGAAATTCTGCATCATTTCTCTGCAATGACTAGCATGAAATGAGGCACCCGAGTCCATAATCTAGGATTCAACTTGACATTCTACACAACAAATCAGGGCATCCTCAAAATATGTTGCCACATTCATCTCCTTTATGCATTTATCTACTGAAGGTTTTAGGCACTGATTTCTGAAGTGTTCATTCTCTTTGCAATTCCAACAGGTAATGTCTTCCCTGTTCTTGGATTGACCTCTCTTCCTTGCCTTCGATCTTCCTCTATCGTTACCCCCTCTATGGGATTTTCTGCCTCTCTCATCTGTACTCAATAGACTGCTGGAACATTCCCCTGCATTCTTCCTGCGGATGTCCTCACCTAGGATCAAATCGTGAATGCCTTCAAAGGTAAGCTTTGTAATTCCTAACTGATGTAACTGTTCCAGACCAACTCTCCGGCAGTGAAGATAATAGTAATAATGCCTGCACTTCATCATCAAATGTAATATCAACATATTCTAACCTGGATAGTATCGAATTAAATCGTTTACGTGATCTGTCACTGACATTCCTTCCTTCATCTTCGTATTCTCCAACTGTCAGATTGAGAACACCTTATTTACTACTGAGTATTTCTCGTACATGTTGGATAACGCCTTTCTCGTTGACAATGTTATACGCAACATTCTTCTCCAACAACAACCTGACCACACCAAGAGCTTGTTGATCCAATAGGTTCCAATCCTCCTGTTTCATCACTTCAGGTTTCTTCTCAGACAATGGTTCGTGTAACTTATTTTGATAGAGATAATATCCGATCTGCATCTTCCAAAAGCCAAAATCGTGACCTTCAAACTTATCGATTTAACCTTCCCATCTTCGGCCATGGCTAAAACAAAACTGCCTTTTGTTTGACAGAGATTGTACGACCTCTGGAACTCTAATCGATCATACCGGTGAAAACCTAGATCCCGATGTTATGGAGCTACGATAAGCACACGATAAACACACAATAAAGATATGAAAAGTAAAACAATAACACAAGGATTTACGTGGTTCACACGATCAAGGTGATCGTGCTAGTCCACGACGTACTAGAGCGATTTTTCTTATTAGGCTTACTACCGTTACATACGCTTTCTACTTTGTGTTATCTCTTTTGGCTTAGGATTACAAGGTTACAAAAAGATCTATTTATAGAGTACAATTAGGTTAAGTGAGTTGTATTTAAATCCTAATGGTTTGAGTCGTATAGAAATGATCACTCTTGAGAAACAACTTAACATGTACTAAGTGATTGTGCATCAAGATGAAAGATTTGTCAACTTAACCTATATTGTCGAGCTTGCTAGATTGATGGTGGAAACAATTAAAACATACAATTTTTCCTCTAGTATATCGGTCATTGAAGCTAGCTTTGGTTTTACCCGTTGCTACCGCAATAGTCGAAAGATGTTTTTCTGTCATGAAGATTGTGAAGTCTGACTTGCGCAATAAAATTGGTGATGAATATTTGAATGTTGTACTGATTTCTACCATAGAAAAAGAAACACTTCTCAATGTTACAAATGATAATGTAATTAGCGAATTCCAAAAGATGAAAGCCATAGGGCACAATTGTAAGAGGTACCTTTTTATCATTTTTAATAAAAAAACATATCTTTTAGTTAGTTATTATTTCATTTTATATTGTGACCTCTATTATAATTTTTTTCTGGATCCACCACTATTTAAGGCATTATTTAGTTCTTCCCAATCATATATTGAGTCTTTTTATACTTATTTTACGGTTTAAACATATATGGAGCTAGGTCATAGAATTTGGTTATGTTCTGTGTGCAAAATTTTCGATGCAGTAAGCGTGCCACAACACTGAAAATCGATCATATATTCATATGTTTTGGTATGTCATGGAAAAATATTGATGCTCATAATTTTGACGAAGGGAGTACTTTAGAGTTGAAGTCAACAAATTTTGGAGGAAGGAAAAGAAACATAGTTGATGGAAGCATGATCTATTGTACTTTGCTACTAGTGTAGCATTTGACTTTTACATTTTGGTAAAAAAAAACCTTTGGATATTATGTTCCCTAGTACCCTCGTTGTTAACTTTTGACCCCCTTTCTTGTTATATGAGAAAGTACATTGATTCTAGTCTTGCATGAAGCTTTTTACATGATTTGAAGTTTAATTACTTTATGTTTTATATTTAATTTAAGCATTGAAATCTTTTAGTTACTATTCTTTTGTTATATCAACTTTTACAACTTTCATTTTACTTTTCTAAACAATTACTTTTATGGTATTTACTTTCAAATTTGCATTTACACTTCAATAATGTCACGCTAAACACCTTATTCGAGATGGAAATTTTACCCGTTTGGACGGGTACCCGACCCTAACGGGGCGGGGATTCCCCCATTTGACGGGTAACGGGACAGGGACGGGGATATATTTTCATACCCGAAGCGGGGTCGGGGCGGGGTCGGGGTTGGCATTACCCGCCCCTATTGTACCCGATTAAGTTTTTTATTTTTTAAAATATATGTATATAGTGTGTGTTTAAATAAATAAATATGTATATATTTGTTATTAAATTGACAAATACATTTGTTTTTTAATATCGTTAATTAATATACTAATGGTTTATTATAATTTTAATTTTATAAGACATCAATTTTGTAACACCCTCAAATATGGAAATAGCGACTAATTTAAAATTTCTAATATTACATCAATATATAACTTTCCTCAAACCACAATTAGTAATAAACCTCTACAACAAATAAATCAAGTCTTATACAAGACCTACATATGGTTGGGTGTTACTAAACTAATAAGAGTCGCTATCTCCGAATGCGGAAAACATCACCAAGAGTCTAATCTTTATCGTGCCACTTCCTAGCACTCAAGTCCACACGTGTCGCTAGTACCAACCCCAACGATAACCTGATACACATGCCGACAAAGAAAAAGGGTTAGGCTTAACGCCTAGTGAGCTCAAGAGTTTTATAACATATTTATGATTGATTTGAAACCAAAAGATTTGATTGATAAATTATAATTATCAAAGGAAATGACCTTATTATAAAAGCAACGTCTTTCCCCAATTCAATAGTCCCATAATAAAAGCTTTAGACCAAAATGACATTAGAAGAAAAAACTTTAAATAGAAATATTCTATTAATGTAATACCAATTCCAATACTCACACGACCATGATTGAGTTTACAAACGTGGAGATACAAAACATACCTTTAACCGTGTTTTATAAAATGTTAACTCACGCGGACCTTTAAAGGGATAGAAATATCCGAAGTTCACGGGGGATTCCCGATCATACCATCTTTGGTGACGGATACAAAAGTAGGTCACCACTCGATGTTGAGCAATTATAGGAGTCAATGGCAATCGGTCACTAACCGATTATGCACCTTAGTACACGGCCCCCGATGGCTCCTACGAAAGCCCGCGCAATGGTCACTGGCAACCGGTCTATAACCGATTATGCACCTTAGTACACGGCCCCCTGATGACCCCAAATTACGCATGCATAGAGTCAATGGCATCCGGTAATGATCCGGCATTATACCCAACAGTAAGAGGCCCCCTATGACTTCTATGCGACCAAAAAGGGACAACAATCCCGCCTTTAAACCGACTATATGCCTATGGATCAATTACATACTAGTCCTACTATCGAATACATCAACGAGACGTATTACTAGTTTTCCAACCTTGAAAACCCCTTTCAATAAACCATTTCCTTCCAAATCCAAGTTTTACCAAAAACTAGGTCAAATCATTTTGAGTTTCAAAACCAAAGATTATTTCATTTTATAACCTTTCCAAGTATTTTAAACCATTAATGATGCTCAACTCATCATCTACAACAAAATACTTAAAAATCCTCATTTTGACCCAAAACCTCCAAACTTACCCAAATACACAACTACTTGAAATTAAGTTTAGGAATCAGTAAAATACTACATTTACAACAAGTATTTGAGTTTATAAGTTTAAATTTGAACTCACACTTATGCATTTACAAAATGACCCATAATGCAATAACCTGTATTTTTCAACGATTTATAAATTCCAATACTTTACAGATGCAAATGCAACCCAATGGTTTTCATTTAAAAGATAATGCATCCAAATAACTTACACTTATACTTCATTTACCAAAATCCCCAAAACTCAAGTATAAGTCTTTTATATGATTTATAAACTCTTTTATACCAAATATACAAACTTACCCAAATACTCACACATTTGATAAATACCAAGTAAAACATGTTAATATTTCAAAAAGAACGTTTTTGGCATGTAGAAAGTTTTCACAAAGTATCTTGAACTCACCTTGCTAGATTTAAGCTAAATATAGGTTTTACCCCAATGCCGAGTTCCATTCAGTAAAGAGTTTAGATCCTCGAGCTACACCTCTAGATCCATGGTGTAAGTCTTTCAAGAACACCTACATAACCTCCAAAACATACACAAGAACGAACCCAAGAGAGAATGAGAGTTGTTGGTGGAAGAACCCAAACCCTAGATTCAAGATTCAAGGATTAAGATCTTACCTTCACTTCTATGAACTCCAAAATCAACCAATAGCCTCTAGCCATACTTGTTTCCATGTTGTAGAGCTTCAAGAGACGAATCCATAGCAATTTGAATCACCCAAATCGGAGCATTATTGAGAGAGATATGGTTCAAATGAGAAACATCCCGATTTTCGGTCTTTAAAACGCTGACAGAGGCTGACGCCAGATATGGATGCCAGTTACGTTTCGTAACTGGCATTGGTAACTCACGCGGCTCCTTCTTGACCAAACAGACCCTGACGCTAGTTGTGAAGTTAGTTACGTTTTCGTAACTGGCATTGTAACTCACGCTAAGCACAAATCAAGTAAAAAGAGCTTAGGGCTACTTGTGAAGTTAGTTACGATTTGCTAACTGGCTTTGTAACTCACGCTAAGCATAATTGAGTGCAAAAGTGCCTAGGCTAGTTATCAAGCTAGTTTCAACTCTGAAACTCACCTCGTAACCAACTTCCATCCTAACCCACATGAAAACTAGCCTTAGACGATGTTTTACCCATATTTGCTTCGTCTTAGCTCCAAATTGACTCCGAAAAATATCGTTGGACTCCTTCTTTGATTCTCCAACCAAATATGATATAAATACTTGAAAATAGGCCTGGAATACCAGAATTCTTGTATCAGTCTTTTCCAAAGTTTCATAAACTTAACTAAAATTTCCGGGTGTTACAGATTTTTACTAAACGGGTACCCAATGGGTTCCCCGTACCCGTCGGGGATTTCTTCCCCGCGAACCCGTCGAGAATTAGTCGGGGCGGGGTCGGGGACGGGGGATGCATTACCCGCCCAATTCTCGCCCCGTTTCCATCACTACACCTTATCTTGGGTGTGGGGGAAGGTTGGAAGAAAAAACTAGTTTTCATGGATAGTTGTTTTTGCTATATCAACCTACTCTACCATTCACCGTGGTGTTTAATATATCATCTAGTAATATTTGACAAGTTGACATATGTTATATTACTCAGATGAGTTGGGACTTAAAATTAAGACACTACAAATTTTTTAATTAATAATGTTATAAAGGCTATAAAGAGTTGTAACAACCTTCATAGGTTGCAAAACTATATGGAACGAAAGGTATGGTCGGTACTAAGCTTTGATTTGTATACATTTTGAATACTTCTACTGAAAGGTCTAATTTGAACTTTGAAAGAAATTCGTTCAATCCAATAGTGGTTATTGAGAGCTATTGTTGCAACAACCCATGTTATGTTGTAGCAAGCTTCTACCGCACTCTGACGTTGAAGTTACAATCTGATTTTGTACCTTGCTTTCTTTTAATTATTGTTGTACCTTAGTAGTGTGTTAACTCAGTTACTCAGCTCTCCAAATATTCATTCGAATTCAGCATCTGAAATCCCATTTTAAGTGTGGTTTGTTAAACTCTTGCTTTCATAATTCCTTCTGGATCGAAACTTGGTATTTCCATTATAATTACTTGCTTTGACGACATTTTTTGAGTATGTGTACTTGCATGATCTTCCAATTGCTATAACCTATTTGGGTTATATTTTCTGACGAACAACACTCTTGTCTTATACACTTTGTGAATAATTTTATCTTATACATTTTGTGAACACCAAGTTACCCATCAAAACTAAAATTAGACCTACCACTTGTAAACCATGGCTACAAGTTGTTCTCACGACAAATGATATTACCGTGTCCAACTACAACCTCAACAAAACCATGTGAACAAGGTGTTCAAAACGTTAAACTTAGAGTCATCTAAGCTTTAGCATGTCTAAATCCAAACCCATTTAAAAATAATATGAGTTTTGTTTCACAGGGGTAGATTTTGGGTTATCTAAAACAACATCTTGTTTATAACTATCTATACTATATATATAAGCATGAATATTAGTTATTGTTGAATTTTAAGAGGTACTCATTTTCTTGCACAAAGTACATATTTCAAAGTGGATATTCTAACTTGTCTCCCTACCCCCGAATTATCTTCCACGTCTGTAAATAAAATTTTGTTTTCTTCCGACACTTTATCCGTCTGAATTCTTTCATTTTAAACATTAACATGTTTGAGTTGAATTTCGTTTTTTTATTGTTGAATTTCATTACTCTTTGTCAATGCCACAAACACATTATCAGTAACATCCATCATCTTCTGCGTATGTTTTTCATTTTGAAGATTTTGTTTTGCTTTCTTCACACCAATAGGTCTATGAGTTACAGGAATATTTATTTCCTCATTAAGATCAAATGAGGATATACATGCATTCGTTAATGATGAACCAAGATTGGGAGAACATGTCTGAGAAGGAGAAAATTACCACCCTCTTGTTGAGATGTGGGTGTTGCATTAACATTCAATTTTTTTTTGATATCTTTGAGGATGTTCCACACATGTTGAAATTTGAACCCTTTATATTACTTTGGATCTTGTGTTAATAATATATTTGCTTGATCCAACTATGAAAAATATATACAATTTAAAGAAAAGTACACAAGCATATATAAATAAATTATCAATTGAAAAATCAACAATGCTAGTAAATACTCACAATGTCTTGTTCTGAAGCACCGCTTAGATTCCTGTTTGTAATTTGATTTATACACCCTCGAAATTTGGAAATAACTTTCATGATGGTCCCCATTCGAGATTCTAATGATCTTGTTGGTCGAGCTTGGCTTTTGAAAGGTTCATTTGCGTGATAACCGGATGCAACTCTTGTCCAAAATCTATCTTTAGTTTGGTTTATTCCTACTATTGGATTTTGAGATATGTCGAAATACACACGACATAAATGTTGATCTTCGTTATGCGAGTAGGATATAGATCGACTTGAAGACATTTCTTAGGAAATTTGAAAGTTAAGAAATATGTAGAAGTTGATGAGAAATATGGTGTTATGCCTCACTTTATTTATATGTGATTTTGATATCCATAAAGAATCCAAGAGATATTTTCGCATCTTAAATTTATAGTACAAAATGGATTTTGTATATGAAAAAATCCAAGAAAGATCTTGGCATCTTAAATTTACATACAAAATGGATTTTCTATATGAAAAAAAATCCAGGAAAGATCTTGCATGTTACTACACAACCACCATACATAATTATTATAAAGGCTTTACTACACAACTACCATACCTAATTACTTCACAAGACTTTACTATGTGATATGACTATATGAGCCTTTACTACTGATATATTCCTCAAATTATAGACTTTACTACATAACTACCATACATAACTACTTCACAAGGCTTTACTATTTGATATTACTACATGAGCCTTTACTATTGATATATTCTTCAATATATCTTACATTTCTCTTAAACTTTTCCAAAGACTCATTTCTCTCAAACTTTTCCAAAGACCCATTTCTTACATTTTCAAATGAATGCTTCAAATGATGATGCTTACGAAGAACTACGGTGGCAGGCGATGAATCAAATCATTGCTAACACAACAATTATCAATTGTTATCTACAAAATAACCAGTTGTCTCGTAGGGGATCAATTCCCGGCCATATAGTTATTAATCGCGATCGGGAAATGTTGATCGAAATCTCTTCATTGATTATTTCTCGAAAAATCCTCGATTTCCTGAGTTGATTTCTCGTCGACGTTTTCGAATGAGTCGTAATTTATTCGTATCTTAGATGCGGTAGCAAAACATGACAAATACTTTGTCCAACAAAGGGATGCACTTGGTAGACTTGGGTTATCTGATTTACAAAAGGTAACGACTGTAGTTCGAATGCTAACATATGGTGTTCCAGCAGATTCTACTGATGAGTACATCAAAATAGGCGAATCAACAGTTTTAGAAAGTTTGAAGCGATTATGTCGTGTTGTTGTGGAGGTGTTTGCAGGCCGATATTTATAAGCACCCAACGCAAATGATATGGCTAGGCTGCTCCAGATTGGTGAGAAACAAGGTTTTCCATGAATGTTGGGTAGTTTAGATTGTATGCATTGGAAGTGAAAAAATTGTCCAACAGCTTGGGGAAGACAATATGTTGGTCATAGTAGATTCCCAACTATTATTCTTGAAGATGTAGATGACTACGATCTTTGGATATGGCATGCATATTTTGGGTTACCAGGATCTAATAATGAAATCAATGTGCTGAGTCATCCTATCTTTTCGCTAATCTTGCAGCATGTATAGCTCCACCTGCTAATTATGTCATCAAAGGAAAAAAAGTATAATATGGGTTATTATTTAGTTGACGGTATATATCCAAAATGGGCCACTCTTGTTCAAACTATTCATGAACCAAGCGGTTCAAAAAAATTGTTTACAATGAAGCAAGAAGCATGCATAAAAGATGTAGAGTGCGCATTTGGAGTTTTGTAGTCAAGGTTTGCGATTGTAGCAGGATCTGCTCGTTTATGGAGGAAAGAAGTATTGCATGATATAATAACATCGTGTATCATTATGCATAGTATGATTATAGAAGTAGAGCGTGATGTTAATGCAACAATTGAAGAACAACTTGAAGTGCCAACTCCAAAAGTTGAGATGGTAAGTGATAACAATGTTGGACTTCAAGAGTTTATTGCTCGACATAAATAGATCAAAGATAAGGATGCTGACATTGAACTTTGAAATGCATTAATTGAACATTTGTGGGATGAGTATGTTAACTCAGAAAACTAGTGTAATTTAATTTGTTTTTGTGTGCATGTTATCTTCTAGAATTGAACTATTGTAATTTAATTTGTTTTTAATGTAATATTTATTAATTAAAATTGTCATTTTAATTTTTGTGATGTTTCATTAAATAACTTATTTTAAAATTCAAGTAATAATTATATATTGATTATATAAATCAATTATATTTCATAATTATTATGTTTTAATCAAATAATAAATATCTATTACTTTATTATCAAAAGTATTTTTACTGTTTTTTTTTATTGTGTGGATGGATATGGGTTTTTTTAGTGTTCAAGGAACCCACATTTTTTTAGTGTTTTTTTGTGGCTTTTTTTAGCGTTTGGGTTGGAGATGCCCTAAGCCACATTCCTCTAGTATTTAAAGGGAGGCTTGACATGGGATTAGAAGATCACCACTCTTTAAACTCTTAGCTTGGAGTTTATTATTCTCTAGTTGTATGTTTTAATTTGGTAGTTGAATATTATAAGCTTTCTACTTATTAGTTACTTTGGCTCCAATTCTTAGCATTTTCTTTCCGTATTCAAACTTTTATAAAGTTCAATTGAATATATTGAAGTTGTTGAATTTCGGGCCTTTAGTTTCTCATTGTTAGATCGATTTCTTCTATGGGTGTTTAGCTAATTAGTTTGCTCCTAATCATCCAATCTACATACCATTTCTTGATGGTCAATGTCTTATTATTCTTATAAAATAACAATGAATACTTATACAAACTCAAACGATGCAAGCCAAAAAACCCTAAGAACTATTTTTACATAATTCTTCAATGGAATATTATAGCAGAAAGTAAATGTTTTTTGAACAATCTGGCAAAAGATAAAGATTCTAAACACAACATAATTTACACTTTAACCCTTCAAGAACTTCTTAGGATAAGTGATGGAAGACATCGCATTATACAAACCCCACCATGACAATCCTTGTGAAATGGCAAACAATGATGCAAGTGAATGAGGTGATCTAGTGAATGAAATATAGAAGGATTCCATCTGGGAGTAGAAGGAGATCGGGGTGGGGGACAAGTTTCCGTTCCAATAAAATTTATTTGCACATAAGTTGGAGAGCCAAGATAGAAGCTATTTTTCCCTTAGTAGATGTTCCTGCATCAAAACAAACGCTTAAATATGCCAGCCTTCTCCAAAGTAATTCAAATTTGTTGCTGCCACATTTTGATCACATGGGAAAATATGCTAGATATACACAATACAAAAGTCTAATCTACAACATCAAATGTACCATTTAAAACTTGCAATGCATAAGGATAAGAATCTATCAAGATACGGATAATATGACTCGGTATACAACACAATAATAATTTCTTTTTTTATGACAAGATTGGGAGCTACATAAACCTTGTACTATCCTCCCCAATCTTACATATGAACAAATAAAAAAGATTGAGATTTTTACACAAACAAAGATGTCGAAAAACCCTAAAGATTTAGTTAGAATATCAGTTAGTTGATCAGTAGAACGATGAATGTCGGAAACATTATCCATTGCAAATATTAAACTCCAAAACCGAAGCCAATGTGTCACACACCAGACACAGTACATCTGAAAGGAAACCACCAGGCACATACTACTTATTAAAACAACAACACCCAACCAATCGCCAACTATTGAACGAACCACTTAATAACTCTTTTTCTGGAACCATAAACATATTACATGAAGTGTTCTCACTGTTTCATCTACGCTTCTTCCAGTTGTAAGATTGTTAATCTTCCTATTGCAAGATTGTTAATACATGTCCCTTTTTATAACCTTCACACTGATTGAAACACAACAACATATCAAAACTACTTATTAGATCAGCTTGGGTTGGTTTTTTAAAATAAGTCCAAGATTCTTAGACACCTGGTAAATGCAACAACAATCAATCCATATTATTACTACTTTATATATCACATCCAATTCTAACGTTATGTAGGTTGCTTGTATTTGGGTTGAGGGCAATAACAACATTACTTCATACAAAAGAAATATTATTGTGTACGGGAGGGCTAAACATTGTCAAAGAATTGAATATTACCATTCTTGTAATGATCCATTGTCTTATCCTTTCTTCTTTCCCAACAGTGAGTTTGGATGGCCTTTGGGTATACCAAGACATGGAGTGACCATCACTGAAATTGCCAATGATGATGAAAACATCAACAAATATTTAGAAGGTCTTTACGCTTGATATCACAAAGCTTTAATGATTTTATAAATGAGCAAGTATTGCATTTAAGCGTATATATCATTAGTTTATAATGTTTTTTTTTTCCAAAATTGACTATGTAGAGACTGGCGGACGAAGGGTAGGAATACTGTAAGTATGCGGGAGTATTATAGTAATAAGTTCAGATACGCTCGATTCAAAACATCCTTCTATTAGGTGGAAATTTTTTACAATAGTTAATTATAGAGATTTATATAAAGATTAAGACTTCACGGTTGGATTTTTGTGAAAAAACAAAAAAAAACAAAATAAGAGTGGATTTATTTATTTTTATTTATTTTTTTGATATCGGAGAGTGATCACGGAGTGTGAAATCGGGGAATGTTGGTCGATATTTTTTTACCTGTCTAGACATAACATACCAAGTTCTCTGATGAGAAAATTGAATCGAGCTTCATCCAATGGCTTGGTGAAAAGATCGGCCAACTGAAAGTCAGTTGGAATAAAATGAAGCTCAACATCACCTTTAGAGACATGAACTCTAATGAAGTGATATCAGATGTCAATATACTTGGATCTTGAGTGGAGAATATGATTATTTGCAATAGAAATTCCACTAGAGTTATCACACAATATGAGAATTTTTTAGTAGATTTGATCGTTATCACAAAGTGGATTCTTCATCCATTATATTTGAGCACAACGACTTCCAGCAGCAACATATTCGGCTTCAACAGTAGATGTTGAAACAGAGTGTCGCTTTTTACTTGACCAGCTGGCAAGTTTTCCTCCAAGAAGTTGGCAGCTCTCAGTAGTGCTCTTCCGATCTATCTTAGAACCTGCAAAATCAGAATCCGAATACCCGATAAGATAGAAACCTGAGTCTTTGGGATACCAAAGACCCAGATTCAAGGTACCTTTAAGATACCTAAAAATTCGTTTAACCGCAACCAAGTGAGATTCCTTAGGATTGGCTTGATAACGATCACAAAGACAAGTAGAAAACATGATGTCTGGTCTACTTGCAGTAAGATATAGAAGAGAACCAATCATTCCTCGATAGGTAGTAACATCATCAGGGTCTGAATGAAGATTAAGAAAATGAGCCATCACAGTCTTCATTGGTGTACAGGTGTCAAAGTTAAATTTCTTTAGAATTTTTTTAATGTATTTACTTTGATTGATAAAAATGCCTTCAGAAAGTTGTTTAACTTGGAGACCAAGAAAGAAGGTGAGCTCACCCATCATGCTCATTTCATAACGACTTTGCATGAGAGAGAAAACTCATCATACATAGATTCATCGGTGGCTCCAAAAATAATATCATCAACATAAATTTGTACAAGAATGATATTAACTTTAGATTTTCGGAGGAAGAGAGTATTATAGATTTTACCACGAACATATTCATTGTCTAGAAGAAAATCTGGGAGAGTGTCATACCAGGCACGAGGAGCTTGCTTCAGTCCATACAGGGCTTTGTCTAGCCGATACATATAGTCAGGATGAATGGGATCTTCAAAACCAGGAAGTTGTTTCACATAGACTTCTTTAGCAAGTTCACCATTCAGAAAATCACTCTTAAGATCCATTTGATATACCCAAAAATTCTTGTAAGCAACATGAGCAAGAAAAATCCGGATAGCTTCCAAACGGGCAACAGGAGCAAAGCTTTCATCGTAATCAATTTCTTCTTCTTGACGATAGCCTTGAGCAACTAATCTTGCCTTGTTGCGAATAACAATACCTTCTTTATCCATCTTTTTTCTGAAAACCAATATGGTTCCTATTAGGAATGAGCTGAACGGACCGAAATCCCGAACCGAACCGGTACTGAATGTGACTAGCGGTTCGGGATTCGGTACTTTCGGTACCGGTACTAGTCCCGGTAAATCCAGAACCGAACCTAGGAATTTAAAAAGTCATTTTTTAATTTGAATCGGTAACAAACCCTTTCTTTTTCCCAACATGATATCTTCCATTTCTATAGAAAATCCACATAAATATATTACAATTTAGGTTCTTGTATTTTCCACTCAAATACCGATTTTTTCTTGCAATTTTTTATATTTCGGTTCTTGCAATTCTCCAAAATCGGTTCCGTAATTTCTCCAAAATCCGATTCTTGCATAATTGTCTCCTCCAATCCGGTTTCTGCTTAACATGGATCAATCTCAAGTAAGTTTATTTATGTTTCTTGTAATAATATTCTCATTCGTATTTTACATAGGTTTTGATTGTCAGTTTTTATGTCGTTTTTTAGGGAGATGATACAGTTATTGAGGAAACCTCTTTTGTGGACCTCGACAATGATAATGAGAAAAAGTGGAACCAAGTGGTAAACGAAAATGAGCAAGCGGAGGAGGAAAGGAGAGGGCTCAATGTTGGAAATACTTTGACGTCGTTTATCTTGAGGACGATGGAGTGAAGTGTAAACATTCAAAGTGCAAATTTTGTTCAACGGTACTTAAAGCTGATCTGGTAAGAAACGACACCTCTAGTCTTAAAAAGAATTATCCTACTTGTGAAAAGAATCCCGAGTTTTCCATTAAAAAACAAAGTAATTTATTCTTCAAAAAAGAATCTACTGGGGAAGGGAGCGTGCAAACTTGGAAACATGATGAGGTTAGAATAAAAAAGGCTTTGTTGAATTTGTTTGTTGTTGGTGAATTGCCATTTAAGTTTATGGAAAATGAGGCATTTGTTGAAAACACTAATGCATTAAATGGTAAAGTTAAATTGCCATCATGTCACAAAGTCTCTAGGGATGTTGCAAAATGTTATATAGATGAAACGAATAAGTTGTTGGCTTATTTAAGTAAACCAACAAATATCGTTCACTTGACCACAGATACTTGGACATCATCATGTCAAAGCGATAATTACATGGTTGTTACGACTCACTTTATAGATGACGATTGGGTAATGCATAAAAGAATTATTAATCTTAGACCCGTTGAGAGTCATTAAGGGGATTATGTGGGTCGTGAATTGCTAGATTGCATTCATGGTTGGGGGAAACAAAATGTTATGACTATGACAATAGATAATGCATTTACTAATAATAAATCACTAAAGTATTTGGCGAAAAAGTTATCTAACATGTATGATAGTGGAAACATTTTCAAGTTAGGTGCATGACTCATATTCTAAACTTGGTGGTGAAAGATGGTTTAAAGGAGCATAATTACCATATTGAGTTATGCAAAAGGCAATTAGGTACATTAGATTCTACACCAAGAATAGCCTTGTTTAAGAAGTGCATGCAAATTCGTCAAGTTGAATCAAATAAGTTTTTGTGTTGTGATTTCCCTACTTGGTGGAATTCCACCTTTGACATGTTGAAGATTTCCGTCGAGTTAAAAGAGTTTTTTGCGTTTGAAATAAAAGATGCTAATTATTTTCGGGATCTTGATAGAGTGGCGGAACATTCGGATTTTGGTGTATGCAAAAAAGTGGTCGAATATTTAGAGAAATTCAACATAAAAACGGAAATTGTTTCGGCCACTTCAAAGCCTTTGTCGCATTTATTTTTTTGAGAAGTTTTAGATGTAGACAAACATCTATGTATATGGGAGGCGGATCCTGATTTTTGTTTAATGGTTGGGGCAATGCGAGAAAAATACGATAAGTATTGGGGGAGGTTTGACAAGTTGAATGATTTTATGTATTTTGCCGTTATGTTAGATCCTACATTGAAATCATTTTTTATCTTGGACATGCGTTTAGAAAGATGATTACATATAACATAACGAAGAAAAATCCCATGGAAAAAGAGATACTTGATATGAAGGTGGCAATTATGGTGCAAGAGGTAGAGAAAAGGTTGGATGTCTTGTTTAGATCATACAAAGAAAAGTTTGACACTTTTTCGGGATCTCAAGAACCATGCAATGTAGAAGATTCGACATGTGACGTGGGTAGGGTAATGACTTTTTGGGAGAATTTCTACTCGTTGAAGAAAGTAACTCGGTTGCGATTGAAACCGAGTTAAAGAGGTACTTCAATAAGCCGAAAATTTCCTATACTTCCGGTTTTGACATACTTAAGTGGTGGAAACAAAATGGTATTCGGTTCCCAATTGTATCTCGGATGACCAAAGGTAATAATTAGTATTTATTATTCTTTATGTTATTATTGTTTATGTCTTACAAATGTAAATAATTGTTTATAAAATTTGTTATTTTTGTTAGATATTTTAGCAATACAAATTTTGACCAATACTGAACAAACTTGTCACCTTCGATAATTGAGGCATTGGTTTGCACCCAAGATTGGGTGAGAAAGTCAAGGAAACCAATTGTCGACATTTACGACATTTTTTAAGGACGACGACATTTCCATAGGTATATATATATATATATATATTAAAATATTAACTTCATTCGTTCCCTTGATTTTTAATATTAAGCGGTAAATATATTTATCTATTGTTTTTTTTACACAGAGATTGAAGAGACGATAAAGCAACAAAATGAAAAAGGGAAAGGGAAAAGTACCGAATATTAGGTTGGTTGTTGAACTTTTTATTTTGTTAAACCTTTTAGTTTGTAACTTGGTTGTTGAACTTTTTATTTTGTTAAACTTTTTAGTTTGTAAGATGGTTGTTGAACTTTTATTTTGTTACACTTTTGAGTTTTGATTAAGTTGGTTAAATGATTTTGGTTTTTGTTATTGTGTTTAATGGTCAACGGTGAAAAACGGTAGTCGTCCCAAAAAATGGTACCAAACGGTATCAGTCCCGAAAATCCCGGTACCGAACCGATACCAGTACCGAACTTCTCTTATCCGTTCGGTATTGATTTTTTCCACTTCCAATTTTGGTACTACCCGATATCGGTACCGGTCCGGTACCGAGCTCATCCCTAGTTCCTATAATGGTTTTGTGAGAGGGACGATGAACCAATCTCCAGACTTTATTTCTCTCAAATTAGAGAGCTCTTCTTGCATAACTGATATCCAACTTGGATTGGCTAGAGCTTCACCAATTTGTTTAGGTTCAATGATGGAGAGAAAATTCACATACAGACAGAGATTTCCAATTCCTCACCGAGTTTGAACACCAGCTTGTTGATCACCGTTTATTTGATCAATTGGGTGATCTTTTGTCCATTTCAAGGCATGAGGCATTTAAGGAGGAAGAGTGAGATTTGAGGTGGAGGGTATATTGGCTGCTATGTGAATGATGTTTAGAGATTCATGATCTTCCTCTGAAGGAATAATTTCAGAAGAAGAACGAGTTTTGTGAACAGGTTCAGAAGACAGGATATTGTTTGGAGAAGATGGAGGAATGTTGGTAGAAGGGACATCACCATTCTCAGAAAGAGGGTGATATTCAAAAGGCGAGGAGGAAAAAGTAGAGTGAGACATATTACCAATACAGGAAGCAATCCCCCGATCTAGTTCTTCTTCATTTCCAGCAAGAGAAGAAGATTGAAGATCATCAAATTTGACATGTATTGATTCATCAATACATTGTCTTCGAAGGTTGAATATTATGTATGCCTCGGATACTAAGAAATATCCCATGAAGATTCCTTCATCAGCTTTGGAATCAAATTTCCCAAGATTTTCTCTATCATTTAAGACATAACACACACAGCCAAAAACATGAAGAAAACCAATGTTTGGTTTTCGGCCATGACACACTTCATAGGCTGTTTTGTTGTGTCTCTTGACAATGATAGACCTATTTTGAGTGAAACAAGTTGTATTGATAGCTTCAGCCCAAAAGTAGGTTGGAAGATTTGATTTGATTCACTTAACATGGAGTGAGCAACTTCACATAGAGTACCATTTTTTTTCGTTCAACAACTCCATTTTGTTGAGGAGTTCGCACAACAAAGAAGTTTTGAGATATTCCCTTGTTATTGAAGAACTCTTCTAGGACGCTGTTTCGAAATTCAGTACCATTATCACTCCGAACAAATCAAACCAGTTAACCATATAAGGTCTCTGACTTTTTGATAAAATCGTATGATTTCTTCAGTAGAATCACACTTATATTTGAGAAAGAACACCCAATATATCGGGAAAACTCATCTACTATGACAAGAATGTATCTTTTGCCTCCAAGACTTGGTTTGCTAACTGGATCACATACTCCATGTGAAGCATTTGAAGAGGTTGAGAGATGAATGAGCATTGCTTGGTTTTAAAGGAAAATTTGGTCAATTTTCCCTTTTCACAAGCACCACATAGCTTTTCTTTAACAAATGATATTTTTGGCAAGCCAACAACAAGATCTTTAATTTGTTATAGAGTTTGTTTAAGGTTTTGCAGTTAAGGTGAGAAAAATGTTTGTGCCATTGCCAATTTTATCTGGCCATTTCTTTAGAGAGGAAACACATAGCTTCACCAATAGCATTCTTCTCTATGTTTATAATATAAACATTATTCTTTCGAGTACCAGCAAGCACCACCTGATTTTTCATGTCAAGAACAAGACAAACACATAGTTTGAAAGTTACTATGTATCCTAGATAACATAGTCGACTGATGCTTAGAAGATTATGCATCGGTCCTTCAACATAGGCAACTTTTTTGAAGGTTATGGTTCCATTGGTGAGAGTTCCATAACCTCTTGTGATTCTTTTGCCTTGCCCACCAAAAGTCACAACTGGCCCCTTTTTCTTCATATAGTTCAAGAGAAGAGATTTCTTCTCGGTCATATGCATTGAGCAGCCGCTGTCCATATACCAGATATGATATCTATTTGGGCCCTGCAGTCATGAACAAATTAGTTTCTTGGTACACATTTTGAGATGGGTCGTTTTAAGTTAGAGGGGTTATCCTTTTTGTCCTTTTGAACAAGGTAATCTTTTGGACAGTCTTTGGCAAGATGGAAGGTATCACCATAGTTATAGCATTTTATATAGACAAAAACTTTCTTTGGGCTGGAAGATTTATTCTTATCTTTGGAACTAGAGTACATCAGAGAGTCAGAGGTTCCGATGCCTGGTCTTGGGCCAATGAGCCTTTTTCAGAGGAAGGCACATGAGAGATGGAAGAGGTATTGGTCTTGATGTTTCTTATATTGACAACTCGAGGAATAAAATCAGTGGAGTGGTTTTGGGATTTTAGCTGATTTGAAAGAGAAGTCTTTCTCTTAGAAGAAAGATCAAGGGAAATAGGAAACTTTCCTTTTTTTTTAGAAGAAGAAAACTTCCTAGAAGAACTTTGGGAGTTTCTTTTGAAGATTTTTGATGGTTTGGGACAAAAGGAGTTGGTCTCTTCAAGACTTAAAGAGTTAGGCATGACATGAATGGGTTTAACAAAATGAGAGTCTTGAGCTTCAGATGTCTCTGGAGACATTGAATCCTTTGCCTTCACAAAGGTACCAAACTTGAGGATTTCATAATGTTCAGATGACTTTATAGAAATGGAGTCATTGGTGTCAATATCGTAGAGATCTGAAGAAGAAGAAGAAGAAGAAGAAGAAGAAGAAGAAAAAGAGGACAAGGCTTGGGAAGGAGAAGCACGAGAAACATAAGGTTCAATATCCATTTTTCCAAAACCTAAGCCAGATTTGCTATCACAAGACATTTGGTCCTGAAGTGTCTTTTCTAGGTTTTATACCATCTCCAACCATAACACCAAAAAAAACACCAAAAACACCAAATTTGGTGGGGCCTTCAACACCAAAAAAAAAAACTCAACTCCAACCGTACTATAAAAAAACACTAAATTTGTGGACCCCACATTAAAATAACATATTTTGTTTACTATTTTTAATAACAATAATTATAATTTATAAATACATATTATAATAATAAATAATTAGTAATTTAATAAAGATTTGTAAAATTAAAAATGACAAATGTTGAATTAACAAACTTTAGATTAAAAAAATTACATTAACTAAAAATTAATTAATTAATTAATTAAGTGTTGTTAATTCTTATTAGGCTTTTCAGAAGAATCCTAATAGGCTTTTAAGAAAAATCTTACCAGACTTTTCAGAAGAATCCTAATAGCCTTTTCAGAAGAATCCTAATAGCCTTTTCAGAAGAATATTATTTGGAGCGGAGTGAAAATGTTATGTATAAATAGTGGGTGATTTGGTAAGCTAAATCACACACATATCAACTTCAACTTAGTTTTCTATCCATCTATTGATCATAAAAATGTCTTCAACAATCCAAAAAGAAGGCTACAAAGATAACGAAGATATAAATTTGTCATTTTTATATTGATGTATCTCAAAATCCAATAATTGGTAGAAACCAAACAAAGTAGAAACTTAATATCATGCAACTGAGTCGTTCACAACCAATCGTCGACCAAGAAGATTACTGGAAACACGAATGTCTTGCATTCTGAAAGCTACCAAAAAATTACGAGGGTGTATCAATCAAGTTCAAAATAGGAATCCAAGCGGTGCTTCTGAACAAGATATCGTAAGTATTTATTGTTTTAGTTGATCATTACTTTATTAATCTAAATATAACATGTATTTTTTTAGATGAACGATGCGAAAGAGATGTTAAAAGTAGACGCATCCTACAAGAAGGGGTTTAAGTTTGATCATGTATGGCACCTCATGAAAGATTTTGATCATCCTACAAATGCCACTTTGACTCAATACCAACGACGAAGTCCTTATCAATCACCTTCTCCCGGTTATGGTTCTTCGTCAGGTACATATGTCGGTTTACCCTCGTTGAATCTTAACGACGAACAAGGTGATGTTACTTTAACTCAAAGACCAATTGGTGTGAAAAAGGCAAAATCAAAGCTCCAATTTGATAATAAGATGGATACTATGGTCAAGCCTAGTAAAACAATAGGCAAAGCTATAGAGAGAAACAATGACATGATGTTGAAAGTGTATGAAGCTCAAATTAGGTTGGCGGATGACAAAATTATGTTTACTGATCTAAATTCTATCACTGATCCGGTGTCTCTTGAGTTCATGAAAAGTGAATTCGAATAATGAAAAAAAGAGCAGAAGAACCTCAGGTTGATATGTATGGACAAGGATCAGAATACCAAGGATCTCAATACCGAACATCTCAACATCAAGGATCTGAAGAAGAAGAAGTTCAAGAACAAGCGGAAGGATCTCAAAACGTGGCATGAAACTTTAGTCACTATATGGCTAGCGGAAATAATTGGACGCTTTAATTTATGCGTAGTTTTTAAATTTCTGTTATGAAACTACATTTTATCGGTATTATCTATGTTTAACCTTATTATGAATTTGTATTTTGTTATTTTTATGTTTAATATCAAATTTTCTTTGTCTTATTCAAAATTTAAATTTTAATTATACATATACAATAAGTTAATACTAATTTCTAAGTAATATCTAACTTATTTAATTATTATATATATATAATATGTAATATTTAGTTATTATATAGATATATATGTAATATTTATAATTAAATAATAGGTTGTTGTGGTGGGGACCACATTTGGTGTTGAGTTTTTCTACACGCCATTTATGGTGTCCAACAATTATGACCGCCATATTTTTTTGATGTTTGTCGGACGATTGGATTCTCCAAAAACATCAAAAAGTGATAAATGCTGGACGATTGGAGATGCTCTTAGCAGAGTTGGTCCATTTGAACAAGACTTCTTGTTCTTTCTTTAGCTTGTTGAAAATCTTATTTTTCTCTTTAGAAAAAATGAGATTTATGTATTTAAGATTTTCAAGGTCAACTTTCATTTTATCAAAATCTTTTAGCTTAGAAAAACACATTTGGGGATTTTACTTGAAAATCAACCTTTTTCTTTGATTCTTTCATATTATAGAAATCAACAGTTAAAGAGTCATATGCATCAATATTTTGATCAGCTGAGAAAGGGATGTACCTGAGGTTAGGTTCTAGAGGATGATTCTTCAATTGAGACTAAGACTGTAGAGTAGGTCAGTCTCTTAAGTTCCTCTATCTCACTAATTTTGGCCATCAAACATTTAGTGACATATTCAATTTCACTATCTGATGTTGGCTCATCCACCCAGTCCTGAGATTCAGCTACAAGACCTTTGCCCTTTTTGAGGATGCTTGCATTCCTCTCCCCCTCTCTCTTTTATATTTGGCCTTGTATTTCTCATATAAGACACTATCACTATTTTGAGAGGAGTGGTCTTTGCGAGGAGAATGGCTAGTCCTATCGGCAGGTTTTAGACTTGTCGATTTAGAGGAATCATGGCCTAAGGTAGAAACATAATTAAATTTTGGAGGTAACTTAGATCTGTACTCAGAAGCAAAGTGTCCCCTTTTTACCACAGTTAACACTCATCATTTGTTTTTTCAGAAGAAGATGATTTTTGAAAAGAGGAAGATTTTCTTCCAAATCTAGGACGATTTGAAGAAAAACGTTTGTTCTTAAGATTTCCAGCCATCATAGCCATACTGTTGGAGAGTATGTCTATGACTGAATCCCTATCTTCGTCATCGGCATCAATAAAATGAGCCTCCGATAAGTGGGTGGAGTCTTTTTTAGTCTCATTGTTATTAGACTCAGAAGATGGATAAGTGATTCTTGGAACAAACGTAGATTTCCTTGAGTCACTTATCAAAGCTACAAATGAGCTTTTAATGTCCTTAATGATAGATTTTTGTTGGTACTTTGTCTGTTCATACTTATGTAAAGTACCATATAGAGCAGTCAGAGGCATATGGTCAAGATCCTTGGTGGTTTTAATGCAGGTACAAATATTCTCCCAAAAGTCTGGAAGACGGTCCATAAATTTGCACAAAACATCCTCGTTGTCATATACTTTTCCCAACAGTTTAAGATCATTTAAGAGGCTGTTAAAACGGTTGTAATAGTCAGAAAGAGATTATCCCTTTTTATGAGTGAAAAGTTCATAGTTTCTTACTAAAACAATTTTCTTGCTTTTCTTAACTTTCAACAGTTCTTTCATATAAATCACACAGCCTCCCACATCTTTCTGGCAGTTGAGAGATTTACTAGAGAGTAGAACACTTCATCAGGAAAAGAGACAACAATAACAGATTGACTTTGGTGTCTAATGATACAAGACGTTTATCATCTTCAGTATATTGTTTGGGACTTCTAGTCAAATATCTGCCATTAGCTTTAGATTTGTCCTCATCTGAGGATTCAAGAGTTTCACCATCAGCGGTTTTCTTGTTACCATAGCGAACCCAGATTCTTGGAACTATGGGTCCTTCACTTAGAATGGTAGGGTACCTGTTGTCAACCCCTTTCAAGAACAATATCATACGACTTTTCCATGGAGCAAAGTTATTAGGATTGAACTTTGGTGGTTTAGCTGTAGAGCCAGTATCGTATGAACAGCGAAGGGGTTTTGCATGGCAGAACCAGGGTTTGAGGAAGAAGAGGCTGCCACTACAGATCTAGTTTATTATATTTAAACTAATCTGTTCTGATAACACTTGTTAGTCCCATTTAGGGTAATGGCAAGTAAGTAGAAAATTGTAGAAGGGGGATTGAATCCAGTTACACAATATTTTCTCAAGTTTTTAAATTCTTATTGATATATTACACTTAGAAAACTGATTGTTGCGGAAAAGAACAAATAAGATATATTCTAACAATCTAACACTTAGTAAACAAGAACACAACTTAAATCACTAAGAAAGTTTGGATGTTGTTAAGAGAATGTCGAATCAAGCTGATCACTTACAAGATATCTTTTGCTGAAAGTGTAGTTTGCATGAGAGCTCCTCCTCTCCTTTTATAGTGCCTCATGCATTAACTGCATGAGGACACTTGTCACAATATCATTTGATAACTGAGTTTCCTTTGGACAAAGATGAGGTGCCATTCTTTATGGTATAGATGAAAGGACAGGGCATTGTTAATCTTTTCTTCAAGTCCTTTATTGTCACATCAAGTTTTAAATAAAGACAAACAAACCTTTCTGATGTTTAAGGAGAAAGTTTGTATTTAAAACTTGGATGACACGTTCTTGCAGATATTGATGACAAGAAGTATCTGTTGGAAAATTAAGGAAAAAGTAATGGGTTGGAGCTATTTTGGACCAAGAATGTAATTAGACAAACGTGTCACGTTTGTGGAACACTTTGTACGATCTCGTTCACCTCCGTAAGGGCTATACAACGAGCTAAAGCTTGTCCCAAATAGATCTTGTATGAATGAGAAATTGAATCTTAAAGTAAGGTCATACAAGTAGGTGTTGTTGGGGAAAATAGGTTGTCACACATTGGTGGTAATTGGAAAGTGGAACTAGTTTATATAGAATTTTGCAAATGAAGATATTAGGTTACATTGAAGGAAAGTCTCCCTCACTTGCGCGCGCAGGGGGGTGCAAAAACTGGACCGAATTGTACTCGGACCCTTGAACTCATGCACGAGCGTGCGTCCTGTGGACACAAATGCATCTCGAGGTCGACCAGAAAAGTTCAGACAAGTTTTTGGAATTTTTTCCAGCTTTCTTAATAATTTTGGTTGCAAAATATGTTGGCTTTCCACCTTCTGCAATTATGATTTCTTTTGTAACTCCCCAGTAATAGCTACTATAAAACCAACCTACCCGTAGAAGTTCTATACACAATCAGATACTTTTCTCCAACGCAGACAACAGGTGAACTCTTGTTTCTCTCTTAGGCATCTCGCTTAGTCCGGCAGTACTCCTGCTCCGGTCGTTGTACCCTGGGAAACAGACGCCGACAGGCCGAATCTGTTTTAAGGAAACTGTGTTGAATATAGGCCTCAGCTACCGTTAACGTTTGTCTTGTTCTTGTCTATCTACTATATTTTTTCTTACATTCTTAAAACAAATATGCTAAACCTGCTACTGTTTGCCTCGTCTCTTTCTGCTGCTGTTGTGATTTTATTTTTCTCTTTTCCTTTCTGCTACACCAATTTAAAACAACCCATAATCTTGATTTATGGTTTTTGTTTCCTATTTTGGTTTCTGCAGCACAGATCTAAACAGTCCATTTTATTATATATTGCTTCTGTTCTGTTCCGGGGTTTCAGCTGCATCGATCAAAGACAGACCTGAATCTAGTTTTCTGCTTTTGTTGTTTACTTATTTCTGTTTACCGTCTAATTCCAATCTGTAAGATCATAAAATAAAATAAATTTAAATTTGGTATTTTTTAGTCTTGATATAATTATTAAGTGGAAAAAGGAAGAAAAAAAACTATAATCCTTATTTACGGCCGTTGACTTTTCCTTTCTTTATCTAACACAACAGTTATGAACCACAACGGAATCTCAGTTCCAATGTCAAGTGTTGTAATGACTTCAAGTACCACTGTCACTACCATTCCAATTGTATCCACCATCGCTCCCGTGTTTTCTTCGGGTGGATTCGGAATTGTTCCCATGAACCATACAGAGAATCGGAGAAGTTTGCGGGCTTGCACTTCAAACGTTGGCAACAAAAAATGTTTTTTTATTTGACAACCTTGAATTTGGAACGTTACTTAATCGAGGATGCTCCTCAAGTGCCCGAAGGGCAAACTGATTTACATGTAATCAACACTGTAGAAGCATGGAAACATTCTGACTTTTTGTGCCAAAACTATGTTCTTAATGGTCTGGTTGATGCACTCTATAACGTCTATATTGCATCAAACACATCTAAAGAATTGTGGCAATCTCTTGAAAATAAATACAAAACCGAGGATGCGGGATCCAAGAAGTTTGCAGTTGCCCGTTTTTTGGAATATAAAATGACAGATTCAAAAACGGTTATTAGTTAAGTTCAAGAAATCCAAGTTATGTTGCATGATATTCATGTCGATGAGATGATTGTAAGCGAAACTTTCCAAGTTTCCGCAATGATTGAAAAACTCCCCCCGGCATGGATTGATTTCAAGAACTATCTTAAGCACAAAAGGAAGGAGATGAGTGTTGAGGACCTTATTGTGAGACTTCAAATTGAGGAAGATAATAAACTTGCTCAAAAGAAAGGTTATGGCACTAACTATGCTAAGGCCAATGTTGTAGAGCATGGTCAAGCATCAAGGGCCAACAAGTTTGTTAAAGGGAAAGAGTCAAGGAAAGGTAAAGTGTTCAATCTAGGACCCAAGGGTGGAAGCTTTAAAAAAAGATTCCAAGGTAATTATTACAATTGTGACAAACCAGGCCACCGAGCTGTGAATTGTAGGTTGCCAAAGCGGGAGAAGCCAAAACAAGCAAACTGGGTGGATGACATAGCTCGAGATGTGTCTGATATTGATCTTGCAGCTATGATCTCGGAGGTAAACCTTGTGGGTTCAAACACGAAGGAATGGTGGATAGATACAGGTGCAACACGACATGTTTGCTCGGACAAAGAGATGCTTGATGACTTCAAGACTGCTGAAGATGGAGAAAAATTGTTCATGGGAAATTCTGCAATTGTTGCGATAAAGGGAAGTGGAAGAGTTGTTCTAAAGATGACATCGGGGAAGGAACTTACCCTGAAAGATGTGTTGTTTGTTCCTGAAATACGCAAGAATCTTGTGTCTGGTTGGCTGTTGAACAAGCACGGTTTTCGCTTAGCATTTGAGTCTGATAAGTTTGTGTTAACAAAGATGGGAATGTTTGTGGGGAAGGAACATGCTTTGGACGGAATGTTCAAAATGAATGTAATGGCAATTAAACCTTCAGTTAATGAAATAAAGAAATCTTCTGCTTACTTGCTTGAGTGTTGATATATGTGGCATGGTAGGCTTGGTCTTGTAAATTTTGACACCCTTCGTCGTTTAATTAATTTAGACGTTATCCCTAAGTTTCACATCGACTCTAAATACAAATGTCACACATGTGTAGAGGCAAAATTAACGTGGTAATCATTTCAACCAATAGAAAGATCTACAACCCCCTCGACATAATTCACACAGATGTGTGTGATATGAAGTCAATTCCATCAAGAGTTAGGAATAAGTTCTTCATCACCTTCGTGGATGATAGTACAAAATATTGCTATGTCTATTTACTTAAGAGTAAAGATGAAGCAAATGAAAATTTTATGTTGTATAAAAATGAAGTAGAAAATCAACATAACAAAAAGATCAAAGTACTAAGAAGTGACCGAGGAGGTGAATATGTATCACCTTTTGCCAATTTTTGTGGAAAGAATGGTATCCGACATGAGTTCACCGCACCTTATTCTCCACAACAAAATGGGATTGCCGAAAGAAAGAATATAACCCTGAAAGAAATGATGAATGCCATGTTAATAAGCTCATGGTTGCCCCCGTTCATGTGGGGGGAAGCTGTGTTACAGCTAACTACATCCTGAATAAAGTTCCTCGAAAGAAACAAGACAAAAGTCCATACAATTATGGATGGGTAGAAAACCATCATATAAGTACTTACGAGTATGGGGGTGTCTTGCTAAGGTAGTAGTACCTCCACCCAAGGTTGTAAAGATAGGTCCAAATACTGTTGATTGCATCTTTATTGGATATTCACAAAACTGTAGTGCCTATCGATTTCTTGTGCATGAGTCACAAATTCCTGATATCCACAAAAACACGATCATGGAATCGAGAAATGCGTCGTTCTTTGAACATGTGTTTCTGTGTCTCAATAAAGAAAATCAAACCTCCTCAAGGATGACTACTCATGAAGATCATGCGTAGCATATTGAGGGAAGAGGTAGAAAAGGAAGAAGAAGTAGAGCCCAGAAGAAGTAAAAGTGTAAGAATTGAGAAATATTTTGGTCCTGATTTCTACACGTACCCAATTGAAAGAGAGCCTCAAACCTTTCAAGAAGCAGTCGCTTCTTCTAAAGGGCCTCAATGGAAGGAAGTTATCAAATGTGAGATGGATTCCATTCTACAAAACCACACCTGGGAATTAGTGGACCTTCCTGTCGGATGCAAACCACTAGGGTATAGATGGATTTTTAAAAGAAAAATGAAGGCAGATGGAACCATTGAAAAATACAAGGCCAGATTGGTGATCAAAGGTTACAATCAACGAGAAGGTCTGGATTACTTTGACACCTACTCTCCGGTAACACGACTCACATCAATTAGGTTGGTACTTGCCATTGCAGCCTTAAAAAAACTGGAAGTACATCAAATGGATGTGAAAACAACATTTCTTAACAGAGATTTAGAATAAGAGATTTACATGGAACAACCTGAGGTATACATTGCCCCAGGACAAGAGAAAAAGGTTTGTAAACTTGTGAAGTCATTGTATGGATTGAAACAAGCACCAAAAAAATGGCATCAAAAGTTGATCATGTGATGTTGGAATGTGGATTTAAGATCAACGAATGTGATAACTGTGTCTATGTTAAAGATACAAATGTCGGGTATGTCATCTTATGTCTTTATGTTGACGACATGCTCATTATTGGAAGCAATGATGATATGGTGAAATCCACAAAGAATATGTTAAAGACAAGATTTGACATGAAAGACATGGGTCTAGCTGATGTGATTCTAGGAATTCAATTTACGAGAACACAAAATGGGATTGTGTTAAATCAAGCTCACTATGTAGACAAAATTCTCGAGAAGTTTAATATTGGAGATAATACTGTTGCAAGAACACCGATTGACACCAGTCACCACCTATCTAAGAATAGAGGTGAAGGGGTTGCTCAAGTGGAATATTCGAGAATTGTTGGTAGTTTGATGTATTTGATGAGTTGTACCAGGCCTGACTTAGCCTTTGCAATAAGAAGGTTGAGTAGGTATACAAGTAATCTAAGTTCAGAACAATGGAAGAGCATAACTCGAGTATTATGATACTTGAGGTACACCCGAGATTCTGGGTTACATTATACAAGGTACCCTGGAGTCATCGAGGGATACAGTGATGCAAATTGGATATCTGATATGAAAGATTCCAAATCTACAAGTGGGTATGTTTTTACACTTGGAGGTGCTGTGATTTCTTAGAAATCTTCAAAGCAAACAGTCATAGCCAGATCCACTATGGAATCTGAATTTATAGCACTCGATAAGTGTGGAGAGGAAGCTGAGTGGCTAAGACAATTCTTGGAATACATCCCAAGATGGGAAAAACCAGTATCTGCAATATGCATACATTGTGATAGTGAATCAGCAATTGGAAGATCTCAAAATGCTATGTACAATGGTAAGTCTCGACATATTCGTCGAAGGCATAATACCATAAGACAACTGCTCTCTACAGGAGTTATCTCCATTGACTATGTAAAGTTAAAGGATAATATTGCGGACTCGCTAACAAAAGGTTTGAATAGAGAGCTAGTAAGTAAGTCATCAAGAGGAATGGGACTAAAGCCCTTGAGTGAACAAGTGAATACAAAGGAAACCCATCCTAGTTGAATGGAGATCCCAAGATCTAGGTTAAAAGGGACAACCTAATTGTATACACCAGTTAAATCACTGTGGGAAACTTTCCCTAGTCTCTTTCTAAAAGTAACAGTGAATATGATTTCAGGATAATCCTATGGCTTTTAATGATCTTGGAGGATCACCTATGCAAGAAAGAAGTGGGGTCGCTTCGAAGGGAGTTGTATAGAGGCACAATTCCTAAGAGCTCTTGCAGAAGCAGACAAATGTTCATGACCATAACGAACATGACAATGAGGACTGAGCCATGTCGAGAAGAATCCTATGTGAGGTATGTTATCGTCTCCTTAAACGGCAGAACAATTCAAAGACATCGTGTCTACTGATTAACCAATAGACTAAGTACATCTCACGAGGGAGGGTTCAAAGGGAAACCTACCTATCCTTTGCAGGATTTGAACGTTGAGAGTTCTTCGAGAATTCATCGGTTTTCGATCAATTTCCATTCATGTGGGGGATTGTTGGAAAATTAAAGAAAAAGTAATGGGTTGGAGCTATTTTGGACCAAGAATGTAATTAGACAAACGTGTCACGTTTGTGGAACACTTTGTAGGATCTCGTTCATCTCCGTAAGGGCTAGACAACGAGCTAAAGCTTGTCCTAAATAGATCTTGTATGAATGAGAAATTGTTGGGGAAAAAAGGTTGTCCCACATTGGTGGGAATTGGAAAGTGGAACTAGTTTATATAGAATTTTGCAAATGAAGATATTAAGTTATATTGAAGGAAAGTCTCCCTCACGTGCGCGCATAGGGGGGGGGGGGCAAAAACTGGACCGAATTGTACTCGGACCCTTGAACTCATGCAAACAAGCGTGCATCTTGCGGACACGAATGCATCTCGAGGTCAACCAGAAAAGTTCTGACAAGTTTTTGTAATTTTTTCCAGCTTTCTTTATAATTTCAGTTGCAAAATTTGTTGGCTTCCACCTTCTGCAATTATGATTTCTTTTGTAACTCCCCAGTAACAGCTACTATAAAACCAACCTACTTGTAAGAAGTTTTATACACAATCAGATACTTTTCTCCATCGCAGACAGCAGGTGAACTCTCGTTTCTCTCTCAGGCATCTCGCTTAGTCCGGCAGTACTCCTGCTCCGGCCGTTGTACCCTGGGAAACAGACGCCGACAGGCCGAATCTGTTTTAAGGGAATTGTGTTGAACACATGCCTCGGCTACCGTTAACGCTTGTCTTTTTCCTGTCTATCTACTGTATTTTTTCTTACAATATCTTCATAAATATCCACCAATAGAGTAGAGACTTCCTTCGGCGGATGCAACAGCTTGAGGAGATCGACGGATGAAAAGCCTAGTATTTGTTCGGAGGCCATATCTTCATTTCCACAAATGTTGATATGTTCCTTTGGTATCAACTAGTCTTCGATTCGATGAACTTGTAGAGTATAACCAAGCTTTTACAAAGAACACAAAATACAAAATATTTTGACTAAGGAAAGATTGAGGAGTCATCAACAAATCATCAGTGACCCAACATCAAGGTTTTGTGGATTGTGTGAATGCTAGTGAGGTTCAACCAAATAGAATTGGACAACGGGTGTGATCGCCTGCAAGTTTCATTGGTTTAAGAGGACGGGAAACATGCACTATTTTCCTAATAATAGCGTGCAATCCAAAATGGCCTAAAAACCTTACTAAGTTATTCCCCAGTCAGAGTACATAAGATCAGTCATACCTTGTTTCCCGAGTTTTCCATGCCAAGTTAGAAGATCTCAAGGGAATAAATTTTCAAGAAACACATCCTTGACGTGGTAAGATCATATGTTTATGTGACGGAGTTTCAAAATGTGGTTTGTTAAACACATTTTTCCTTTCATAATGATACCAGAATGCAAGATAACTAATCCAGATCATTACGAAAAAAATCATATTCGCTGAAATTCCAGACATGAGAAAACATCTTCAGATGCATTGGTTGGTTGTCAACATATGATACACGATCCTTGTCGTCATTTACAACAATGTTGAAGCTTGCTCAAGTATAGGTTAGGTTTAGGGACAATGATATATTGACAAATATTGTTGATAAGGAGAGAGACAAGAAGACAATGTTGATTGCATTTTTCCAAAGAAATAGAGATGAAAGTTATGCAAGAAGATATTTGTATAAAGATTTCCCAAAATAGTACACATGGAATGCAAGCACATGTCAATGGAATCCTTTAAAAAAAGGAGCAATGGGAGGGATGTTGGTTTATGCTAATCCTGCCGAAGGAGAACAATATTACTTATGACTACTTTTATCTCAAGTTAGTGGACTTACATCCTTTGAATATCTCTACACGATCAATAACTTCATGCATCCTACATTTGGGAGTCACCGTATTTGAACCTCTGTGGCCAGAAATGGATTTTTATTCATCCTTGGATTCGAACCTTAGACCTCTATGTACTTTTGACCTTTGGATCCCATGTTTGGTTCCACTAAATATACATTAAGTATTTAAGTCATTAAAAATTTTCTATACTATTTTATTTTAAAAAATCATGTCTTAAAACTTTAAAATCAATCGACTGTGGTGCAGTTTTTGTTTTCCACTTGTTGATCAAGATGATCGGCTCAATATACAACATATTAACCTAAAATATAAATAAGTTAACCCCAAAGTCAAAAGAGTTAACCTCAAATATAAACAAGTTAACCTACAGAGTTAATTTATAACTAACAAGAAAACATAGTCTCTAAAAATTAACCCAAATTAAGGGGCATTTAGTCAAATACTTACCTATAAGCGTTTATCGATAGGATTCAACACTGTAATTATTTTATCGGATAAGATTGTAATACATTAAAACGATAAGCTCTTACCTAGGTAAGAGTCATCAACCTCACTATCAGGTAAGACTCTCCATCTTTATCATCGTTCTTACGGGCTAAGATTCTCAGCCTTTGTCATGCTCATGAGGAAAACTACCAGGTAAGCGTTTAGTAAATGGCCTTAAGTCTAAGCAAATAACTCTAAAGTCTATAGAGAGGTCAACTATAAATAGCCCGACATAGTTAACAAGTTATTATATTAACATCATTGCATCATTTTAAACGAATTAACCTTAACCAAAAAAGATGCTAATAAAAGTTTGTAATCACGTTAAATTGTATTAATGATGATTAAGTATCGTATTTGTCATACATGCATTATATATATTTTATTTGTGTTAACATTAAACATATTCAATATTGGACACATTTCGAATGTATCGACAAGACCTTTCTAACGGTGTAATTTGCAAAAGGAAAAATGTATTTTGACTATAATGAACTAATCAATTAATATGAGATGGATATAAAATGAAAAATGAAAAAGGAAAGGAAGTAATTTAAAAACATTGAAGTCTTTCAAGGGTGTAAACTATAACTTATCATCAACCACCATTTTCCTTGCGGGAATGGTGGAGTTTTATTTGCTAAATTTTCATATCAAACCCCTAAGATTTGTAAAGTTTATGGTTTACTCCCAATAATATTATTGTTTCACCCCAAAAAAAACTTATAGTTTCACATGTTCGAACCTTAAATATATTATAATTAACCCCCAACAAGGCTGTTGATCCTCCTTCCACCCTTTGCCTTAGAATTAGTCAGTTCTATGGATTGGATCCAAAACAATTATTGAATGGGGTATTCAACACCAGGTATGAATGGAAAATGACATCTTTATTGGTTGAGATTTCGAGTAAGTGTTTCCATAATCTTCTTCTGTCCGAAGATTTGATTCATTGAAATACGAAAAATATATAAAAAATCTTGTATTTTTTGTTTTTCCCCCAAAGCGAGTTCGCCACCAACTGTAGCAGCACCATACACTAAAATTCTCAAACTTCCTTCTTGCATGCGTGCCCCTCTGGAAGCACACACTACCTGGGTACCCAAATACGACCTTGAAATAACTTTAGACCGTAATCGTCTTCCGTCAAGAACAAGTCCATTATTCCAATCGTAGGTCGAGACTGAAAGGCAAGAAGGAGTGTTTGAACGGAAACCTCGGTAAACGACAACCATAACTCTAATTGTCCTAAGGTAGCAAAATTTTATGGTTGCATAGGCAACCACATACCTATACATGGATCTGCACCTGCCTCTATGTCCATCCAACAATGACATGTTCCCATTTAAAATAAAGTGTAAACTATTTCCAGTTCGCTTGAGTTTCTCTATGACAATAAATAAAGCTCAAGGATAAACGATTCCAAATGTAGGTGTTTATCTACCTAAATCGTTATTCTCGTATGGCCAACTTTATGTGGCAACCAAAATCGGTATTCTCGCTTGGTCAACTTTACGTGGCATTATGCAGAGGTATATCATGAGGAACTACAAACGTATTGGTTAAGCCTGCCAAAAGATTCAATCATCGCGAAGTCTATACATCAAACGTGCTCTATCAAGAGTTTTTAGGTGATTAATAAGGAATAATCAATCATAGATTATAAAACAATTGTTACATTATGTGTTTTTGTGTTGATGTGTGTATATTCATACTCACTTTTGATCTGCTTTAAGTACATTTTTAATATTTTATTTTATCTTAATTTTAGTCTTTTTAGTTTTTTTACATTTATTAAGTCTAGAGCTAGGTTGTAGAAATTGGTTCTCTTCGTGCTTATTATGGATAAAATATTAACGAAAATGTTGCTACAACAAGTATTGCCACAACAACAATAACCAGCCCAATTAGTGGTAAGTTTCAAGGGTTTTGTTAAGGAGATGTTTTGTTTAAGTTGAGGATGAAAGAAGATGCCTTACTTTTGTACCTTGTTTATGTACTAGACTTGAAGTTGACATATAATTGGGTAGTATATAAGGTTATTTCACTTTTGTATTTTTAAGCATCTTTTGATTTTCCTTGCTACTATATAAATGAAGTTAATCTTGTTTATTTTGTATCCCATCTGGACTAAAACTTCTCACAAGCTTTGGGTCCTTAGTACTTTAATATAATTTGAAAGCATTTAGTATTTTGCAATTGTTCTTCACTATTGCTACTTGCTGCAACAACTATTACTGTTTTCAATTTACGTTTATGCACATTTACTGTTCGACACTTACATTCATGTCATTTACATTTAAGCATTTAAATTCAATCGTGTCCGGCCAAAAACCCTGTGTGGGTGTAGGTGAAGGTTGGAAGATTATGGCAAGTGTTTGTGGATAATTGCTTTTTGCAATAACAATTTACTTCACTTCACTATTTAAACTTAACATTTCATTTTGTATTTTTATTTTGGCAAATTGACACATGTTATTTTACTTATATGAGATGGACTTGAAGTTAAGATAACACCAATGTCATTGTCAACTGTAAAGGCTGTGAAGAGTTGCAACAACCTTAGGGGTTGTAAAACTATATGGAAAAAAAAACAAGATTTGTACTAGCTTTGATTTGTACATCTCAATGTGTACCGCCAACATATGGTCTAATCTGCACTTCTAAGGAAGACCCTTCAATCTAGTAGTGTTGCAGAGAGCTATTGTTGCAACAACCTCATGTTATGTTGTAACAATAGTCCACTGCACTCTATTGCTGAAATTCCAACCTGATCTTGCACCTATACTATCTTTTATTTAATGTTTTCAACTTATTTGTTAACCAACTCTCACAAATATTGCTTCTCATTCACCATATGAAATCTTACTATAAGGTTGATTTGTTGAAAATCCGTACTTTCCTGTCCTTATGGATCGATATATGGTATTCTTGCCATTATTAAAGATGATATTGATAGAACATGTATACTTGTGTGGTTTTCCAATCACCATAGCCTTTTGGGGTTATGTTAATCTGACCAACTGTTGGAATGGAAAACCCATCACCAACATGTGTGTATATATATGTACTTATAATCCCCCATGTATTTCTTGCAGGAGATCTATTCGTATTGACGTTTTGAGCAATATATATATATATATATATATATATATATTTTAATGTATTTCTTACACGTTATTTTATTTTTCCAATATGTTCTAACATTAATTTCGTATTTTATTTTATAAATTACAAGTTAGCAAGAAAGTAAACCACTAATACTTAACTAAATCAAGGTGTAATCAAATGATATAACTTAATAAGTGAGAAGCGTGGGATCATATTAGGCACTAATTTATTATAATCAGTTTATATTTATATACCACACAAAACGATAAAATTAGCATAGAACGTGACAGAAAATAGAAAAATCATGAAACATGACTTCCATTTCTAGTTATTCATTTTCAAACTCGGACACTTTATAGATCTAGTTGCATTGCAGCATGTAAATAACTAATTTATAATATAACGATGTTTTCCTATGTGAAAAAAACTCTCACACTTTATATAAAGATCACATGGATTTTTTTTTACGATTTACAATGTAATACAAATGTGATACAAGTTGGACCACATATTAAACAAAGAAAAGCGATTCACTATTTCACTAGGAGTTTCAAAAGCAAAATCACATTCTAATTCATTATCTGATTGATTTTGAGGACCTGGAAAATCATAAGCATAACAAGATAAAAATCATAGTTAGTCATGTTTTACTTACAAAGTAATTGTTTCACAATGTTAAATGAGAATGTGTATATTTGGGTAGCACTTGGTATACATACATGATTGGACTTGACTAGACATCACATAATTGGAAAAAACTGAACAAGACAAGATGATAGGACTAGATGGAACAAGACTAGAGAAAATAAATGTTTGTCTGGTGTTTGGTACGACTATGACTGAATATGAAAAAACTAGAGAAAATGCCTCCAAAAGTTATTTGATAATTTTATATATCATATAGTAGTTACGATTAACACAAATAAAGTAAATAGTTAAATAATTTAATTTATGAACATTTTACACAATTTTCATATACATAAATACATACGTATATAATAGTACCAAATTTGAATGAAAACATTGATACAAATTTGAATGAAAACATTGATATAATTGATGGTAATTCGAAAAGTTCCAATTCATACAAAGAAGAAATTATGTTTTATTTGTGAAGATGATAGATTGAAATGGTGATGATGGTGGTCGACAATGGTGAAGGAGGTAATTGAGACCGATGTGGTGGAGGTAGTGGTGGTGGGCAGAGGTGGTTATGGTGGATATGGTGCTAGTTGACGGTACTAGTGGTCATAAGGATGAATTATGGTGGTCGGTAGGTGACGTGGTTGTGGAGGTGGTTGAGGAGGTTGTTGTAGTAGTTGAGGAGGTGGAGTTGGCGAACGGTGGTAGTGGTAGTGGTAGTGGCGATGAACGGTGGTGGTCGGTAGCCGACGATGGTTGTGGAGGTGGTGATGGACGGTAGTGGTTGGTGGCCGACGATGGTTGTGGAGGTGGCGATGGACGACGGTGGTCAATGGTCGATGACGGTTGTAGAGGCGATGGAAGTTGTTGTAGTGGAAGATGAGGTGTAGGTTGCTGACGGTGGCTACCACTAGCCGTTATTGGTGGCAACGACCATGACTAGTTGCGGTAACCACTAAAACAAATACCATATTAAAGTTACACATCAAATGAGGGTAGATTAGTATTATTTTAGTTATTCTCTCATTCTTGTTTCATCTATTTTGGTGGAACAAGAAAAAACCTTCGTTGTCGCATAGTTCTTGTCCCTGTCCCATGATGCGCCAAACGTGGGACAATGACTTTTTGTCTTGTCCATATCGTGTCAAATGTGGGACAATGGATTTTTCCCGTCCCGTTATGTCCCACGTACCAAGCGTAGCCCAAGTAGGGGTGAGCATCGAAATTGGGTACCCGCCTTTGGAACCAGAACCGCTATGGAACTGCCGATTCCGGAACCGATGTGAATGGTTCTGGTTCCTATAGTACAAACCGTTACCTGCTGGATACCCGTGGGGACCGATTCAGGGACCGGGTTTTACGGCCCCGTTAAGGTACCCAGAACCGGAACCAACGGATACCCGCTACTTCTAAATAAAAATTATTTTATATATTTATTAATAAAGTTATATTACCTTTTAGGTTAGAGTTAGACGAGATATGTATGCTTACAATAGAGTTAAAATTACATTTTTATCGAATTAATTTTGATCATTTATTGTATTTATTAATTTAAGTCGGCGCTTTGTAGTTTATAATAGACTTAAAATTATGTTTTTATTGTATGCAATGTAAAATATTTAAATTTTTTTGAAATCGGGTATCCGGTACCGAAACTGGTTCCCGGCGGTTCCGGTTCCAAAATATAAAAACCGATGTTAGCGGTTCTGATTCCTTGAATTTTAAGAACTGTCGTTTCCGGTTCCATAAAATTTAACCGGATACCTTTTAATTATGCTCATCCCTGTATCGAGAGACAAATTTTTTAAAATTTATCGATGACGGTACATGAGTTCATACCAATTGAGGGGTTCTTGTTATATCTAATTTACCTTTGTGGATTAAATGATAAACTCTCATGTTACCGGGGACAAAGATGAAATTCTTTAAAACATGAAGGGTGCAAAATATAAATTTGTTCAAGGCGATTCCAAATATTTCGAACCCATGTCTCATTGTTCAGTGGTCGCATCGCAAGTCGCATCGCCGGCGAAATATGGACGAATCATCGGAAAATAAATCGAACATATCGCCACCGTCATCGTCGTCGGTAGTTGATTTCGGCGTACTGGAGAAAGTGAGACCGTTCGCCGGTGATTCTGCCGTAGAATGGGTTGATTACGCTGTTCAACAGGCAGTGATGGCGCAAAAAACCTTGGTGGAAACCCTAGAATCCACAGTTTCTGTCACCAAATCCCGCCTAGACCAAATTAAATCAACTTCCACCGCTCATCTTCACATGACAATGGTAAGTTTCTTCTAATTAACTAAAATTAATGTGCATTTTTTCTTCTACTGATTGCTTATATGTTGGAAAATTGAAGAAAATAAGTATTACCGTAGGTACAAATAAAGAAAGGTTGGCATTTGAATTTTGGGGTTGAGATGATTGTTTTTGCTTGAACGTTGATTAGAACCAATTTTGATTATAGGTACAAAATTTGATAACTACCTTCAGCTAAGAAAAATGTTGCAATAGTAAGTATTGGATTTGAATGAATAAAATTAATCTATATCAAATTTGTATGTGAAAATAACTATGCTTAAATGTCAATATTCAGAAGGGTAGGCTTGAACAGTTGACACAGGACATGCTACTTCTGAAATACAACACCATAGGTGGTTTCTAAACCTGTTGAGAAAAATATTCCTCATCAATTGATGCTTATAACACATGCTAACTATAGAATAACGTTATTGGTAAACTTGCAAAGTTGCAACAAACTATAAATCAAATTTGTGTTTGTTGAAAACCGGAAAATAAAGTTGTAGATCTTCTTAGAAGAGAATATATGATTAAGGGGCACATTGGTTAACAAATGAGGGAGACATGTTCGCATTGCAATTGATGAATTTTTTTCGGTCTTTTAGATGTGCAATTTGACTTGTAGTGATTGAATATTGAAATCCTAAATTTGGAGTTCACTTGGATCGACAACCTTTGGACACATCGAAGATCATGTTCCATAGCCCAGTGCTATTCAATTCAAGCAGGGAAGCTGACACCTAATCTGGTAGATCTTTATTACTTATCATTGCATATCAGCTTAGAAAAATACACCCGAAAACTAAATGAAATCAATGAATAACAAAGCTTGTCTGCCAAGAGAAATCTCAAGAATTTGTTCTTTTGTATATCTGGGTTCAATGGTTTTGAATAAACAGGAGAGGTGGGATATGTTGAAACTTGGAAAAAATTGTCTTTAAAAGTGGAGGGGTGGAGCTCATCTGGAACTAGATGCAGCTAAAGAATAAAGGAGTTAGAAGGAAACTAAACATGAAAGCTGCCAAACCAAATAAATGTTGCACAAAATTGGACATGTAAACATAAACCCATGCAGATAATGGAGGTGAAGAGATGAGAATGTTAAAATGGACATTGCAAATCCAGAAAGGTTATAGTTAGAAATGGCATCGCTCAAGTGATGGAGAAAGTAGGCTCATCATCATGTGAAAATGGTAAAAGTCGCTTTTGATGAGTTGGCATTATAAAGTATGGACTAATAAGAGTACGGTTCTGAAGAATGCTGACACTGCCATCATTTGTAGTGTTGGTGTTAATGGGGTTGAGAAATGGCAAGCTATATAAATTGCATTCACTGTGCATGGTAAGGCCATTCTCTGGTGTGCATCTTTAATGCAGCGAATAAAGTGAGAACTAAGATTTCCACGTTGATTCTACGAATACCCGTGGATAATCTCTACTAAGATTTGTTGATTCAACGAATACCGAATCTGAGGCTTCAAAAATCGAATTCATAGAACTCAAAATTTGGGAGAAAATCAAAGATCATAAAATTTCAGTCCGACTATCCCACTTACACCAGAAAACCTTAAATTTGTTTTTTCTCCACTAGATGTATTATAATTTGTTTTTTCTCCACTAGATGTATTATTATTGAATGTGCTCAACAGAAATGTGATTCACTTTCAATATTTATTTTCTTTTTGTATTCTTTTTTCTTGTTACAAGAAAGATACCAACCAAGCCATATTTCCACGTACTACTTGCCATGGCTTATTTGTATTTGTTGCTCCCATTAAGAGATGGAATAATAATTTTGGAACTCTTTTTCATCTTATAGGAATCCCTGCAAGATCTCAAATCTGATTATAATGTTTATGAGGATATTGTGTTTGGAAAGATCAAAGGTTTGTGGTATTTTCTCACCGTTGTCAATGTCAACATCTTTTTCGTTCTACCCCTATGTGTTTGGCTAACAATAAGTTGTCATGAATGCTGGTTAACAGAGGGTGTTTACTTTGCTGCTGCACATCCGTTTGCTACAAGTGGACTGATTGTTGGCTCAGGGATTCTGGCTGTAAAAGGTGAGATTCTTAAACTATGCTAATTGCTTAAACTTAAGCTTAGAAATGTACTGCTAAAATTTACAGCCTTGCTTTATTTCCTAATTTTTACTTGAGATTTACTCAAGTCTCAAGGAGGTATAAAAGTTACATAGATATTCTGTTAACAGCTAATGCCTTGATAACTTATTTACTGGTGCAGGGACAAGACGGTCTTTATACTACAACACCCTGCGTCTTTTTGTCAATGAAGAGGTAAAGCGAGATGTTAATTTTTTTTAAATAGATTCCTTTTCCTGTGATTTCACTTGCAGAGGCGGACTTTAGCTGCAATAACTCATAAGCGATTAGCAGAGATTAGATATTGTATACACATTTAAAGGATAAATAGTTGCATGTCCATATCATTTGCATGCGTTTATTATTCCAACTATCATCCTTGTTTTTGCTGTCTTTGTATGGGTTATGTTTTGTATGTTGGCTACAAATTCTTTATATATATATATATATGATGTTGAAACTAGGATCCCACATCAGAAAGTACTGTTTATGTAAAAAGCATGCCTGATCTTTGGCCACTTCTATTCACATGTAATTGGTTTTGAGTTGGATTTCCTAAGGTCTAATATCGTATTAGAGCAAAGATTATTCATGCATGTAAGGCTGAGCTGTAAGGAGAACAAAATTTATGTAATGAGTATATATACGATCCTAGGCACATCCATTCATAACATACAACTATGAGTTGGAAACATAGAGCTCTATATAGTATATATAAGTTTATTTTTGTATTGATAACTTTCCGTGATGTAATATATTTATTTATTTAGGTATTTATATAGTTATATTTAAGAGGACCACCTTAAACAAAAATCTTGGCTCTGACCTTGGCGCACATCGATTTAGAACATACAACTATGAGTTGGAAACATAGAGGTCTATATATAAGTTTATATATGCTTTCCAAGCTTAATATATTATATAGTTACACCCTTCTGCATATTCTTACGGGCTTATGATGTTAATCAAGTGTTCCTTCAGTTCTGTTATTTTCATTTATCATTTTCTTTTTACTGCTTGACAGGCCATGCTTGCTAGAGCTAATGCTAAGGTTCAGAAGTTACGAGACTCGGTGAGAATCTTAACAGAAGAAAGCAAGAAGTTGGAGGTAACTCTTTTTCAGTGCCCATTGGTTTTGTTAAAAGTTAAGAACCTCTTTCAAATGTGTGATAATTTTACAAAAATAATTAGTTTTAATAGCTTACTTTTTCCGGGTGGATATTGCCTACCTTTCGGAAAACAAGTTAAATGTTTTATTCTATGTCGACATAGAAGTGTATATACCTCGTGTATGTAGTATATGCATGAAATATTCCGTAGGCATGGGATTGGGTGAGAACTGAAGTTAACGTGAGAAGCGTAAGAAGGGATCTTGACCCTTGATCACTTTTAATCTCAAGCCCATCCATGAATCGCGCTTGGTATGGGGATTGATCCGGTGCATCTCATCCTAATGTGCATCCAAGGGTGGAGATCCCTTCTTACCCTTCCGTAACTCCCAACATCAAAGCTTATTTCTTCTCATCCACACGTGGTTTGGAATGTTAGATAATTGGTATACTTATTCAAACTTCCCAATTTCTCTTTCTAATGGATCGGAAAATAATTAAAGGTGCGATCTTTTCTTGGTCCGTTTTTCTCTCCTTCCATACATACCACAAACTTTTTTTCAACCATGATACATTCATTGGAATTACCCGTTTTTCAGCAAGGGAGAAAATTAGTTAATAAATCTGTAGCAACTACATAAATGGAGAAATAATGATACATCAAAATGCCAAAGGACATTGATCTTCTTTCTTTCTCATTAGTTGTCTGCTGGACTTCCATGAATGGCTTCCCCTGCAACATCCAGTTTCTCTAAGGATGTATGTCTTGATTCTCTGAAAATGATTCACAGTAAGAATCATAGATAGCAATCGATTTATATATATATATATATATATATGCACTCTGATATTATCCTATCACCTCCAAAGCTCAGATGATAATGCTAGTCCTTGACTTTGAGCTATACTTTATTTATTGAATATCTTGGAGACTGAATCCAGTTGTCCTGCCATCAGGAAATTTAACTAATTCCTTACTGAACTAATCTTGATGAAACCAATTCTTGGAAGTAAATCTGCAAACTTTGACCATCCATTGCCATGTGTTTCATCATTTAACTCGTGCTTATTGGATCTTCTATATGGCCATGATTTACTCCAAATATGCATGGAAAACTAGAAGATGATAGGTCAAGCTTGGGTTTGTCCCCTCCAATGCCCACTTATTCGCATCAACTCTAACCATATGTATACATATATATATATACATATATACATATAAAGGGAGGTTCATGCGAGGACGGTAACAGTTTACGAGAATGCGAGGACAGTTCTCAGCCAATCATTTTGTACATGAAAATTTTCATGTACAAAATCACATATGATTCACGTACAAAATCATATATGATTAGCCGCGACTTAGCCCACAGGAAAAGTCGCCCGTGTCATGAAATTTTTTTTCATGTACAAAATGATTGGCTGAGGATTGTCCTCGTATTCTCGTAAATTGGTAACGTCCTCGTATGAACCCGCCCCTATATATATATATATCAATGATCATTTCACAAAGTCTCAACTTTCTAATATTGTTGAAGACGGTATGCTTTGTGGCATCTTGCTAAATAGAAGTTTATCCTCAAGTTGACTTTCCAATGAGAATAGTCTCAGTATATTTAACAATTGGTAACCGGATCTCGGGATGACAAATCCTACATAAAAAGAGGTTGGGAGCTCATTACATGCTTTATGGCAGTTTCCAACTCCATATTGTGGCATTCCATTCATTTAGTCCCCTATCCATGCCTTTCTTCACGGGTCTGGTTTCAATACTCTTTTTCTGAGGCCTGTGATAAGAAGCTTGTTTAATCCCCAAGTAATCGGTGCTACTTAAAAGGTCATCAATCTTCACAGTTGGAGATTTCTTTAGCATAATTAATCCCAAGCTCTTAAGCAATTCAGAAAACTAATAATAGCAAGTTATAAAACTTGGCTGATAGGTATCATCTTGTAAAATCATCAGTGGTTTATCTATGTGGGAGATAAAATTTATTATTTGAATAGTTCACATTAAAATCATTAGATCTTTCTAATCAGTCCTTAACCATAAGCATGTCAAGTGATTTATGACTAGCAAATAGAGTGGAGAATATGACAAAATTCAACATGTGAGTCCCATCTTTCATTGCTCTTTTCTATATTTGGACAAGGCATTTAATCATCTTTAATCTTGACCTTGTTACACTCTCATCCTTCACCGAACTTTCTTCCATGCCATTTTGGAGCTCATATTCTTAGCTGTCATCTTCTGCATTCTGCAAGTATAATGGTTCTTTTATACTTTATCTCTATCTTTTATGCTTCAAAATTTACAACGGGTTTAACTTTTTCTATCATTGGCAGTTTGGCACAAGGTGTATTCCACCTTAGCTGAAAGGAACCCTTGTTGACAACTGATTCTTTAAGTAAAACAGTTTTTGATGAGAAGTTTAAGAAGCATGGCTGAATTATGGATATACAAAGTAGTAGTTATTTTGTCTTTAAGCAGGAAGGCAATTGATTTTCAGCTACCAATTCATTCTTTAATTGAACAGTTGGACTTCAATCGACTTGTGAGGAAACTTATTGGTGATGGTGGAGTGGTGGTGTTTCGTGAGGGAAGGCTGAGGGATTAATGGTTGATGGTCAACCTTTTTTTTGTGGGGGGGGGGAGGTTAGAGGTTTGTAATTCCAAAAACATGTGAATTGTGATGCCATAAGCCCACAATGTAAGGGAACATATATATATATATAGGCATAAGATCGTGTGAGAAGTATCCCTTCTTACGCTTCTCAGCTTAACTATCCTTCTCACCGGAACCCAACCCTATATATATATAATATACAGAGGAAAGTTTTCAAATTTGGTTGTGAACGTCAAGACAAATGAGAGCGCGACACTTGTCATATTATATTCAGACTGAATGTAGTATTATTCAGTCTGAATAATACTTTTGGTCCGGATATTTTCCTTCATGAATAATACTACATTTAGTCTGAATATTTTCCTTCAATATTCAGTCTAAATATGACGCGTGTCGCGCTCTCATTTGTCCTCACCTTCACAACCAAATTTGAGTTCTCATTTGAACCCGCCCCTATATATAGAATATGACACGTGTCGCGCTCTCATTCGTCCTCACCTTCACAACCAAATTTGAGTTCTCATTTGAACCCACCCCTATATATAGAATATGACGTGTGTCGCACTCTCATTTGTCCTCACCTTCACAACCAAATTTGAGTTCTCATTTGAACCCACCCCTATATATATAATATGATGCGTGTCGCGCTCTCATTTGTCCTCACCTTCACAACCAAATTTGAGTTTCCATTTGAACCCATACCTATATATATATATATATATATATATATATATATAAAGTTTGTGGCTTTTTTCTGGAACTTGACTTTGTAGTTTTTAGATACCGTAAGGATTGCTCTCTGAAGCGTGACATCCTGGTCTGAAATTGAAATAGTGATGCCTTTTGGAGAATACATAACTAATAACTAATCATTTTCTTTTCCAGAAGTTTTCATTAGATGCAGAAGTAGAGCTAAAACGAGGAAGGACAAAACTCAGGTTTGTGTTCTATGAATCAAATCAAAATTTTGTTATATTGTTGTGATGAACCGATTTCTCATGCTCCATATCCTGACCATTCTTTTAATATATAGACAAACAGGAAAGCAAATTCAGGGTGTCATCGATTCGGCTTATAAGATTGAAAGACAAGCAGGGGGTATGCAATGACCATTTTTTCTTTTGGCTATTTTTTGTAAATTGAGAACAATTGATTTGTGTTATTGGTGGAATGACTTTTATATGTCTTTTGTGCTTCTTTATCTTTATCTTTTCTGTTTGATTGAACCAGGCTTGAAAGATGTACTTAAAGAGCTTCCTAATAGAGATGCATCAACATTCCGTTCAGAAGTACGTACCTAAAACTACCCCCTTTAAATCTTGTTTTCTTTTTCAAGTATTACCCCCCCCCCCCCCCCCAAAAAAAAAACAAATGGATGCCTGATGATTTAGGAAAGCTCAAATCCGGACACGACCCATATAACTAATCGTGTCGCATTGATTAACCCTAAACTACATACGTTTAACCCATATACGACCCGTGTAACCCGTTTAACTATACGGGTTGGCGGGTCATAATTTTTTTAAAACCTAAAATGATAATAATATATCAACCCAAACACGACCCATATAATAAACGGGTTGTCAGGTCAGAAAATTCAACCCAAACCCATTTATTTTCGTGTCCGGTTCGTGTCGAGTCGAGAATTGCCACCCCTAACTTTAACACAACTATGATTACTAAGACAGTAAGACTAAAAACCATTATTCTCCTATGTTTTCAACGCTGGCAAATAATACTCCCCACCGTCCCAAAATAAGTGTCCACTTTCAAAAGTAAGCGCCTACTTTCCAATTCTATCCTTAACTATGAGATGGCTAAATTCATTACTTCCTCGATTATTAAGGAGAAAATTGTCATTTGGTTAACTAAAAAGTGTAATAATTACAAATTTCTTAAACTGTGCTTTTTTCATTGAGGACATTTATCTTGTGACGGAGGGAGTAGCTTAAAAAAAACTAACTTCATTTGTTATATCTAAGCAGTTTCACTCCATGCAAACACACAATGTTAAGAGCTCATAACTAAAACGTATAGGTCTTTAATAATTGAAAGAAAACTTGGTTAAAGTTGCTTATGTTAGATTGTTAGGTGTTGGGCTATTTGATAGTTTAATATTCATATAAAATGTGTTCATTTTATTTCTGAAAATCATGTTTGGATGTTCATATTATTCATTTGTGAATAATTTAAGCACACCAAAACTGATTGGTTGGTTTGTTAGAGCATCTCCAACAGCTTCTCGAAAATGGAGAAAATAGGGATTTTTAGACGAAAATTTGCTCCAACGGCTTCCCTAAAACTATCTTCAAAATGAAGAAAGTAGGAGACTAGATATGGATAACACCCCAAAAATGATGATAAAGTGAAACCACCAATAGGAAAATATGAAAACAAATATTTAAAGAGAGAAATAATATTTTAATAGATGAATTGAATATTTTAATATTATAATCAATGTTGGTTTCTCCAAAATAGGGAATCTGTTGGAGATGAATGTCATTTTTTTTAGAGATTTTGATTTTTGGTTCTCCATTTTGAAGAAATTTTGAGGAATCCGTTGGGAGATACTCTTATGAGCTCATAACTAGTAAACAAAAGAACACTTACACTTGCTTTTAATAGGCATAATTCCATTTTAGGAAATCTATTAATTCTATTTAGAATTTTGTGGTGTTGTCTATTTTTATGGATTTTTATCCTATCAAGTTAAGACAAAACTAGATACACAAAAATTCAATTAGTTTCTTTATCTTCATTTAGATGGATGTTTTTTTAGAAGTATATAATATTTATATACTGCAAACATGGTTTTAAAAGGCGTGTGGGGCGTACGCCTTGAGGCGCGCCTCAAGGTGAGGCGGCCCAAAATCGCACCTGAGACGGCGCCTCTCAGTCCCCAGACGAGGCGTACACCTCAATTGTCTGAGGCGGTAACCGAGGCAGTGAGGCGTGAGGCGGTGGAGAGGCATACGCCTCAATACATACATATATATACCAATTGTAGTCTATATTAGATACCTTATACAATGTATATTTTGTGTTTGTATATTATGCTGCTACATACAACTTTACCAATATATATATATATATAGAGAGAGAGAGAGAGTCGGGCTCATACGAGAATGGTACTTATTTAAGAAAATAAGAGAATAATAGATATCTTCTCAGGAACCAGACCTGCATGCACGAAGAAGAACATATCTCTCTGGTCATATTCTTGTGGAACTTTTGGCCGAATCATATGTGATTTCACACTAACATCACGTACAAAACCATTATTTGAAAATAAGAGAATGGTACTGATTTTACACGAGGCCATAGGGTCGCCAACACACTTTTTTGGTCATTAATGTAAAATCACATGCGATTTTGTATGTAAGTTGTCCATTCTCGTATTTTTTTAAATAGGTATCGTTTGAATATGCTTCTATATATACATATCGTGTATTATGCTGTCATATACAAGGGTATAGTCCTCTCTCTCTCTCTCTATATATATATATATATATTCTGTTTTTGGTATTATTATGCTGTCACATACAAGTATAAATATGAAAGTATGTTTGTTTGTTTGTTAAGTGTTATGCATTTATGAATTTTTTGTCTTATTTTTGGGGCTTACGCCTCGACCGCCTCACGTACCTAGGGACAAAACGCCTTGAGACTCGTTTCCGTTCTTTAAAACCTTGACTGCAAATACTCACGCATACTCCTCACCTTCGATGAGGTTTGAACCTTTGACATCATGGGAGGCTGGGCTCTATAGATAACTGAATACTGTTGGACCAATGACCCTTTTGTTTTTTATCGGCTTTTTTGTGTCAGTGAGAAATTTGTAACATGATAATGAAGTTTCTTACGACAAATCTTGTGGTTTTGTAGGTATCCCAACTTGCGTCACAAGCTAAACGAGAAAGGCGGATTCTGAGTAAAGAGGTTAAAAAGATATCTAATTATGGTATATCTATTTGAGCACAGCACACCACACCATCTTTTTGTAAGGTGAGAATATTAAACCCGAAGAAAAGAAGGTTCTTTTTTTTTCGACTACTTGTTTGATGTATTTCGTATCGTTTTGAAGCATCAAAATCAGATGATGATATTAATCCCAATTTAAAGAAAAAAAATGCAAATGTATAACTTTTCATGATTTTGGTAAAAGTGTCATTGTAATGTGATGATACTGGATTTTTGGCATTGTGGAATAATGTTTTAATTTGTAACAAAGAAAGGAATAAGAAAAGTTTTTATTATACACTATTTTAAAGGTTTATTTGTAAGTTTAATGTATGATTAATGGTATTGATTTTGTGGTTGTGTGTTGTGATGTTTTGATGACTTTCTCTTATGTGACTGTTTTTTGATTTTTAAGTCTTATACTATACATATATTAGCCAATGTCTAATAGCATCTCCAACAGCATCTTTAATTTTTTTTTCAAAATAGAGACACAAATTAAAATCTCTAAAAAAAATTACATTCATCTCCAACAGCATCTCCATTTTGAAGAGTCTTACGTTAATTATATTATTAAAATATTCAATATATTTAAAAACTTTTAAACCAACTATTATATTATTGGTGTAAGAATGAAAGTATGAACAAAATATTATTTCTTTCACTTCATAATCATTTTTGAGGTAATATCTAAATTTGGAGAAAAAAGCATTCTCTTTCATGCTTTCTCTATTTTGCATAAACTTTTAGAGATGATGTTGGAGTACAAACTTGGTCCAAAATCTCTATTTTCCTTATTTTCTCTAGTTTAGAGATGCTGTTGGAGATGCTTTAATGGGTAATGGGGGTATAGATGGACTTTTGGACCCTGGATTGGGCTGGATAAAGACCTTTAAATGTCATTAGATCGGACTTTTTGGGACCAATTTTTTCTTTTTTGAGTTGAACCAGATAAAGACTTATGATTTTTATTTTCAAATATGGTAATTTTTTTATTTAAACAAATCAGACAAACTAAGACTGTCATCATGCGAAATGATAATAAACTGTTCTACAAAAGAAACTGTTAGTAACCGCCAATCGGTGTTTATTTCAATGGTGATCTCTAACTAGGGCCCACGGTGGGTGTCAAAAATTACACTATATAGTTTGAGGTTTGTTTGTGGAGCTTTTACAATTAAAAATCAACCACTTTGGAATAAACATAGAAAAACAACGAAAATGTAATTAGAGAGACAAAGTGATTGGTGAAGTGGAAAGCGTGCGTCGGTCGTGAAAAGTAAGATAAAACAACGATTGTTCCTTGAGAGTTGTTTGTGACTCTTTAGAGTTTTCGTAGGCGTGCAACTTTTTAGAAGTCTGGGGGTTGTTCTTGAGTTCTTTGGGGCTTTTATAGGTGATTCCTGGGAGTGTTCCAACGGTCGATCTTTAATGTGTATTAATGAAGAAAACGACTAGTTTTGAACTCTTGATGGTCTTGGATCTTTGCCTTCCGTTATGATCTCCGTAGTTAATAGTCGTATTTAACCTTTATGCCTGCAATAAAGACCATATATAACATATGTCGTAATTAATATGTAGTTACATGCGTCGTTAGTGTGATATGTTGTGGGAAATCTCGATCGCAGATAATAATCTTCGACCAAGGGTCGAAGGTTTTGTGATCGTGGATAACCATGATTATAGGTAGCAAGGCCGTTGGTCGTATGAATCTTGGTTACAGACACTATGGTCGTGGATAATCTCCTTGTTGGTCAAGCCTCGAGGGTGTGAAATTTCACAAAAACACTGGTGGCGGAGGAGGGAATCTAGTGGTAGACACCGTTGTCATGTATACTGGATCTAAGAAGGGAAATCCAATATACGACAACGTATATGGAGGAATTGTAGACAGAGGTCTTGTCGACAAAGGACCAGTTGCACCTGTGGTTGTATACATATGTTGTTACCGAATACCGAAGGTTCAAGATCTCTTGCTGAGCTCTTTGGTTCTGAACACATAATCGGGGGATTTCTTGCCTTGCAACATTCAATTTGGCTTGCATTTGAGTGAACTGATCAATTCCAGATCTGTTTACAAAAGGAAATCGTCAGTCGACGGTTTCTATTTCAAAGATGATCTCTAACTGGGGCCCCACAGTGGGAGCCAAACTGTTTTTGCCAAAGTTACACCCAAAATTGAGGGCGTTACAAGTTGGTATTAGAGCATAAGTTTGAGAGATTTAGGTATTGATTTTTTGAATGCTTAAAGTCAAACTAGCGTACTTCTAAGTAAATGAAAGTGAGATGTTACGATTAAACACTTTAAAATAAGATATTTTGAGGTGAATAGTGACACTAGCATCGAGAAGGATTTTCATGTATGGCACTTTCATAGCTGCATCTGGCCAGTGTGGTGAATTTACATCTACATACATGTGCTTGAATCGTCTTGTTGTGACGATCGGCATGGGTAGTGAGTGAATTCTCAGTGATTAATCATTAGAAGAGTTGATGTTTATAGAAGTGTCATTTGGGTGACAGTTAAATATTGAGATTTCGTTATGCCGGCCATTGTGGTCATAGTTATTGGATGAATTTGAACCATTGGCTTATCGAATCGACATTGTTTTGAGAATAACTTGTAAGGGTGTTCGATTAGTTACCGATTATTGCCTTACGGTATTTGGACATTCGGATGTCGGTAATATGATTAGTGGACTTGGCGATCGTAGTTTGGAGCTTCGGGCCTCTACCAAATGCATGCACAGTATTTTACTTTTTGAAATAAAGTGCACGAATTATACCATTTTTGTCAAAACTTTGTGCTCTTAATAATTTTGGGAGATGTTTTGGCATACCCGAGAGTGTAGCCGATGTTTTAAAAGTTCATGGATTTTTTTGTTACTTATATTGCATACAGACTTTGGGTGACTTCTCCATGTTGATTTTGCCCATATCCAAAATGGTCAAAGGTGTAATTTGACTAGTTTTGAATTTGAAACATATATGAATTATTTCATGTTCTACTTAAAATATACGTGCTTATTATGTTGCACATTTTGATTCGTAATTTAATGTATATAAAAGGATTTGAGTTAAATTCTGAATACACGAAACCACTCGATTGTACACGTTTGTTTGCAAGTTTTATTGGAATTTTATTTCACGCCTTTTGCGGCTTAAGGGTGAAATTTGAAACACATGAGCTTGTTTTATAGTGTGTGTTTGCGTTTGAAGTTTTGTTGAGAACTTTATTTTATGTGATTTTGTTGATTAGAATAATTAAAGCATATTGATTATTTGGCTTTAAGCCTGAAACCGACCTAAATTACTTCATGATCCATCCAAAGCGTATGCACATATCGTTTTACTAAGTTTGAAAAATAAACTGATGCATGCGAGTCCTGTCGAGGAATTTTGTTTTTCGTTTTATGGCTAAAAGAAAGAATTTGGAAGCTTGATGTTGTGCAATTCCTCCTTTGAAGTTCTGTACAAACATTTTGTTGCACACAATTTTAGTGCATGAATCTACTTTACATACATGGTGTAAATAAATGTATAATAAGACTAGCAGTCCATTTGAAAAGTTCGTTGAACATGCTTTCGTTGTTGTCATTATTAGTTTGAGTAATAATCAAGTAGCTTTCAAACTAGTTTTATATGCATGACATTTGTGGCCACTTTGCACGACTATTTAGTTGCAGTAGTAACTTTTATGCGTATGAGGATGGATCATAAATTTTTTTATGTTCGGTAATATTTTGAAGTTGTATATTAGCATATTCGTTAAGTTTTGTATTTGAAAATGTTGAACTCATTAGAACCATATACTTAAACCCTTTTGTGAAAGGCGTTGTGTTTAAGGACCTAAAGAGTTCCTGAGAGTTGAAGTGTTGGATGGTCCGACTTGTGGTAGCATATTAATTCGAAAGCTTCAACTTGAAAAGTCGGTGTACTTTTAGATTCTAAAGAATTAGACTCGTGGGATTTTCTGACTATGGTAATCGTAATAGTGAGCTTTCCGTTTCGTCAATCTTTAGGTTGTACGTTTTGTCGGCTGCTTGCTTTTGGGTTATGTGGAACTCTTGGGATACCTAGTTAATATCCACTATTTAAAGACAACGTGTCTTGTGGGTGAGTTTTTGTGGTTGAAAGGTTCGTTTTGCGGTTCGAATCATGGCGTGATTTTAGGTGTCAACTTTTAATTTTTAGGTTAAGAACCATTGAAGTACTTGGAGTACCATCATTGAATTGTAAGGAACAATTGCAACATATGTGGTGACTTTAAGGAGTTAAAATGTTGATAAGCGAGTATTAGTGATTAAGAGTTTCTTGCTTTGTAAAGATTTCATCGATTGAATGATCTATGCTTGGGCATGTTTTGGGAGTCGTTCTATTGTTGGGTCGGATGCGATCAACTCTATGGGGGAGTGAGTTAGTGTAATCTTGGATGAAAAAGGTAAGATATTATCAAGAATCGTGAGATTATGAAATCTTGAGAAACCCTGCGTTTGGGATGATGGTGTTGTTTGGATTTCGTGTTTTAGGGTGATGTTGAACAGGACAAAACTAGTTGTTAGGAATTTCGTCAAGGGAGGACAATGAATCTTTGCTAGCAATGATTATTGGAGAAACTTAGGGAGAATTTTAGAATCAGTGCTTTAGTCACCAGGTTTTTATCACGAAAATGACATTTTTGATAAAGATGTTACTTCTATGCTAAATACTTTTCATTTCGGGATTGTGGTTTAAATAACATATTTTCCCAGTCTTGCTATTTTATATCAATGATGAAAACTATTTGAACTCAATAGACGTTAAGCCTTACTTTTTTTATTTGTCGACATGTACATCATGTCCATGTTAGGGTATCACATTAACGACACGATGATGAGGTGAGTGTTGCAACACAATGGAAGCACCTTCATTTATTTTTAATTAGGAGAGTCAATTTTGAATATCTTTATTTTATGTAAATACCTTCAAAACTTTTTAATTTGAAGAACCAATGTAGCTGGATCAAAAAACATAGGTGATTTGGGGCTCTAGGGTAAAATCCAAAACCGAATAACTTATCTGAATCAAAGTAGTTTCGAGTTATTCGTTTTGCGAGCTAAACAATTCAGTTAACTAAATAAGGTAAGTTTCAGTTTGATTTTTTTGGCCATATCGATTAATCAAATAACAAATTATACTATTGTTTAACATATATAAGATTCACATTAGGTGAAGTGATTTATCTTTAAACTAAAAAAACAAGAAGTTGATATATACACACACACAAACACACACATAGGGGCATAATCAAATGAAAATCCTATAAAGGTTGGTAATCATGAGATCCACTTCTAACCATAAACAAAAAGGGGTAATTTGGTAAATTAACAAATTTAATAATTAATAACATTAATATTTATTTTTCTGTTACAAATCAGATAAAGATTAAAAAGATATATTTCCTAAATTATCTAACCGAATACCAAAACAAATCGAAAAAACTATTCATTCAATCGATTCCCTTCATAGTCCGGATTCAAAATATTTGAAGATATGTGGTACCTTTTATGAATGTGTATGGTACATATTCGTACAACATATTTTTTGATCCGATATTTTGAATGTGTGGTACCATTTATGAAGATATGTCTGTGGTACCTTTTATTCCTCTTAAAATGTACCACCAGAATTACAAAATATTTGAAGATATGTGTTACCTTTTACGAGTGTGTATGGTACATATTCGTATGAAGGGAGGGGGTTTTTGATTATCATATTAGGTATCATAATAGGTTTTTGATTATCATAATAGGTATCATAATAGGGTTTTTGAATGTGTATGGTACATATTCGTATAAATGTGTATGATACGTATTCTTGATTATCATAATAGCTATCACAAAAGTTCTTGATTATCATAATAGATATAATCACCATGACTTACGGAATAAGTTTGGGAAGAAGGAGGAGAGAGGAAAGAGATTTATAAAAAGACTTATTTACCCTTAAATATTATATATAATTTTCTTTTTAAAATAATAGATAATTACCAAAATTAATATTTTTAATAATAGCCATTGATTATTAATAATGTGTGGTTTAGATTGGATCTCATGGTTATCAAGATTAATCTAGATCTCTCTTGAAGAGCCCCCCACACACATAATTATATATATAACAAAATCATCAACCAACATTATCATTGTAGTATGATTGCAAGGACTAGCGGTAACAAACCAAACAATGTGCAAGGAAACGAGTATTAGTTGTTTTAGTTAAAACGGACTGGGTCAGTGGGTCCAGTACACCAAATGTTGTCTTGGATAACAAATGTTAGTTGTCTATGTTGCTTAAGATATGCTAAGGCAACTAAGACTATTATATGTTTCCGAAGCTTCCTCTTAGACAAAGTATGGATCTATATCACCTAAGTGCGACCTTAGGCAACATATAAATGATTCTATGTTGGTTGCGTGTATCTTAGTCAACACATTAGCCTACGTTGCCTTAGTTAATGTTGACCACTAATATATTTTTAACAAATCCGTCAAAATTACTTAAGCAACATATAATCTATTGTGTTTGTTGCCCTAGATCTGTCTTAGGCAACATATACTATTGTTTCTATGTTGCCTAAAGTAAAAAAGTTGATGTTTAAATACCATAGCCTTGCAAAGCTGTCAAAAAACCTTCTTTTATCCTTTTTCACTCCAACTTTTCCAATCCTCTAAAAATATAAAAAAACACACGAATGTAGTTTGTTTTTACCATTTTAACGCATTAATGAGGGCTGATGGACGAGAACACATAATTGTAATTAAAAGCAGTGTCATTTATGATTTTAAATATGTGAACAATCGTTTGAATCGTTGTTGATCATAACTCCTCTTAGAAATTTGAATATGATTCTTCTTTATACTTAGTGAAATTCATTGTTTAAGTTTAAGTTCAAATTCAGCGATGAGCATACGCTGACTGCCATCAGCGATCGCTGAAGATCAAGGAACCTTAAGCTTATCTCTGAAGATCTGAAGATCAGTGATCACACCAAATGACCACTCAGCGAAAGTCAAAGACCAAGCTGAAGAAAGAGATAATCAGCTACGTGACCTGAAGCGGTTCAGCGATAGCAAAGATTATCTATCCAAAGTGTGAAGTCTTTGAAGCCTCAGCGATACTGAAAGTTCATCCTTGAAGATTCAGTCTCAGCGATTAAGTGAAGCTTCTCATACAAGATTAACGTTGACCTTATCCTCGATGCACAAAAGACAAACCCTATACTATGTCAGAGAAGGACGTACGAATTGTCTCTTATGTCCCCATCATATCTGATATGGTACTGTTCATACGCGGCCAAAAACATGGCTGTATTCTGAGCAAAGGACAAGTCTCCTATGGATGCTTGCCACGTTGCACATACCTTTTGTCTTGCATTAAATACAAACGGGTATAAATAAGATGAAGATATCTTCTTCATCTGTGTGCATGCAACCTTCTGTCTTAACCCTTCTGTATTCCTTCTTGCTTCTTTCTTGTGCATCATTCTTAGTGATTTCTTAGTTACAATAGAATAGGTTTAAACTTGTTCTAATTCCGCTTGTAACTGTAAATTTGTTTATGCAATATAAACTAATTTAAAAACCAAAAATCTGTGTGTTTGTATTCAACTCCCCCCCCTTCTACAAACTGTTCCTATATCCAAGAAGTCTTGTAGACTCCTTAGGGACCAACAAGTGGTATCAGAGCAGTGTGTTCTCTATCTTTAAAATATTTTCTTTCTAAACTATTTTAAAATATGTCAAATCCTAATACAAACTATAATGACAATGGATATTTAGCTAAACCTCCAAGATTTAGCCATGATAATTTCCCATTGTGGAAGGAAAGAATGTCTCTGTTTCTAGAAGGATCAGATCCAAAGATCCCTTACTATATAGAAAACGGACCATTTGTTCATACAACTATTGTAGCTGGTGTTCCTGCCACCACTACTACTCCAGCCATCCCTGAAAGGAGTATCATTAAAACTCCTAATCGATGGACTGAAGAAGATAAGAAAGAAATTGCTATTGACTCAAAAGCAAGATCCATAATAGCAATGTCCCTCCCTGATGAAGTCTATCATTCAGTAATGAAAATGAGGGCTTCTAAATCCATGTGGGATACTCTATGTATTCAATATGAAGGAACATCGAAGGTACAAATCACTAAAAGTACTAATCTAGTAAGACAGTATGAAAGCTTAATGCATCATAAAGGTGAAACTCTCTCTCAACTTCACCAGCGTTTTAACTGCTTGTTGATTGATTTAAAAACAGTCAACAGACACTATTCCAACGCTGAAATTCTGACAAAATTTATGGAGGCACTACCCGAACAATGGACAGTGTACACTACATGTCTGAAATTGTCAAAAAATCTTGAAACTCTTTCTTTAAGTGCTTTGTATGGAATGCTCTTAAATGAAGAGCAATCCCAAGTTTTGAGGAAAAACCTCATCAATGAACTCAAGGGTGCCAAAAGTACTTCTTTGGCACTCGTGTCTTTAGAGGTAAATCCATTAAAAAAATGCTTCCTCCTCTACTATTACTTCCATCACTGAATTAGGTCAAACTGTTTCAGAAGATCAAGTCACTGATGTTGACATCTCTGAGTTCGATAACTCTCTAGCTCTGTTAACTAATAACTTTAAAAGATTCGCCAGAAAAAGCAACTTTAGAAGAACACCGACTCTCGCTGACTCTGATAAATTGAAGACTATGCCCGCTGAGAAAGCCTCGGCCATATGCTACAATTGTCAGCGAAAGGGTCACTTCGCTAGTGAATGTAGATCCAAGAAAGTTGCAGCCCCTACTACCTCGCTGACCTCTGATAAGAAAGAGAAGTGTTTGAAATTAAAAAACAAATACAAAGATCTGAAGAAAAACCAGCCAAAAGGCAAAGGTCTTGTAGCTGAAAAGTTGATTGGGATGATGAAGGTGATTGGGCTAAAACCTCTGATGAGTCAGGCACAGATGAAGAAGATCTTGCCTTCTTATGTCTGATGGCAAGAATAGAAGACGCTGAAGAAGTATCTGAAACTTCTTCCTCTGAGTCCCCTTCTACTCAGGTATCCATTCCTTCTATCTCCTTAATATCTGAAAATGATAACTTATCTGCGCTTGATGCTATGACTGTTGCTTTTACAATGCTTTAAATGGAAAAATCAAAGCTGAGAAAATTAACACTGATTTATCTGAACACTTAAAAAATTGTCATCTATAAATCAAAGAACTTTCAAAGATTGAGGAAACCTTAAAGGACCAAGTCTTTGTAAATCAAACAATTAGCATCGAGAAGCAGCAAGCTATCGTTGAAAGAGAAAAGGTCATCGTTGATCTCAAATCTGAAAAGGCTACCATTAAAGGATGGTGCAAAGCCTCTGACAAGGTAAATGAGATCATCAATGCCCAGATCCCTATGAAAGTAAGAAGTGGGTTAGGCTTTAACCTCGAAAAGGGAGAATTAGAGAAAGACCGTTCCATGCTTAAATTTGGAATGTTTGTCTCCTTTATCCCTGATCCCTCCTCTTCGTCTCAGAGACCTCAATCTAATGAGAAGACTCCAGTGTTAAAATCTTTCAACTCTAAGAAAATGGTCAAAAACAAGATTCTTGACCAGGTTCCTAGAAATAGAAATGTTCAGAAGAACAAGAAATCCTCTACCTCCTCAGAGAGCAATCCTAAACCTGGGAGAAAGATCTCTGAATTCTCTCAGAGATCAACCCCCAGAATTAAGATTGATCTCACTCCTATTCCTGAAAAGGTTGTTATACCTCCAAGAACAATGGATAAAGGAATTCTTGGCCCCATTCCTGACAAAATCCCTTCTATCTCTCTGAAATCTTTAAATTCCAAACCTTACAAATATAGGAAGTGCTATCACTGTGGTGAAACTACACACATTGCAAGTAAGTGTCCTAATGCTACTAAAGCTGATAAACTAGCTCATGGAAAGAAAGTAGCTCAAGCTGATAAATCAGCAAGAGTGAAATCCACCAAGGTTGCAAAACCAATAAAGGTGAAGATATCCACTGAAGAAAGTTCTTCAGCAAGTAGCTCCTCCGCCACTCCTTCCACTAACAAAGCAGGACCCATAGTAATATGGGTATCTTCAAACATTTAATCTCTTTGTTGAATGCAGAGTGCTAAAGGTATCTGGTATCTCGATAGCGGATGCTCAAGGCACATGACTGGCAGAAAGTCTCTGCTCTCTGACTACAAAGAAGAAGCTGGTCCATCAGTGACCTTTGGTGGAAATGGCAAAGGATACACTAAAGGCTATGGAATCTTATCCAACGAGGCCACCTCGTTTAGTCGAGTTGCCTACGTTGAAGGACTAAAGCACAATCTCTTAAGCGTTAGTCAGCTATGTGACAAAGATTTCAAAGTTCTATTCCTAAGGAATAGATGTGCTGTCACTGACTACAATGATAAGCTTGCCTTAACAGGCAAAAGAGTTGAAAACGTATACGTAATCAATATGAATAGTTCTCACTCTGAGAACGTGTGCTTTATCTCTAAAGCATCCTTTGATGTAAATTGGTTATGGCATAAAAGACTCTCATCTCAACTTTAAGACAATTAATGAACTGTCTCAAAAGGAACTCGTCAGAGATCTCCCAAATCATAGCTTTGCAAAGGAATCTCTTTGCTCAGCGTGTGAAAAGGGAAAGCTGACAAAAATATCTTTCAGATCTAAACAAGTTTCTTCACTAACCTCTCCTCTTCAACTACTCCATATAGATCTCTTTGGACCTGTCAATGTCCAATCTATATCTGGAAAGAAATACACTCTAGTGATTGTTGATGAATATTCCAGATACACATGGGTATTCTTTCTTCGATCCAAAAGTGACACCCCTGATATGATAATCTCGTTTATCAAAAAGATGGAAGTTCTGAACAATCTGACTGTTCGTTCCATGAGAAGTGATCATGGTACTGAATTCAAGAACAGTACCCTGATAAATTTCTTTGATGAAAAAGGTATCTCTCACAACTTCTCTTCAGTGAGAACTCCTCAGCAAACGTTGTTGCTGGAAGAAGAAACCAAACTATCATTGAAGCAGCTCGCTCAATGCTTAGCGAATCACGCCTTCCATCTCAATTCTGGGCCGAAGCAGTCAATACAGCATGCTTTACTCAGAATCGATCCCTGATTGTGAAGCGATTCAAGAAAACCCCTTATGAATTATTTCATGGAAGAAGACCTACTCTTAAGTATCTTCACATCTTTGGATGCAAATGCTACATTCTGAATGACAGAGATCATTTGGGAAAGTTCGATCTAAAGGTTGATGAAGGAATTTTTCTTGGGTACTCCTCTATATCTAAGTCTTTCAGAATCTTCAACAAACGAAGATAACATGTTGAAGAATCCATGCCTGTCAATTTTGATGAATCTCGTACTACCCCCTCTTCTCCTATCCCTGAAGAAGATGAAGAATTGAATGCTTGGATGAAGTCTCACTATGGGGAACCTGAAACTTATTTCAGCAATCAACCTCAAGCTGAATTAAGTGATGATGAAATCCCTGACATACCTACTAACAGTGATCCATCTTTAGGGATCAATGTTACTCCTCTCAATCAGATTCCTCCTTCTGATGCATCTTCTGGAAATTCCTCGGTGAATATTCAAGCTTCATCCTCTGCAAATCAAACCTTTGAGTCTCCTCAATTGATTTTGAATGATGATGTATCTGTTGCTGAAACAACAAATAGCATCCCTGAAGAAGAAGAACTAGTCGCTGAATCTGAGGTTGATCTCTCTCCTCAACCACCAGCTCAGCGATGGACTGCAAATCATCCAATAAATCAGATTATTGGTGATCCTAATGCAGGTATCAAAACACGTAGAGGTACAGGTAATATATGTCTCTATGTTAATTTCATCTCTCTCTCTGAACCTAAAAAGATAGATCAAGCTATCTCTGATCCTAGCTGGATTTCTGCTATGCAAGAAGAACTAACTGAGTTTTGTAGAAACAAAGTTTGGAATCTTGTTCCTAGACCCTCTGGTAAAACAGTGATTGGAACCAAATGGGTATTTAGAAATAAGCTAGATGAAAACGGGACTGTTATTCGCAATAACGCTAGACTTGTCGCTCAAGGATACAGACAGGAAGAAGGTATTGATTACGATGAAACCTTTGCACCTGTAGCTCGTTTAGAAGCTATAAGACTTTTATTAGCTTATGCTGCCCATAAAGACTTCAAATTTTTTCAAATGGATGTTAAAAGTGCTTTTCTAAATGGGAAACTCAGCGAGGAAGTTTATGTTGAACAACCCCCTGGTTTCTTAGACCCCAACCATCCTGGTTATGTTTTCAAACTTGAAAAAGCTCTTTACGGGTTAAAACAAGCTCCTAGAGCTTGGTATGCTACTCTTTCTAAATTTCTTCTTAAAGAAAAATTTATTCGTGGAAAAATTGACCAAACTCTCTTTTTAAGAAAATATAAAGGTCATACCATACTCGCTCAAATATATGTCGATAACATTATCTTTGGTTCCACAAGACCCAAATTATGTACTCGTTTCGCTGCAAGAATGCAAAAGCAATATAAAATGAGTATAATGGGTGAACTAACGTATTTTCTAGGTTTGCAGATAAAACAATCTGACAAAGGAATCTTTATTTGTCAAAGTAAATACGTTAAAGATATGTTGAACAAGTTTGATATGAATCAATGCTCAACAATGAAGACTCCTATGGCCCTCCTCTGACTCTGAATAAGGACCCAAATGGAAAACCTATAAATATCACCGCCTATCGAGGGATGATTGGGTCTCTGCTATATCTTACAGCGAGTAGACCTGATATCATGTATTCTACATGTCTCTGTGCTCGGTATAAAGCTGAACCGAAGGAATCTCATCTTATCGATGTAAAGCGTATCTTCAGATACCTGAAAGGAACTCCTAATCTGGGTCTTTGGTATCCCAAAGGCTCAGGGTTCGATCTAATTGGTTACTCTGATAGTGATTTTGTAGGTTGCAAGATAGATCGAAAGAGCACCACTGGTGGGTGTCAGCTACTAGGTGGTAAATTAATTAGTTGGACAAGTAAAAAGCAAAATTCTATGTCCACCTCCACCGCTGAAGCTGAATACGTAGCCGCTGGAAGTTGTTGTACTCAAATCCTTTGGATGAGAAATCAACTCAGAGACTATGATCTCATGCTCTCCAAGATCCCTATTTATTGTGATAGTACCAGTGCTATTGCAATTGCAATTGCAATTGCCAACAATCCTGTACTTCATCGAAAACCAAGCATATTGAGATTCGATATCACTTAACAGAGATCATGTTATGAATGGTGAAATTGAACTTCATTTTGTACCCACTGAATATCAGCTCACTGATCTTTTCACCAAGCCTCTTGATGAAACTAGATTCAATCTACTCATCAGCGAACTTGGTATGTTGAACGCTGAATAATGCTTACTCAGCGAACAACAAACAGTGATACAAATAAAAGTCCTCTATTACCATTCACCGATCTCTAATTCAACAATATCTGTCCTATCTCACTCAGGTATTAACTTCTAAAAACCTTTCCACTCCCTGATGTTTCTTTAATCAGGGAATAAATTGAAAACATAAAACTCATCACTGACAATCTTTTATTGTTTTTGATGAATATTTTCAAAGATAATGATTAATCTTTCCAAATGGATAATTATCATTATATTTTTATAAATAAGAAAAGGACACGTCAGACCTTTTCTGACACAAGACGGACCACGACGTTTCCCTTCCAATTCCTTTCTAGGGACGTGCGCCATGTCATCATTTCTTTTTCAAAAAGCTAAAACCGTCGTTTAGCTATCCGTTTCTCTCTCCTCATGCTATTTAAGAAAATCCTTGCCTCGTTTCTCTCTTTACGCTCTCAACGTTTCCAAAAGGCAAGAATTCACTAAGCTTCTTAAAGTTTTCTCAAGAACACCAAAAACACGCACTTGTGCGTTTTTCTTCTCGAACTCCACTAAGGTTTGATCTAAACCTTAAACTTTAATCAGGAAACATATTGTTTCTTTTCTCTTTTCTTTTCTTTAAATCAAAACAAAAATCTAGGGTAAATAAAATAAAAATCTGGATTAATCTTCAAAACCATTCAAAACCCTGTTCTAAGTCTTTTCTTTAAGAACAGAAGATTTTTTAATCCATCTTTTATTCTATACCTATATTTTGTTAAATATACCAAACTTTTTAAAACACATTTGGTATTTATTTATTTTTTTGCTTTTCTATCACAAGTATTTTGATCTTGTTCATCGAAACACCTGTTTCTTTTCCTTACATTTGGTATTATTTATACCAAAATCTGGTTTATACATTTTGTATTAAACCATGATTTTTCTATTTGGTGTTCCTATCTATGCTATAGCAATGGCATCTTCAAGCAAGGTTGCTGAAACCACTCTCGTCTCTGACACGCTGGTTGCTGCTGCGGTGTGCCACTTCCCTCTGAAACAAGCCACGTTCAAATCTTGCAACTACCTTGCACTTGTGGACATCCCTGGTGAACGTCCACAATTCGCTGAAGGCGCAAGATTCATCAAGGCATGCCCACTAATGTATGCATTCGTGCATAATCCAATTGGAATCTTCTCTCATCTTCAGGCCCTATGGTACACGGCTCACTGTACCACCTGCACAACTGACAAGGGCAAAGAACTCCCTGCTATTGGATTCACCATTCCCACTCTCGGCCACTTCGCCTTCACTTCTGGTTTCTTGAGGCAGGCTCTTCGCCTCCCTGCTCGTGATAAGAATGAGAAGTGGGCCGCTGAACCGACAAAACAGCAGATCGACTCCTTCCTCGACTCCATTGGGTACGCTTGGGAAAACGCCTCTCTGAAGACCGTGGGATCCAAGCTGGAAAAGAAGAGGTTACTTGCTCGCTGGCAGTATATCTTCACCCAGGTCATTCAGTGCCTGGGTTCCAAGACTGGCTCTCATGATCAAGCCAGTAAACATTTTCAGGATATGGGCTTCGCTCTCTGTACGGGCTACAAGCTGAATTTTGCTGATTACATATTCAGTGATATGTACAACAGGGTGAAAGCTGCAAACAGGCACTCTGTCATCCCCTACCCCAGATTCTTCGCAACAATCATGGAACATGCTTTCGGGGATGAGTACCCCAAGACAGCCAAGGGTGGTGGTTTCTCAACAGACCACTCACTGTCATTCTGGTGTACTACCAACACCATCTACAGCCCCAGCTACTTCAACGGTTTTCTCTTCCGTTGTTGCTTCTTCAGCACTACCACCGCATTCAGCGACCACGATCACTGGAAGCGTATTAGTCAGCTCCGCTGAAGCTGTCTCAGGTAATACTTTCACATCCTTCTACTCTTCTTCTATCCCCTCTTCTTTGGTCCTCACATCCACATATGATTCAGAGATAGTTGTCCTTATCTCTAATGATGCTGAAACGCACGCAGTCCAAACCTCAGTGTTGTTTCGGCACTCTGAGTTTTGGAAGGCCAGTATCACAGGACCTCAGAATGTCTCTCACAGGCATTCTAAGACACTGGCTTGTGATCCTCATGACACTATCTCTACACCAGTGGTCCTTGAGAGTAATCCTCATGATGCTCTCAAGGGTTATAACATGCATTCTCATCCGTCATCTAACCCAGAGCTCTTTTTGCTGCTCTGTCTATGTTGTCAACAGGTGCCCCTCCTCTCTTCACCGCAGCGACAATTACCACCACCATCAAGGCTGCTGCTGCTCCTTTCAGCAAGGACAAAGAGAAATCCCCTCAGCAACCATGGACTTCGGCCAGACTCATGGAAGTCAAACAGAGAAGGCTGCTCCCAAGCTTCCTCCTTTCCCAGCTGAACTTCCCCCCATTGTTCTTCCTAGCCCAACATTCCCTGCAATTGACTTTTTAGTCAAGGAATGTGCTCACACCAGGGCAAAGGTTGAGCATTTACAGAAGTCTGCTGAGTTCATCTTCCGGACAGTGGTTGGAACTCCAGGGATCAAGACCGCTGTCAACAATATTCTCAACGACATCCAGTCCCTGAAAGAAGACAATCGGGCGCATGGTCAGTCCATTGCTCGTCTGGAAAAGAAGATGGATGACCAAGATCTGGTGCTTGAGTCTATTCAGAAGACTCAATCTGACATGATGCAGTTGCTGACAAAGCTCTCTGAGAGTAGCTCCTCTTTCTCCACTACTGATCGAACATCCCTGAATTCAGTCCTTGAGCACCAAGAGCGCCATGAAGGTAAGCTGAAGGACATTCAAGGGAATGTACGTCTGTTGATGGTGTACTGTCTCCCTGCTGACAACATCGAGGGGGAAAGATGTGCCAAAGAATTCGCTGACGACATCATTGCGGATAAAAATGAGACCTTCCCTGATGAGGTCATCTCTCCCTACATCAAGCAGGTAGGACCTTCCCTCACTGAAGGTGTAGTGGAAGAAGAACAGGAAGAAGATGATGATGATGATGATGATGAGTATGAAGAAGCCATCCCTCACTATGAGGGAGGCAATGATGATGATGAAGATGATGATATAGGAAGTGCTTTGGAGCACTTCAATATGTCAAGGCCAGAAGTCTCTCATCAGGAGCCTTTGGGGGACGGACAATATCCCTCTCAGGAACAGTCTGATCCCTCATGCAAAGGAAATAATGTGGCAGAAGCTGATGTCACCATCTCTTTAACCGAGGGGGAGACCATTGTCGAGGTATCTCTTCCCCTCATTCTCTTCTCTACTCCAACCTCTGAACCTCCCACATATCCCTCTTTCTCTCCACCAAATTTTGGCTCTGATAAAACTCCTTCTACCTCTCCTTCTCTCAGTAAGCCTAGTCCCCCAAAGGACTCCACTTTTCGGAAGGAACCTTCATCTGAAGAGCAGTTTATGTACATATTTGACTCTGACTCTGAAGATGAAGAAGGCCTCATTCCTAGACGCCGCGCTTAGAGACCACTAATAAGCGAGCCTGAAGAGGAAGAAAGGCGAATAAACTTCTTGAATGAACTCGAAGCCAAGAGAATAAAGCTGCCCTTTGCTGAAATAGAGTGTCCAACTCCTATCAGCATGGTAGATGACTTCTATTTCCTATCGAAGGAAGAGAGAGCTCAAGCACTTGAAGCACAAAGAATAAGGGATGAAAAGATGAAACAAACAGAGAATGATCTAGAGCTTGCAAGAAGAATTCTCAGAGAGGATGTTGCTAGAGACAAAGCGAAGAAAGCAATGATCGATAAAAGCCAAAGAGTCGCTGAAGCTTTGGCACAAAAGGAACTAGCTGAAGAAAATATCCAAGTGAATCCCATCCTCGCTCAAGAGAAGATCCTGAATGCTCTGACCAAAACAAATGAAGAACCAAGCCTCAGAGAAAAAGAACTACGCTGGTGCACTGAAAGATTCAACTTTCGAAGGTCTGATTCAAAAATCATTCGAGCAACGATCAAAGGACGTCCTTCCAAAAGGTATGGACTGAAGGTGTTTGTTTGTATGTACAGACATACAAGAGTTGAAAAAGAAGAAGCCAAGTTCTTAAAGTTCTATGGATACTCTGAACGGCTAGAAATCAGAGATGCCATTCAGGGTTCCAAATCAAAGTTTAAAGATGTGGTGGAAAGAGCATTGGATCAGCTTCTTCAGAGGATGTCACAATATGTACAAGTTCCACCTCTCCCTGAGCCTACTCGAAAGAAAAGATCAAATGCTGAAGGAGGTTCATCTTCCAAAAGTGATCATGAAACCAAATTCAACTATGACATCTCAATGCTCAGAGTCTCTCTCCCTCAAGACAGAAAATATGAAGAAAATGAAATCATCACCTTCCCTGAACCCGGCATGGTCTTCTTGGATAATGATGGTTTCCTAGGGCTCTTCGTAAACGTACGAGATCGACAAAGCTCCATCAGCCTTCATCAAAATCATGCATCACTACTGCTGGTCAGATGAACCGCTGATGAATAGACAGAAGAGACTCTATGAAAATGAAATGCAAAGAAGACACGAAAAGCTCTCTGACTGATTTTTTTTCCTTTGTATTTCTCTTCAGTGTATTGTACTTCCCTTTACTTGCAAATTTGTAATTTCATTTTTCATGTAATATCTTCAGATTATTAATGAAATTTCAAATGAAGCACTCTACTCCAACTGTGTACTGAAAAGATCCCTGAAAATAGTAAATGGGATAATGAACATAAGAGTTCTAAGTTCTTTACTTATCTCCTTACTCACTGATAGTGAATGTACTTAAGGCATCTACTTGTAAAAATTGTGTTTTCATATCCTTATAAATGAAACTCAGTAGATATAATAGATTAGCTGAAAAATATCTCACAGATTAGTACTTAGAAATTTTTCTTAATTATTTCTTAAGTACTTACTAATCCCTTCAAGTAACTTTCTCATATTACTTAATCATAATCAAATAGGAGGAGATTGTTGATCATAACTCCTCTCAGTAATTTGAATATGATTCCTCTTTATACTTAGTGAAATTCCTTGTTTAAGTTTAAGTTCAAATTCAGCGATGAGCATACGCTGACTGCCATCAGCGATCGTTGAAGATCAAGGAACCTTAAGCTTATATCTGAAGATCTGAAGATCAGCGATCACACCAAATGATCACTCAACGAAAGTCAAAGGCCAAGCTGAAGAAAGAGATAATCAGCTACGTGACTTGAAGAGGTTCAGCGATAGCAAAGATTATCTATCGAAAGTGTGAAGTCTTGTGAAGTCTCACCGATACTGAAAGTTCATCCTTGAAGATTCAGTCTCAGCGATTAAGTGAAGCTTCTCATACAAGATTAACGTTGACCTTATCCTCGATGCACAAAAGACAAACCCTATACTATGTCAGAGAAGGACGTACGAATTGTCTCTTATGTCCCCATCATATCTGATATGATACTGTTCATATGCGGCCAAAAACATGGTTGTATTCTGAGCAAATGACAAGTCTCCTATGGATGCTTGCCACATTGCACATACCTTTTGTCTTGCATTAAATGCAAACGGGTATAAATAAGATGAAGACGTCTTCTTCATCTGTGTGCATGCAACCTTCTGTCTTAACCCTTCTGTATTCCTTCTTGCTTCTTTCTTGTGCATCATTCTTAGTGATTTCTTAGTTACAATAGAATAGGTTTAAACTTGTTCTAATTCAGCTTGTAACTGTAAATTTGTTTATGCAATATAAACTAATTTAAAAACCAAAAATCTGTGTGTTTGTATTCAACCCCCCCCCCCCTTCTACAAACTGTTTCTATATCCAAGAACTCTTGTAGACTCCTTAGGGACCAACAATCGTATTCATAGAGACTTGTTGAGGAAAAGATTGAGAAGATTAAGAACGCTTCTGATGACACTCCAGAATCTGTCAGGTCTCCAATTCGTTGCCCAACCGAAAAAGAAATCATTGAGCAAATTGTTGGTTCGTTGGTAGGGACAGTTGTTCGAGGTATGATCAGCTTGGCGTTTTGACTTACAAGAATGAGAGGTCAGGGGAAGGGAATTTCTAAGCAGTTACCTTCGGTTGACGAGGAAAATTTGTGGCAACAACTTGCAGAGCGTGACGAGAAGATTTTCTTGCTAAAAGAGGGACAAAATGAAGCAAAAAATGAAGCCGCCAAGAAAAGAGAGATGATAGAATCATTAATCAATATGTTCGGTGATACAAACTCCAACTCAACAACCCCGACGTCTCATGCTTTAGGTTAAGTTTTTAATTTTGTGTTATTGAACTTGTCTACTTTTGGACTTATTTAGTGAAAACGTTATCTTTCAGTTATTGGTTTTATTTGGTTATAGGAGTTGTTTGTATAAACTTGTGTTTGCTCGTTTATGGGAGTTGTTTGTAGAAAACGTGTTTGTTTGATTGTTCATGAGATTTGTTTGTGGAAAGTATGCAAGTAAACAAGTGCAACACGATGCACAAAAATGAGTAGTAATAATTTTTTTTGTAAAACTTCTTAGGCAACATATATAAATAGAGTATTTGTCTAACCTGATAGATTAGGCAACATATGCAAATAAAACATGTTGTTTAGATGATACTTAGACAACATATGCAAATAGAGTATGTTGTCTAAGCTGATATCTTAGGCAACACGTGCATAAACTGAATGTTGCCTTAGAGTTTGTATGACGCAATGTACGTTTTTTACTCAAGTAACGTAACATTTTACTTGTTGCCAAAGAAGTCAGCTTAGGCCAAATATATATATATATATATATATGTTGCTTTGGTTCTAATGCAACATTGAGAAGGTAACATCGCTTCGGCAACAGACATATGTTGCCTAAGCCTAAGGCAACACATACACCCTTCTTAGACAACATTTTGTATTCGTTGCCTAAGTCGCATTTTGAGGTAGTGGTCTTAAATGACTAAAGAAACTAAGGATATAAGAAAAAAGGAAATTATTTATTTCCTAAATTACTTAAATTTTTTATCTTTGAAGGGGTCTTTTCCCTCACACATTCATGTAAATCCTTCCTAGAACCAATTTTAAAAACTGAGTTGAGTTCAGTGAGAATTAAAGTTTGATAAGAAGAGTAAAAAAAGAATCTTCATTCTTGAATCAATTTTAATTGAAGATCAACTATATACACCAGATCAATTCTCGTAATAAACTTAATTCATAAGATTAAGATGAGGTTAAAAGTCCATATCCTTTTTTATACTTTTCATCCATGCATATATATATTCTCATATGTCAATGGCGTGTAGTTCAGTTGGGTAAGGGGTGAGGAGATGTTTGCTCCAATAGACCGTTGGTCTTGGGTTCGATCCCAGACCCCCTCGCAATTGTCTTGTCGCTAAGTGAGTAAGGTATGTCCCTCACATTAAGAATTGACAGCCTGTATAGGTCAGTTTGCGTGTTCAGAAAATACACGTTTTGCTCCACTGTATATTGTCACATGATACTTATCTGTAAACACCTTTTTCACATTTTAAAAAACCATGAATTTTATCACAAAGATTCTTAAAGTAGGCTCTCTAAAATATAAACGAACATATTTTTTTTAATTCAGTTCAACTGTTTTTATTAATTATTTTTAATTTTATTTGCTTTTTTATTAAAAAATTCTAATATAATACAAATCCACCCATCCTCGAGTACAAGTTTCAGGAATAATTTAATAATTTCATATATATATAATTTTATTTTTATCAATAAATCCATGATACATTGGATAGAATTGGAGTAAATTTTATTTTTTATAACAATTATATTAAAATAAATAATAAATAAACTTTTTGTAAATTTATAAATACGGGAAGGGTTGCATGTTCTCTCAGCCCATCACGTGGAAAATCATGATTCTGGTAGTTGAACATTTAAGTAACCCTCCAAACAAATTCCAAATTCTAATTTCATTTAATTTTAATAATTAATTTATTATTCAGAAAAATCAATAATCATCACATTACCAAAAACTTAAATTTCAATTCAATTCTCAAATCCTTCATCGGAGATCAAATCTGAAAATTACGAAAAACCTCCATTAACAAACCTCATAGTTGTGGTTATGGTGGTGCTGCTGCTGCTGGTGGTGGTGGTGGTGTCCGCCGCCGTAGAGTTGGTATTCCGACGACGGTGACTGTTGTTGCTGTTGTTGTTGTTGGCCGTGAACCTGAACCATTTCCTTTTGTCGCCGGAGTTCCATTACTTTCCGGTGAGAGTTAGAGTGTTGAGTCAACACAAACGTCGGACTCGCCGCCGGTCGATATTCCGGCACCAACCTCCCTGACTTGTACCTCACGCCACATGCGTTACAGAGTGTTTTTGGACCTAATGGACCGGTTCTCCACTGCGGCGTCTTCTCCGATGCGCAGTGAGTGCATCGCCGGACTAATCCAGCCTCCGACGTCGTATTATCGGAAGATGATGATGTCGGCGATGAGTACGTCTCAAGCTTCGTCGTCGTCGGTAATGGCGTCGTTGATGTCCAGCTAGTACTGTTTGTAGGTGCTCTGGTTCTCTTGCTTCTAGATCGGCTATGAAACGATGTGTTTTCCGGTCGGTAGTTTATAGTTCCGGCCAGATTATTCGCCGGAAAATCGCTGAACGAATCGTGAACGAAGTTCGATAGCCATTCCAGTTCCGCCACGTCATCACTCTAGAACAAAATCGAAACACGAAAACAACAGAAATCAGTTACAAAAATCTCAAATAATACTTCGAAAAATCAACATTAATCGTGCTCGATTCTCCGATCTGTTTCAACTCTCGATCGATCAGATATTTTCAGGTATTGTTTTTCAACTGATTTTTTTTATTTTTTGAGAAAAGTAGGTGAAATTGATTGCTTACAGGGAGACATAGGTCGTCGGTGAAGTCCGTCGTCGTGTGGTGGTGGTGGTGGTTGTGGTGGTAGTTGGTAGCAATGTCGACGTTGTTAACTCCGTATTGGAAATGGCAACCAGTGGCGGTGGAGGTAGCGGTGGCGGTAACGTTGTGAAGTATGTCGGTGGTGAATAGGTCACCGCCATGGTCGTCGTTGGAGAAGTCGAGTAGTTCGTCAACGCCGGAGAAATCCTGTCCAGATGACGACATTCCATAGATATCCATAGATAGATGATATGTTAATTATTATAGTGAAATAATGTCTCCGGCGGTGGTGGTGGCGGACGGCGGAGGAAGAGGAGGAGGAGTGGAGTGAGAGAGGGGGAATGGTGGAAGGGGGTTGATATATAGTACGTAGCTTTGGGATGAAGGGTTGCAGGAGAGGGAGCAATGGAACGTGGGTAGAGTGACCATGCAATGTGATCACCATTTCCTTTTTCATAATTTTATTTTATTTTATATTTTTCTAAAAGTAAATGTCATAAAAGTTTAATATTTAATATTTAATTTACTTTATTGTTAAATTGATTAATTTTTTTTTTGGAAATGATATCTTAGGCATTTGTTTAAACTAATGTCCGTTAATTTTAAGACTGCTAAAGCATACAAGCCTGCGATAATTTCCTAGTGGTCACAAGTTATTTGCGTCTGGATTCGAATCTGAGGTAGATGGATTATTTAGTGTCATCCCCACAAGCCTTAACCAGAATTAAATTTTTAATATTTGATTTAGGAAAGTTGATTAAAATAGCTATTGGTTTTATCTCCTAGCTATTTTTATTCTAAAATCACCAAAATAGTTGTAGGTACACAAATGACGGATCTGTAATTTGCGACTGGTCAAAATGTAAAAAAAGAAAGTTTCTGAGGAACCATGAGGCACTCCATATAGAGTAAACAAGTCTTCTGGATGAAAAGTCCGACAAGAGACCAGGAAAACTTACTCTTTACTGTTATGCCATGGTTGAAGCTTTAGGCTTCATAGACGGAACTATGTATATTCTAGTGTGTTCTTTTGCACTTGACTGGATGGACAATTGACCTTAATCCAACTTTTAAATTTATGTAATTGACCAATGAAACTCTCTTATAAAGTTATGGTATAAGGAACTAGAACCGGGCAATTCATTTTCTCACGAGGCGCTAAAGCGCTGGGTAGCTTCAGATAGGTTCGTCCCACTCTCCGAACCTCACCTCTACCTTAATGGAGTACGGGATGACTCAGACTCTAAGGGCACTTTAAAGATTTTGATATCTTTTTTATATTATATAAAGGTTCCAGAACGTTTGATAAATTGATCTGGAACATCTTTATTCCCACTAAGCATCAAAGTGCCTTCTAGTCCTTGGCCTATAAATTCAGAGATTTTGAGAGAATCCGCTCTTAGCTTTGAGGAGGGGGGGGGGGGGAGGATTCTGTCGCTACCTTTCCGGATCCTTTTCTTTTAATGTTTCAACATAAAGTGTTAATAATAGCCACGAAAGACAAGACGACATTAATTGGACTGTACTTCAAGAGACGCCTTGGCATTGGATAGCGAAAACTATTGCAGTATTGTTCGCTTTGGTGGAAGTAGTGAGCCCACCATAAGCACGCCAACCGACCGACATGGCTTCTTACTTTGTAGCGTGTTTTCCAAATTTACATATTTGGTCTCTGCAATCGTGGACCCGGTTCAAAATCTTCATTTTTTTTCCATTTTGACCCTTCGTAAAATATGGATCTGCCATTTGCGGACCTACGACTCTTTTGATGATTTCTGAAGAGAAATGACTAAGAGGTTAAACCATTGATCAAAATGACTATTTTAATTAGTTTTCTTTTAATTTATTGTTAAATTGATTAAGATTTTCAATATTTAACTTATAGATGGTTAAATACTTTTATTAAACTAAATGCTATATTAAATGGTGTTTTGCATGAAAATTCCACGTATTTTGTTTTGATTGTATTTCTAAAACTTAATTTTAGTACTTTAAATGTAATATCTCTTATATTTACATCAAAATACGTTATACAAAATAAAAATTGAAACAAAAAATGTTACGTTTTCTTTTAATTTATCTAAAATTATATGTTAACTTCTCATATTAAAACACAATGATTATTGGTTTTAATTTAAACAAAAAATATTATCCTTCTCATATACTAAATAATATTATTATAAAATTTCAAGATATCATATATTTAATGTTTTTCAATACTTTGAAGAAATACAAAACTTAAAATAATAGGAATGGTTTTTGTAGGTAATACCCGTATTATTATTAAATTTTATCGACATACTATTATGCAATACACATTTTCCTGAATCTTAATTATTACACTAACATAAAAATAGTATAGAATCTTAATTAACACTTAGGCCTTGTTTGTTTTTTCATTTTAAACTCTTAATCACTACTTATATCTGATTCATTTAGGCGTTTCATAACTATTTTAGGACTGAAATCAGACTCAGACTTCAGCACCTCTTAAAAAACAAACACCACCTTTTCGAACTGTCTTGTTAGCTTGTTATCTCCAATCTTGACTTTATACTCGTATTATCATGTCATGCACTTGATACAATATATATATATACTGGTTTCTCTCTAATGCTGCCACCATGGCTGGTGAGTATGGGAAAACTGTTGCCCCCATCACAGAATTCATGGAGTAAGACCTACAAGATCATGCATTAGATTTGTCAAAATTCCAAGTCAATTTTGTAGGACTACTACAAATCATGTCTAGCTCGGTTGGTTTCCCCAAGGACGGTAACATTCTAGGGGGATTGTGGATGGTATCCCAATCTACCTGGGAGTCAATTTGAGGGCATGAGGAGTACCCAGTCATTGGGCTGGTCCAGTCAAAAGATTGGGCTGCCCCCCCCCCCCCAGTCATAGACTGTGGTCGGGATCAAGGTTCTAAATGGCGTGAGGCGTGGCGTGACGGCGAGGTCAAGCCTCAAGCCTTACAAGTTACGACGAGACCATGGTGTTTTTTAAGGCGTGACTTAAGACGGTAAATCTGTATATATATATATATATATATTATATATACATATGTCTATGTGAGCCAGTGTAATGAACAATAATGATTAAACAAATTAAATTCATATAAAACTACAAACAAAGAAAGAAACATGCATTCATAATTTTATATCAAATATACAAGGTTTACAAAAATAAGAAAAAAAAAACCAAAATCACGCCTTATAACCCGCCATAACACGCCATAACGCGCCTTACTGCAAGCCACGTCTCAGAGTCGCGCCACAGGCTTTAGCGTGGCGGCGAGGCCACGCCTCGACGTTATGGCGCGCCATAATGCCGCCATAACGCGTTTTTTAGAACCATGGTCGGGATCTAGGTCCAGCGTAATCTGGGCCGGGGCAGCGGCGGATTAGTGGGATGCCCTTGGATGCCCGATACTGCCGGGGAGGCATGTGTTGTGTTCGTGGTAGTCGTTCGTGAGTTCGATGCCGCTATGCCTTTCAAAAAAAAAATTGTAGGACTACTGAAAGACCTATCGAGTTTCCTTACAAAATATTTCAAGGCCTATGTGAACTCACGTGGCAAAGTATTTTGATGTGTTAATCTTCAAGAGCCTCCTCAATACAGTTAACTAGTCTTTCCTACTTCTATTTGGTGCATATTCTTTATGAAGTGTAGAGTAGATGGACCAACCTCTTTGCATATTTTTTTCTTTCTAGTCCGTACAATATTTTCCAAAACTATGCTCATTAATCAACTTCCTTTTGAGTGATATGCAGAGGCGGAACATAATAGGGGCCTAGGGGGCCATGGTCCCTGCGTTTTATCCCTTAAATACTAGATATTAGAAATATTATCAATGAATTGTGCTTAACTCAGGTGGTTATGTGTATATGGCCCCTGTGTATGTGGTCATAAGTTCTATTCTCTTGTCAGACAGTTTTTTTTTATAATGAATTGAGCTTATCAATGAAGATTCAATGAAGATGTTTTGTTGGGTTCGGCCCCCTTAATTAGAAGATTTGTGTTTCGTCCCTGATGATATGGCACATGTTTGTCAATCAAAATCAGGTGTATTAATACCTGAAAGTTGTTGTGCAATAGTCATTAACGAGGTTTCGACCACTTTAAGTTCTTAATTATAAAGATATATTTTTGTTGCTAAAACAGAAGTGATAAGTCATAAATTGAAATCTTTTACTAAAGTGAATCTCCTTTCTTTCTTATAATATAATATAATATGTATAGTTTTCTTATGAATCTATTATTTACTCGTTATAAGTATAGGATATAATGTGTATACTTCTGCACAATTCTTTAACAACCATCATTACTATTGAATTTTCTCTTTAGGCTATGTTTGACAAACTAGCTGATAAGCTAGCTTATGACTGATAAGCTAGCGTATGACTTATAAGGTAACTGATGACTTATAAGCTAGCTGGTAGCTGATAAGCTAGCTGATGAATAAGTTATGTTTGGCAAAAACTAGCTTATGAGCATGTGAAATGACCAAAAAGGACATGTTGAAAATAAATAAATAATATTAGTTAGGGGTATAATTGGAAAAAGTGTCAAAAAGCTCCTCATAAACTACTCCAAGTAGCTTATCGATAAGCTAGCTTATAAGCTGACTTATAAGCTGACTTATAAGCTAGCTTATGTGCATCCAAACGATTACTCAGAAAATAAGCTAGCTTATAAGTCAGCTTATAAGCTAATTTATTTTTGCCAAACAATGCCTTAGTGTGTTGATGTTCATTTGAACAAAACATATCCCCCCCCCTCCCTTATATATGTTGATATAACGAATGGTAAATTGTTTGTTAAAGTGAATATTATGGGGTTGTATTTAATATGAGATGGTGGCTCAACCCAATACGGCCTTGACATTCTATTTAAAAAAAACATATAGGGTTTGCACATAAAAATGAATTTGTTTCTTTTATTTATCTATCAAAATTTGTTTTCTAAAGTTAATATAATGAAGATGATAATGTTCATAACTAACACCTTCCAGAATGAAAACGACTAATCAATCGTCATAGTTAAAAAAAAAATGAAAAAAATGATTTTTTTTACAAATGATATGTTTTCCATTTGATCCTTCATCTATATATCTATATGTATAAATAAATATATAATTAATATTTGGTCTGAGATCCCAATTTATAAGTTTAAGGATTCCCATCTCCATCCCCGAGTCAACTTGGGGATTCCCAAATCAAACAAGGTCGGATATTGGGTTTTTTGACATCTTTATAACTAATGTTATGACTTTTAAAATAAACACTCTTCCTTATGTTCTTGATATGGGGACGAATTGAATCGATAGATCACTGTTTAATCCGTTGCAAGGAAGTCTCGAATGTGTGGTTGAAGGTCCTCGCTTGGTGGGGTTTGGGCTCCCCAATTGACCTTTTTTTCTGTCGAAAATCATTCTTCGCTCTCTTCTTTTGCAAAAAGGGGTTGGCAAACAGTACTTTTGGACTTCTATGTACACGATTTGGACTTTCAGTAATAAAGTGGTATCCTCGAATCTGGTTTCTCCTCAATCGGAATTTGTTTTCAACCTTAAACTCTTATCGTTTTGTTGGTTATTTCATTGTTCAAAAGGCTGTATATCTTCATGGACAGATTGGTGCTGCAACCCGAGATCCAGTTTAGAATACAACTCTTAGGGGTCGTTTACCAAATACTTACCGGTAAAATTCAACACTATCACATACTTACCGGATAAGATTTTAGTCCACCAAAACGGCTTCGTATGTAACAAATTACCCAGTAAGCGCTTATCGTGGTAAGAGTTGCCGCACTCACTTACCCGGGTAAGACTTTTGGTCCTTACCTCGCTCTTACCGGGTAAGATTCTTAGTCCTCCGCCTACTAACCCGGTTAGGTAATATAACTTGGTAAGCGCTTACTCAGTTAAAACACAAGGCTTGTGGCGTACTGTTTAAGACTTGTGGGGGATGAGGCTAGATAACTCATCTACCCCGTGTTCGAATCCAAGCGAAAACAACTTGTGGCCACTGAGGAATTATCTCAAGGCTGCATGCTTAAACAATATTAAAATTGTCAGGGATTAGTCTAGGCAAATGCCTAGGATACCCTTTAAAAAAAAGCGTTTACTCGGGTAAGAGTTGGTAAACGGCCTTTTAGTGTTGACGCTTAGTCCTCTTCCTGTTTGTGTGTTTTTGGTCTGTTATATCAGTCTTTTATCAGTTTGGTCTCTTTCTGTTGGGTTAACTCTTATTTCTTGTTTCTTTCCGCTTCTCACGAAAAACGTTTGTCTGTTTTTGTCGTGTAACCTTGCTGACTTGCTTTTAGTAAAAGTTATTGGGTTTTAGAAAAATCTTTTAGAGTTGAATATAATTTAAAGATTATTAATATATAATTTTTTATTTTACAAAAACTATGCAAAAGAAAACTATTGAAATATACTACTCTACTTAGGTACATTTTTTGGAACGTTGAATTTGATAGAAAATCACAATTTTATATCTTCCTTAAAAACGTTGAAGCTCGATAAACAAACATCGGATGTCACGTCCTTTTAAGATTAAATAAAAAGGAAAATCACGTGACCGACACTATTGAATCACGTGATGAGTGAAAGATAGGGGATGATGATCCCGATGCACAAACAAACAAGTCACGTGCACCGTCATGTGCTCACTCGTTAATTACAGCTTTTCTCATTAAATTATGAATTAAATATCATTAATCCCAATAAAATACTCTTTTTACTTTTATTTTAGTATATTCATTTCAAACTAATTATATTTAGGGGTTATTTATCAAACATTTATCCTGTAAATGATTATCGGTATAATTCGAACATTATTATTTATTTACTGAGTAAGATTTTAATTCACAAAAACGTCATTATATGTAATCTTTTATCTGGTAAACGTTTACTGTGGTAAGAATCGTTGTTCTCACTTACAAGGTAAGATTGTTGGTTCTTACCATATTCATCATGTAAGATAATATGATTTGGTAAACGTTTATTTGGTTAAGTTTTGGCAACTACCCGTTAATCAAACTAATATTTGTAGTAGTTGGTCTATAATCGATTAGGTCTCGAGCTCAATAGTGGATTATGTGCGTTTAGTGGTTAGATGCTTATCAGTAAGAGTTATTATTCTAGTTTATTTTATGGTGTAATATTCTCGATCAAAATGCATTGATGGTAAGCGTTTATAACCCGGTAAGAGCTTACCAGATAAAAATCATCACTCTCTCTTACAGGGTAAGACCAAGGTTCAAAATAAGGTGTGACATGGCACGATGAGGTCTGGTCAAACTCCAAGTCTTACATGCCACGACGACGACATGACTAGGGTCGTGTCATAGGGTATATCAATGGATTGCGAATAGGGTCCCCAAAAATTTTGGGGTCCAATTTTATATGTTTTTAGAATCTACCCGGTTATATATGTATTTTGTTTTTAACTCATATTTTAGCGCAATCCCAGTGGTCTTCGACCTCCTATTTTAGCTCATTTGAGTAATTATAATGTTTTAGCAATTTAGACTAATGTTCCAATTCCTCCCTTTTTCAACTAGATTTGTCGATTCATCGATTCTCGATTATGATTGCAAATCTCAATACTTTCTCTTTGGGTCTTTAATTTGAAGATTGAAATCTTGTATCAGCTACTCCTGCTACTCCCGTTCATCTTTGTTTTCCTAATGGTTATTTTTATGATTGAAACACCAAGCACGACCCTATTTAATAATCTTCCACTTTCTTCTTCGTTGTTTCTCTCTTTTTATTCAATGAGGAGCCTTACCTGCAATTTCGTTAATTTTTTATATTTTGATATTTGATCATAATTGTTAAAAGCACTAACGCCCTTTGAAAACATGCACAAAAGTTGAAGGTTAACTAAGGGAGAATTCAATCCTTGAATTGAGCTAGGGTTTCTTGATACTAAACGACTTATTAGAGAAAGTTGATTATGTATAACTTATTGAAGCTTTCATTCCAACAATGCTAGAAGAGTGATCCTAAATGAACTTTGTATGCCACTTTGTTATTTACGACATATTTGTTGTTTTAATTTGTTTAACTTTTAATATAATACAAGGTATAAATTGTTATATTTTGTTTTATTTACTACTTTTTGAGTTGATTTATAGACTTGATACAAATGTAACAGGGTCTCCAACAAGATTGGAACGACTTGACAAAACGTTTTTCAAGGCATGACATAAGACGACAAAGTCGTATGTGACCATATATAAAGAAAGAACCTCTTGGTGGAGTCCAGTCCCTAGGCGACTGGGACAGTCTCAGGTAGACAGTTTATATGGGGGCGTAGGCCTCCCAAAAGGTAACGGAGGCGTGCAAAGGTTTCCTCGGGCAAAAACAGCTCGACACCTCCAAACCCAAATATTCCATGCTATCGCACAGAAGGTCGTACGCCAGCCGGACGGAGATTGGCCCTCGAGTTGTATATACATATATGTTTTCAATATATTATTCAATCAGATAACGATATTAATAAAATTACATTCATATTGGAAGAAGTAAAGCATATAAATTATTATTATAAAAACGGTTCTTCATTAAATATTCAAAATAAAACTTAAAAAAGTAATTTTTACAACCTCTCTTTAATTGTGAGTCTGTGATGTTTGTAAGTTAGTGAAACTGTAAGTGATGTAATTTGATAATTGTATAAAAATGTAAAATACAAAGTTAAAAGTATAAAAACAAAAAAGTAAAAACAATTTTTTTTAAAACACCATGCCTTGTAAAAAAGCGTGTCATTATATGAGTCACGCCTTACAGAAACACTTATAAGCCATATCGTAATGACAGAGACGGGTCCTGCACCATATTGCACCATGACACGCCTTTTTAAACACTGAATAAGACTCTCGATCCTTGTCTTTCTTCTTATGGAGTAAGATTCTTAGTCGTTGTTACGTTCATGCGGTAAGGTAATTGAACCTGTAAGTGCTTACTAAGGTAAGTGTTTAGTAAACGGTACCTAAATACGTATTTAAAACAATGTCGCTTCAGGTTTGAAAAATAGAAAAAGTAACATTGTTACAATTTTAAACCTAACCAAGAACTGATTGGGGAAAATCTTGAACTGAGAAATGATCTATTGTAAGAAAATTGGACTTATAGGATGTCAAAAAATTCTAAGTATTATAATAAATTACTTTATAAGACTTAATTTTATAGGACTAAACAATAAAAATTCATATATAAAAATGTTGCAATAACTTTATATGATGTTTTAAAAACATTTTAAAAAGAACATCGTATTCCGAATATAGGATACTAATTGAAAATTTGTTTTTAAAACATGTGTTCTTATATATATATATATATAGAGAGAGAGAGAGAGAGAAATGTTCAAATGAGAACTTTGCATTTTTTAAAAACCAAAGGGACATTTGTGGATCACATATGATGTGGGTCCACATAATATTAAATTATTTATGATTTAATATATATATAGAGGAGGGATCAAATGAGAACCACCCTTTCTTAAAGGAACAAAGAAACAAATTATGGACCCACATCATATGTGATCCACAAGTGTCCCTTTGTTCCTTTAAAAATGCAAAGTTCTCGTTTGAACCTCCCTCTCTCTCTCTCTCTCTCTCTATATATATATATATATATATATATATATATATTAAAAACTAGGGTGGCAAAAGTGACCTAACCCGAACCCAACCCAAACTAAAAGGTTGTGTTGAGATTTTCAACTCATTTAAGTTAAATGGATAAACACGACTAACTCATTTAAATAAATGGATTAAGTTGGGTTGAAATTTTCGACCTATTTTCGACATATTTTCAACTCATTTACAACCTGTTTACAACCCAATTAAAGTGTTAAATATTTTTATTTTAATTATAATGTCTAATATTACCTATGAAACATTAAAAATTTGAAACTCATTCAGTTTTGTCAAGTGTGAAACCCTAATAAAGTAATATCTAACCCGCCTCTAAGTTATTCTCTTGGCTCTCTCTCTCTTTCCGCCGTCCGCCTCCAGCAGAAATTGTACTAACTTAAGTAAATGGTTAGATATTTGAACAATTTATTGCATTTGTGATTGTGTTTTATTCAAACTTTGAACAAATTATTTTATTTGGGGTTGTGCTTTGTTTTATTTCTTAAAATTAAATAGGTCAACCCTGGTTCAACCAATTTATATAACATGTTGGTTTGAAAAAAAAATCATAAACATGTCAACCCGATGTTAACCCATTTAAGTAGTAAGTTGGGTTGGATTAAAAAATTTCAACCCATTTAACTAAATAAATTGGGTTGAGATTTTCACCTCTTTAATAAATAAGTTAAACCCAAACCCAACCTAACCTGACCCATTGTCACCCCTAATAATAACGCTGTTGGATACTTGGTGACATTATTATAAAAGTTTGTAAGGTTTAGGGGACGTTTGGTTTTGGCAAGAGAATGAAAATGGAAATGGGAATGAAAATGGGAATGAATTTCCATTCCCCCCAGTTTAATCAGGAATGAAAATTTGGGCTTCTGAGGGAATGAACCCATTATATTATATATAACCAAACAGTTTCTTTTATTATTAATCTCATTAATTCCTGCTTAATACCTCCAACCAAACACACCCTTAGTTTGTAAACTATTTACCTTATAAAAATGAATTTATGGAATAAAATCATGTGGACTATTTGATTCATTTAGGCCAACCTGAATATGGTTCATATATATATATATATATATATATATATATTAGAAATGGATTGGGCTTCGAGTTAGTTTAGGTCTTACTTGGTTGGGCCTATTTTTGGGTTTAGTTGAACATGTTGGTTTGGATCGAGGGATTATGTCACAAGGAATAAAGCGGCATTTTTTTCCTTTTCTGGAACGGTGAAAATTTTATAAATAACTAGTAAGAAGTTAGAAAAACATATTATATATAAGAAATAATAAAAAGATGGTTTGGTAACCAATCTATTAAATTAATGTTAAACTTATTATTCTTATTTGTAACCTAGAAGAACGAATAAGTCACAATATTATCCTACAACACTGGTTTCTTGGGCTTAGGAAGCCTAAAAAGACTCGCATTCTGAAAAGACCAAATAGCCCAAAAACCGTTAGAAGTAACGTCAAAGTCGACTCCATTTTCTTCAACTGCAGAGATAATAACAACCCAACCCAATCCAAATTGGAATTAAACTCCGGAATATCCAAACCCCACCAATGCCTAATTTGCTTCAAAGTATCCCGGGCCATTTTTGACAAGAAAAAAGAACGACTCACTGATTCAATATCCAATTGCAAACTGGATATAAGAAGGAGTGCACGTCAATTCCTCTTTTATCGAGATTATCTCGAGTTGGAATTTTATTCAACCTCAATCGCCAAGCAAAAACATTGATCTTGATAGGGACAAACTGATTCCATAGTCTATGTAATTACGAGCGGAATCCACCTAGAACTCACCCGAACCATCAAGAGACCAAACCCATCTATCTCTTTGATCAGAGATCATGATTGTATCTAGAATCTCCCGTAAAGCTGACATCTGAGACTCATCCACCCCCGTCTTAGTAATCTACGCAAAACAGATCCCCAATCCCTCAATCCCCCATGACCAACGATCTTGTTTTTATTTTCTCTCATCTTGATTTATATTTTCCTTTGTTTGCTTAATTACACATCCATGTACGAACAAGGTTGACTTATTGGTTTGGATTTATTGTTTCACTTATGAACAAATTTCTATAATGTTCGGATTCACTTATGAACAAATTTCATTGTTTCACTTATGAACAAAAAAGTATGAACACTTTAACTTGCTTATGGTTATGTACATATGTGTTTGCTTAAGGTTATCAACACATGCTTTTGTGCATGAACACATGAATTTTTGCTTGTTTAATTCAGATTATATGGATGGACATGTATTCATCTATGAACACGTGAATTTTTCTTTTCGTTGACTGTTATTACGATGATGTTGCTAATTCATCTTTTTTACTCCATGAACATAATAATGTAGAAACTTGAAAGATATGGCATACTTATCATCCTTAAAATCATTCGGTCTTCTTATGTAACATCCCATTACCCTAAATCATGCAACCTTCTTAAGTAACTTCTCATTCAATTCATTGATGTTCTTTATATAACATCTATTTAAATTCATTCAGAAAAACTGAAAATTATCTTTATATCCTTCCTCATTATCTCCAACATGTGTATTAACCATGAGCATAAATGGTTTGTGATTGATCCAAAAGGGTTTGTATAGTTAACACTATTAGTTTAGTTAGCAAAAGATCATCACTCTATATTGCAAAATTTTAGATTCTAGCTATGTTTTTCGAATCTTATTAGCAAGTCAAAGGTCTTTTGTGAAACACTCTCTTTGCCTCTCGAGGCACATAAAGGTTTGTGTGCATCTTATTTTATATAGGGCTAGTTTCACGTAAAATCAACCTATTTTCTTAAGACCCGTGAGACCACATTTTTACATGATGAATGATGGTGAGGGCTTAGGGCTAGGGGGAGAGGTTATTTTCTAGTTTTGTTTTATTTGAATCATTTTTAGATCAAATTAATATATTGAGAATGCAGAAAACAAAGTTTAATTTAGAAATATAGGATAGAGAAGGATTTATATAACACATAAAAGATGGTTTATTTAGACTCGTTATATTTTGGGGAGGCTAATGGCACCCCTACGGTATGCTAATGGCACCCGACAAAAATGAATCCTTTTCACAGATGTTAATGTCAAAACCTCCTTTTACAATCTCAAAGTTATAAAAATACAAGAATTTTCGTGCACACCTCTACTAAAGGGGTGTCATTAGCACTCCCCTATATTTTCTTTGTATACACTCTTTAACTGTCACAACAATATTAATAGGTAGGTGTATCGGGTTTGTACCTTTATGTTTATCGTCTCCTTAACCCTTCAAAATCTTGCAATAGATTTGATTATATCTGTGAAAATTTATGGAAGAAATAGAAAACTTATTTTTATTACATATTTAATTAAAATAAACGATCAATTTAAATGATAAGAAAAAGTTCGGGTTTGGTTCGTCTCTGTAGTCTTTGTTTTGTTTTCTCTTCGTTTGCTATTTTTCGTTTCGTTTTGTGTTTCCTTTGATTTCTACACCTTGCAATGATATGTTATGTATTTTCTTAACTTTTTTTTTACTAATTAATAATATTTTTACCTTTAAAAAATTAATAATTAGAACCATTGTTGATTATAGTTGGCAATTGATTTAATGAAATTAAATATGTAATTAATGAATCACTTTATTGGGTAGAATGAAGCTTGTCATATTGTGTTTTATACGTAATTAAACTCTTGTAGTTATAATATTTGAAATACGCATTGAAATAGATATTAAATACTCGCATTTACTTGAAATACGGTGAAAAACTTGATGCAAATTTGACAATCATGTATTACCATGTAAAAACAAAAAATTGCATTAAAATCAAACCAAGTGTAAACTGATTCCTATTTTAAAGAACAGTCTTTTAAAACCATCATTTAAGGATTAAGAGTAAGCTTTTATTTAAGAGTCTGCAGATAACCCATTACCTTTGAATAATGTGACATAAATAAAACAAAAACAAATGTTTACATGGATGATAATAAAAAAGTGTCTCACCTAGAGGTTGGTTGTTTACCTCTTAAGAATTCTATTAAGAGACAATCTTTGAATCGCTAAGAGTGAATTAAGTAAAATAAGTTTGTTTCTTAATGGTATTAAAACCATCTGAATCATTTTGTATCCTTGACGGTTGGACCTTACTTAACCATTCAGAGCTCTAATTTCATTTTGAACAGTTACCAAACAATTATATTTCATTTTACACTATATCATAATCATTTTGCATCAAACCATTCAGCAATTGCCATGCAACCCGTTATTTCTTTTATAAAGATAATTTTATTGATTTGTCCTTGTGTTACAACGATGCTTACTTTCAACGTGAACTCCTCCCAAACCACTCTATTTTAACACCTCTCTGGCAACCGACGTGAATTCCCCACAACAAGTACTTAAAGTTAACCATTAGCAATTAATCAGGAAATAAAGACCGTTAAATAAATGTTAAGTTTACTTTAGACACTGAAAATGATCATTTTCAAAATTCATTCCCCAAAATAGGAATCAGTTTATGTTGATTCCATTTTGATGCAAATTTTTTAAAGTCATTAAATTTTTAAAAATTCGGTTCTTATGCATAACTAGTTCTGAATCAGGCCTAAAAATATCTCAATACGGGTAATGGATCTCTAATTGACGGCCATAAACTGATCCCTATCAACCTTATCAGTCCTGGTTCTGGGCCGTTCAAGCCCACTGTGGCTTTCTCTACAATAGAGTGAATACAAAGGAGTGAAGAACTCCCTATCAGTGACAATAAAACTTAGGGACTATTTGTTTACCTATTAACAGTTCCATAAAAGAGGCAACATCTGAATTGCTAAGAGATGAATCATGTTTTGCAAAAAATAAGTCTGACTCTTAATGGTTCCAAAATCCTCTGAATCATTTTGTATCATGGACCTTCTTTAACCATTCAGAGTGTTAATTTTATTTTGAACAATTACCAAACAATTACAATTCATTTAATACTATATCATAAGTCTCTTAATCATTCTGCATCAAACCATTCAACAATTTCCAACCAGCCCCTTACATAAGACACATTTCTTAAAAATTAAAATAATAAGAGTGAATTACACCGGTGGTCCCTGTGATTTGTTGAAATTTTGGATTTGATCCCTAAAACAAACTATCTATATTGATGGTCCCTAACTTTTCATTTTCATTGCACCCATGGTCCCTCCACTTAATAAGGTTAGTTAGCAACCGTTAGGAAGGACAACCGGTCATTGAACATATTATAAGAACCAAAAGTATAATCTACTCTAAAATTTAATTTTATTCACCCTTTTTTAATTTTTTTTATTAAAAACATATTTTATAAATCAAAATTTTTAATTATTTTATATATTTTTTATATATCCAGTTATAAACTTGAGATTTATAATTTTTAACGATAAATTTTTTTAATTATCTTAATTTTCTTTGTGAATTTTTTAATTGTTTCATATTTTTTATATATCAAATTTCTTGATTTTCAATATTTTATGTAAATTTTTCTTATTAAAAAATATTTTATCTATCCAATTACAAATCAAATTTTGTAAAATAAAATATATATTAAATAAAAATCTTTATATATATTTAAAAACTATTTTATTCGCACACAAAAATTAGCGTTAAAAAAATATCAAGTTTACAAAAACAAAAGAAATCAAGATAAATTCACATATTTGAAATATGTGAGCAAGATATTGAAAATAAAATATTAAACGTGATTTTTATTTAATATGTATTTTGTTTTTCAGTTGCTAAAGAGATGAAGTGATTTTGTCCAAATACAAGACATGTCTTGGGTTCGATCTCAGGCTCTCTACTAGCCTGACAACCACTAAATTAGCCAAAAAAACACCCCCTTACATTGATGTCCTTAGAAGAGGGTTTTTTATAGAATCGGTTGGGGTTGTCAGTAATCAACTTTTTGTCCAAATAGACATAACAATAACAACACTTAACTAATGTTATTATATACTAATCGAATAATAATAATAATAATAATAATAATAATAATAATAATAATAATAATAATAATAATAATAATAATAATAATAAGAGTAAACTACAGATCCGGTCTCTCTAATTTTTGGAAAATAATCCTTTTTTTATCTATAGTTTGAAATTATAAGATAGTTATCATGATTTGCAAAAAGAATAATAATCCAAATTTGGTCTTTCCCTCTAACAACCGTTAAAAAAACAGCCGTTAAGTTGAAATTACAAGATAGTTATTATGATTTGCCAAAAAAAAAAAAAAGAAAAAAAAAACTAAATTTGTTCTTTCCCTCTAACAACCGATAAAAAACTGCCGTTAAACGAGGGTCATTTTTGTCTTTTTATTGATAATACTCAAAGTTTTTACCTAATCAAAATCGATTTTATGATTTTGGACTATGTGATTTTGGATTAGATAAAAGACAAAAAACCAAAAAATTGGCCAAATTCCCTTATTTAACGGAATTTTCAACTCTCGTTAAAAAGGAGATCAAATCTGGACACTTTTACAAATAACAATGTCACACTTTATTACAAATGATTATTTTAATTAATTTTTGATATTTCATATATACAGAGAAAAGTTCAAATGCGAACTCAAATTTGGTTGTAAACGTAAGGACAAATAAGCGCGCGACACGTGTCTGAATATAAATTATTTACACCGAATATACAAATAAATATTCAGACTGAATAAATACTATATGCAATCCGAATATTTCTTTGTATATTCAGACTGAATAATTATTATATTTAGTTTGAATATTTCTTTAAATGAGACACTTGTCGCACTCTCATTTGTTTTCACGTTCACAACCAAATTTAAGTTGTGATTTAAACCGGCTGCTTCCTATGTAATATGCCCAAACTAATATTTACATATTTGTCCTCAAAACAACCAAATCCCAACGACCATACAATCATCATCATCTCCTTCCTTCCGCCATCAATCAATCCATGGCGGCATTTCCCGCCATTTCCAACGCCATCCCCCTTTTCAATCCCCTAAATCAACCCCCAAAAACCCTAATTCCTCGCTCCTCTCTCGCACCACAATCTCTCTCCTCCGCTAAATCTCACCTCCTTGACCTAATTTCCGACCAAAACAGAGGCATCGCCACCCAATCCGACCGCCGAAAGCTCTCTCAGATCACCGACGCCATTGATTCTATTGCTATAATCAACCGTGATCAGATGACCACCAACGATTCACTCTCCGGTACCTGGCGTTTGCTTTGGACCACCGAGAAAGAACAGCTGTTCATCATTAAGAACGCGAGCTTTTTCGGAACGAAAGCTGGAGATGTTTTGCAAGTAATCGATGTCGAAAATCGAAGTCTGAATAATGTGATTACTTTCCCTCCAGATGGTGTTTTCTTTGTTCGATCTGATATGGAAATTGCTTCATCCCAACGTGTGAATTTTAGGTATACACACTCGCATTTTTTCTTAATTCATATTTGTTATATGTTTTTGATGTATTATTATTCATCAGATTTCTTGAAATTGGCAATAATTCATGTGGAATTTTAATGGTGAAAATTACTTTATATCTTTGTTGGAATGAAGGAGATAGCAGTTTTAGGCATACAGACACTTCCCAATTTGACTTCTGTGGTCAAATTCATAATATCAAGTTCCAAATCAATACAAATTCTTCTGTTTTTAAGACAATTTTCATTATGACATTTAAGTTCACGAGCATCTCCAACGGTTATGCTATAATTTTCCTATTAACAAATATGAAAATTCAAAATCTTTAGAAATTTTTTACATGGAACTCCATCAAACCTACTGTATTTTAGCAATTCTAGCATTCACCTTGTTAATAAAATATTCAATTCATTTAATAAAATATTTTTTCTCTATTTCCTACCCATATAACTTCAATAAGCTTAATTTAATTGGATGGATATGATTAAAATATTGTTTCTCTAAGCTTTATAGATTAGTCTAAATTTAGAGATTTTTACAATCTCTCAACTTTTTTCTATTTTAGCATTGAGGATAGCATCGCTGATGGAACAACAAAAATGCTAAAATTCTGTTTTTCTTTATTTTAGCATAGTTGTTGGAGATACTTTGTAAAACTCAAATGGGAAAAATGTTGACATTTAAATAGTAACATTGCCCATCTCAAATTTGAATTTGAAATTTAAGGTTTGACCTCAAAAGTCAACGATGCACTATCATGGAGTTTCAAATCCTTTTCTATAAGCTACATTCTTAAAGATAGTATATTTTTCCAAGAACTAGGATAGCTAGATATGTACATATTTTCATCATTTTGAGTTGGGGTTCCTTGAATAAGCGTGACAACACTCTTTTTTGAAAGGGTGTAGCCTACACTAATCCCGATAAATTGTGACCGCAAGAAATCAGCTCTGATAAACTCAACGACCACAATTGTTGTGTACGTCTGGAATCAAACCCTGGGCAGATAGGATATTCCACCACATCCCCCACAACCTCAACCACTATGCCACAATCCTTGTGGTTAGCATGACAATTGACAACACTTGCCGACCCCGATTTGCTTTTGGTGTTAATCTAATGATGATTGTGTGCATGTTTATTTTTGTAGGTTTACAAGTGCGGTTCTACGTGGGAAAGATTGGGAGTTTCCATTGCCACCATTTGGTCAAGGATGGTAAGTTTTATGATTTTCTTTTCATGTTACTCACTTGTGATCTTGTTTACTTATGCATTTGGTAAACAATATAGAAAGGCCATACACTAATGATGTTTTGTTTAACAATATTGCAAGGTGGTATTCAATGATTAACTATAGATTATGTTATAATCCATGATCAATCTTTATGTAACAAGATACTCCCTTTTTTTTCTTTCAGAAAAGAGATTACAATTAGATTTTATAAAATCAAACATATTACTTGCCTACAGCCCATTAAATCCTGCAAGAATTTCCTGTTAGGATATGCTGTGAAAATTATAATATTTCCTTTTATGGCAACTTTCGAAGTTAAAGTTACTCCCTTCGTCCCAAATTAAGTGTCTACATTACTATTTTTGTTTGTCCCAAAATAATTGTCCACTTTCAAAAGTAAGTTTTCAATTTCCTATTCTACCCTTAAATATGAGATGGAGAAAGTTTCTCTCTCTACTATCAAGGGTATAAGTGTCATTTGGTTATATAAAAAGTGTAATAATTACACATTCCTTAAACTATGAGCCATTTTCATTGTGGACATTTATTTTGGGATGGAGGGAGTATCTTATTGCCTATTATCATCGTTAGGATTGATTTGGAATTTTGGGTGTATGACGAAACGTATTTCTTTACTGAAGGGTATTTTAGTTGTTCGATTAATGCTCACAGTTAGGTTATGTTTAGGAAAATAGTTGATGAGCTAGCCGTTGGCTAATAAGCTAGATGGTAGCTGATAAGCCTAAAAAAGAAGATATAAGGGTATAATGTAAAATATGAGGGGAATAAATGGAAAGAGGTGAAAAAAGCTTCAATAAGCTATCTGTTGTAACTTTTTCAAAGAGCTAGCTTATAAGCTATTTTATGGCTTACCAAACTGGACTTTTTCAATAAGTTCAAAAAGTAAGTTAAGTTTATGGTTGCCGATAACGACTTTAAATTAAATAATGTGTTCAGTCAAACCTTGCAGTTTCCATAGGATGGAATAAGCACTTTCCAAAGACAAATGATATGGGCTTTGTTACCAATTCATCACCACCAAATCCTCAATGTGAAGCCTTGTTATGAAGCTATTTTCTTTATACAATTATTTTTTATATATTCACAACTTTGAACTTGCAAAGTTAACCTGTTTGATTTAAAAAAAAGTCAAAACGTATCTCTTTTTTTGGATCCTTGCACTTGGTAGTAGCTTACAAGTGAGGACATTAATATGGCTAATGGTTTGATAGGATAGTTGGCTATTGCAATCCCAACATTCCAAAACTAGGAAAACAAGTTTGGTTGTAAGTTGTAACATACTTTTGCAGTAGTAGACACGACTGCATACATCCCACCCCTAACCCTATTTTCGAGTGGGATATACTGGGATCGTTGGGTTTGGCTTGGCTTGGATTAGTTATGTGCAACATGCATATATATATATATATTTATTTATTTATAGGGTCAGGTTCAGGGGAAAACGCCAAAAAAAGAGAAAACTGAAGAACACCTTGGGAGCCCTTCATCTGGACGGTATGCACAAATGCATACTGGTAATTTGTAACATGCATTTGTGCATATGCTATGCACCAGTGCATAGAAAAAATACAGCTTCAATCGCTTGTATGCATTTGTGCATACCGTCCGGATGGAAGGGTCCCAGGGTGTTCTTCAGTTTTCTCTTTTTAGCGTTTTTCCCGGAACCTCCCTCTATATAATATATATATATATAAATATATTATACAGAGGGAGGTTTAAATGCGAACTCAAATTTGGTTGTGAACGTGAGGACAAATGAGAGCGCGACATGTGTCATATTCAGAGTGAATAATGAAGATAAATATTCAGTCTGAATAAGCCTACATTCAGTCTGAATATTTTCCTTCATTATTCAGTCTGAATATCTGAATATGACACGTGTCGCGTTCTCATTTGTCTTCATGTTCACAACCAAATTTGAGTTTGCATTTGAACCTGACCCTATATATATATATATATGTTGATGCTTTCTATATGATTGTTCACCATGATAAATTCAACAACCGGGATTTGGGTATATCTATCAATTTCCCCCTTTTCTCATTCAGTGTAGGAGGGTTGCAAATATGTGTTATATCCGGTTTTTATTCGTCCTTATTGAAAATAAAGTCAATCGTGCTTATGTAGGTTTGAGTCTGTGTACCTTGATGAAGATATACGAATCGTAAAGGATATTAGAGGAGACTATCTAGTTGTAGATCGTGCCTCCTATTCTTGGACGGAATAAAAAAGGTCGATTATTACATATTTTACTTTGTTCCCTCAACAAATTAACTTTACCAAAGAAACTCAGCATATCACACTCAAAAGCAGGGTCTAGGATGAGTGGATGTATGTAGACCTGTCCTTTACTACAAAAGGGTAGAGTGGCTATTTCTGTGTCATATTTATTCCACCCCAATATAAGAAATGTATTTTTTCAAGACAAACAAACTAGTTTCCAAAATATCCAAAATGGATATCGAGTTTGTTACATACGTAACACAAATCATAAAAGATTCATTTCAAATTTCAAATTGTAAACTTGCTAATATGTACTGATTTTTCTATCGTGGATTAGGTTTGATTCGGTCTACTTGGATGATGATATTCGAGTTGCTAAAGATATACGTGGAGACTACTTGATTGTTGATCGTGCACCTTACCAATGGAAAGAGTGAAGATGTAATCAAAGTTTGGTTCTAAGTGTTAACAATCATTACGTTTTCTTTCAAGGATTTTCGATATGTATTTTTGGAACTTGGGTTTTCGTAGATTTTCTGTATATATATATATATATATATAAATGTATGTATGTATGAATGTATATATATATATGTATGTATGTATGTATGTATGTATGTATGTATGTATATGTATGTATGTATGTGGTGAAACCAAAATACTTGATCTTGATTTATGTTGATTTTTTGGATGTTTTGATTAGATCAATTCGGCCAAAAGATGTGAAAAATACGATCTTATAGCGTTTATACGTGTATCTTGATATTGGTATTTCTCTCTTTAGCAAGTCTCATTTTTCTGTGATTTACATGTTTGATCGTAAATTTGTTGTCTATCTTTTTATATATCTCCAATATACCACTATTTATTTGTGATGGCCCGTTAGAGGGCGAGCGGATATTTGTAGAAGAAGAGATACGATGGTACAATTCTTCAAACACATTGTAACAATATTACGTATTCTACTTTAATGGTACGATGGTCCCCCTGACTTTATCAAGAGTCGTACTCAGTGATTTTTATGTTTCAGGATGATCTTGACTAATTTTAGGAGGTTGGAAATCTCCTTGAAATTGCTCTCGAACTTAGGGGAATTTTACTAAGTATATTTCTGGAGGTAGTGTGATTAGAGTTCTGAGTTGTCGTTGAAGTTTCTAAGTTTGGATCAGAGTTAAAGCAATCAGAGCTCTAAACTATGGAACTAAAGTTCTGAACCAAAGATACTTGAGTAAGTCTAATATAGAGCAATTAGAGTTCGGACCATGGAACAAGAGTTCTGAACCAAAGATATTCGAGTGAGGGGCCGTTTACCAAACACTTACTCGGTAAGCGCTTACCGGTAAACCTTAACACTACCATTTACTTATCAAGTAAGATTTTAGTCCACAAAAATGACATTGTATGTAACAGTTACTCGGTAAACACTTACTGTCGTAAGAGTCGTCACCCTCACTTACCGGTAAGACTCTTGGTTCTTGTCTCACTCTTGTTAGGTAAGATTCTTGGTCCTTACCATATTCATCAAGTAACGTAATGTGACTTGGTAAATGCTTACCTGGGTAAGTTTTCGTAAATGGCCCCTAAGTCTAATATAGGGCAATTAGAGTTCGGACCTGGACCATGGAACCACAGAGCTCTGAATGTTACCTGACTTACCTCTGATTCTGATACTACTATCAAATCTTATCCATTAAGGGTTATAACTGCTATACAATTCTATTTTATTGTTTAACCGTTTGTAACTGTCGATCTCTCATATAAATACATAAAATGTTATCCGGTGAATATATAGGGTTAGGTTTCGGTGAGAAGAAAAGTTAAGGTGAGAAACGTAAGAAGGGATCTCCTTCCTTGGATGCACATTAGGATGATGCAATGGATCAATCCCCGTATTAAGCGCAATTCATGGATGGGTTTTAGATTAAAGGTGATCAAGGGTCTAGATCTCTTCTTTGCTTCTCACCTTAACTTTTATCCTCCCACGATCCTACGCCTATATATATACTGAGAGAAAAGCTCAAATGAAAACTCATTTTTCATTGTGCACGCGAGAACAAAGGAGAGCATGACACATGTCCCATTTAGTAAGAATAACGAAGGGCATTCAATATAAATAACGAATTTGAAGTTCATACACTATTCATAATTAATGATGCAACATTCAGTATGAATAACACAACATTCAATATGAATAACACATGATTATTATCTATTCAGGATGAGTAACGTTTGGGCCCAAGATACGTGTCACGCTCTCCTTTGACCTCACATGTACAATGAAAAACGAGTTTTCATTTGAACCCGCCCTTATATATACACAAATTTCCTGCCTTATTTCGTGTATGAAGTTTCTGAATTATCCCAATACTAATTTCGTAAAAACCCAAGGCATAACAGAGACGAAATATAGTATTTGAAAAATGACTTTCTAATTTACGATCCAAAAGTGTATCTAAGTATTATCTAATCATAAACCCATATTCCCTAACCCTACAATCCCCACCAAATTTAGAGGATGTAAAAGTGACCCCATGGTGAAGTGAAACACACTCTTCTTAGCTTGCCTTTTTTTTTGTGATTTATGGTGATTGAAATTGTTCCCTTTTTAAGATTTGGGCTTTTTGCACCTTTAAATCTTTAATAATTTCCCACTTGTTTTTTTAATGTACCATTGTTTTCCTGCACTCCTCACAAGTCCTGACCTTGTGGCCCCAATGAAAACCGTGTGTGATTGGGAATTTAATCATATAATTTTCTTTATTTTTAGGGAATTTTATAATGAAATTTCAAAACAATTTTACTCATAATCTTGTGAGAATTTATAGGATTATGATATTAACAATGTTTTAAAACGCTGGTCATGACTTAAGGTTTATGTTTTACGTCATGCTAAGCTGATAGACGTTATGCTTAAAAGTGCAATTTTCGTAACGCGATATTGATCTTTTTAGCCTTTTATTGTTTTAGTTTTGAGTTTATGATATATAATCCGATTTAAATTGTTTAATATCAATGACTCCTTAAATGATAGTTGAAAATACTTGTATGTATATAATTATATATATGATACACATATTTGCTACCATACATCATGCAATAAAAAAACATTGTGATTTCGTCGTGATTTCTAAGACTTGAAGTTTGACCCTGCAACCATGCCTCACACCATTTAAATCTTGAGTATTACTGATCATTTTGAGCATATATGTAGGAAAACTTTCTCATTATTATAGTGGATCTTAAAAAAATGAGATTTTATAGGGTAAAGTATATACTTCATCTTGTAGCTCGTAATCTTAAAAGTATAATATGTGATTCTTTGAAAAGTTTCGACTTAGAATTATTAAAGAATTCTTTGTGGAAAAATAGCCAGTTTTTTCCTTGACCTTTCCAAAAGTTTCTTCAATTGCATGAAAGTTGTCTGGAAGGCGTTTGTACTTTTAGTTTTGAATTCTTTAATTCTTCAGATCACACCTCCATCGTCTCGTGACATATTCTTGAGATACAGATTCAACATAGGCACTCATTAGGATTTAAATTCTTTAATTCTTTAGAGTTAGTAAAAAAGTTATCGTAATATCTGCTGTAATTGTTATTTTGTAACATTCGTAACACACCAATTAGGAGTTCGGGATTGTAATTCTGTCGTGAAGTTATAACAACGGTGAATATGAATGTGATCATGATTGAATACCTTAGTTAAGCATCAATCATCATATTATGATGGATGGATCCTTAAACCATTTCTTCTTATTGCTCCCAAGGCGTAATACAGTTTGTTTTGGGACCAGAGGCGGATTCAAATTTTTTTGTTAGTGATATCACTAATAACTTATCACCTTGTAAAATAATTATAAAATAATATAACGAACTCGATTTTCGGTTATTTTGGGCCGATTAAATATAAATCGATTATTTAAGTCATTATTATATTTGATTGTTGGTCTAGTTCCACTTGAGGTATATACACATGATGGTTTTCTTTTAACAAAATCTTTCCATCTTCAAACAAATAACAACATTAAAAATTAACTTTGGGCAAATAACTTTTAAAATCTAAAGAGTTAGCCTTAAATATAAACAAATTAATTCTAAGTTAACTTTAAACAAATGTGTGATCCGTCGTTGAATATGAGCTTGTGTAATCCTTTGCTAAATATGACTTTTGTAATCCGTTGATGAATTTTGCCATAGGTAATCCATCACTAAATGTGTCCCTTAGTGATCTCTATTATAATATGTGGAACCCCTAGATCAATCTCCAAAAAAGCCCTTTAGAAGAAATGAGAGGTTCTAACATATATACAAGAACAATGGTCCAAGTCTAGCCGATGTGAGACTCCAACACGCCCCCTCCAACGAGTCTAGATGGACACGAACTGTCCCAGGGTGTCGAGAGGGGGTTAGCCAGAAGTCTCAAGTCCCTAGAGTGGTAGACCTTGCCTCTGATGCCATATTAGAATATGTCGAACCTCTCCTTTCTCCTCAAGGGCTCTTTTGGAGATTGATCTAGGGGTTTCACATATTCTAATATGGTATCGGAGTCAAGATTTACCACTCTAGATTCCACATATTCTAATAATCTCTTTGTTGATTTTGATTTTTCCACCAACTATTCACCGGCTACCTTTTACAGTCTTGCGATAATTTGACCCTTTAGCAACGGGTTTTAAAGAAACATACCTTTTTACAGGTTTACGTAATCCCTAAGTTAGCATGTTCTTATGATATCAGTATAAACAAATTTACGTGGTAACATTAATATAAACAAATTAACCCTAATGAGTTAACCTCAAACATACTCAAGTTATATACCCAACAAAAATATTTATGGTTTTACTCGACGATTTTTTTATGATTTCATCCAACAAAAAAATATGGTTGCATCATCAAATAAATTAATTACACTATGCGACATAAAGTTAGTGAATATTTGTACAAACGATTTATCATATAACATTAACATACGTTTTATATTGATGGAGACTATTGAGAAGGGTTTTAAAGTGGTCCCTATCTAGCTAAGATTTTGCCTATGAACGCCAACGGAGCCATTGATTACAATGGTACTCTAGAATGGAGATCAAATTGGCTACCAATTTAAAGAAGACAAAACCAATGAAGCCATTGATTACAATGGTACTCTGAAATGGAAATCAAATTGGCTACCAATTTATAGAAGACAAAACCAATATATCATGCTTGAAAATAAAACTTAAATTAGGGGTGTTTACTGAGTGGTTTGGTACGGTTTGGGATAAAACTGCAAACCACACCGTATACATGACCTCAAATCGTAAAAAACCGCACCCTGTGTGCTGTATATGCGGTTTATACCTAAACGCAGTTTACATCTATAGACACATATTATAAAATCAATGAAAATGCGTTATTGTAGTCTAAAAAAATATAAAGTTCCAACATGTCTGATTTCCAGGTATATATATTACATAATTTAAAAATAGTCTAAGAAGTAAAAAAGTTAACTTCAAACTAAATCTTTGATATTTGAAAGTAACTTAAGGCAGAAGGTAAAAGTCATATATCAACGAAAAACTCAAAAAAGGTTAAATCATGTCATGAACCTTGATTAAAGCTATAATTTATTCATATTATTGAATAAAATCCAAAATTTTGCCCTTATTAATGGACCATAAATAAAATAGATTTAATTTTTTTTACATAAATTTAGCAATTATTCTCTCTATATATATTATAGATTAACATATATATATATATATAGAGAGAGAAAGAGAAGTTCAAATGCGAACTCAAATTTGGTTTTGAACGTGAGGACAAATCACTACTAAACAAAAGACTTTTGCCTACGGACTTTTCCCTGGAAAATCTGTCGCTAAAAGGTGATTCCTCACAAAACCGTCACAAAAGTTGGTGGCTAAATTGACGGTGGGTAATTCAAATCAGTGACACATTACCCAGGGATTCTCTAGGTAATCTGTTGGTATTTTCTCAAAAAATATCGAATTTTACTGAACCACTGGTTTTTTCTGGGTGATCCGTGGGTAATCACCAACAGAAATTTTCCTGGGTAATATTTGTGGGTAAAAGTCATTTTGTTTTGTAGTGAATGAGTGTGACACGTGTCTGAATGTACAAAGAAATATTCAGACTGAATATAGTATTTATTCAGACTGGATAATGCTTATTCAATCTGAATAATGCTTATTCAGTCTGAATATGACACATGTCGCGCTCTCATTTGTCCTCGCGTTCACAGACAAATTTGAGTTCTCATTTGAACCCGTCCCTATATATATATATATATAATCCCTTCATTTGTTAACCTCATATTTTTTTTGATATAGAGGGGGGCGACCCCTCCAATCAAGAAAAAAATTATTCATTAAAGTTCACGTTTTTTTTTTGTATTTTAAGGATTTTACGATTTTTAGGTGTTTTTAAAGCAATACAAGAACAAAGCACACAAAGAAAGAACAACCCCTAGGGGAGGTTCCAGACAAGTCTGGCCCGAACAAAATTTGGACAAGGTTTAAGCTTCATGCTAAGGAGTCTAGATTGGACATCATTAGAGATGGTCTTGATCACCATATCATACAATCTTATCTTATCCTTGAAGATGCGATCATACCTTTCAGACCAGAGGTGGTAGACGGTTCCAACAATCACTAATCTACGAATAATAGACCAGATGGTCTTGCCTTTGGTGGCTTGCTGGAAGACTCTGATGATATCGTCAGGTTCAACTTAAGCTTAATCCTAATCCAGACTTGACTTGGGAACGGGCACTAAAATAAAAGGTGTTGATGAGAATCAGACCCATTATGACAGAACCCACAAGACATATTAGGACAGACTTCTCAAAACCGAAGCTTATCATGCGTCTTAAGACGCTGCTTCATGGAAACCCAAAGAACGAAAGCATGTGTGGTGATGTTTTGCGAGAACCAAACCATGTGGTGCCAATCAACGTTCGACTCATTGGGACGAATAGAGAGCCAGACTTCATGAACCGAGAAAGGAGTGAAACGACCATCCCTTTTTCTCCAGAGGAGTCTGTCAGGTATGGAAGAGGAGAGAACCGGGGGGGGGGGGGGGGGAATCACGGAGAACAGGATTGAGACTATTCTGCATTTGGGGACAAGTCCAGCAACCACTAGAAAAGATATCCTTGACCCGAGCATGAAGGTCTGTCAGGGGTGGAAGGGGAGAGAACCGGGGGGGGGGGGGGGTGTAAGGAGTAATAAGTCGACACAAGGGGCCAACAGGGTGCCAATTATCACACCAGGCAGAGGTGGAAGAGCCGTTGCCAATATGGGAGACAACAAAATCTCTTATCTTATCCCGCATGCCCATGATCTTCCTCCAACCCCAACCAACATCACTACAGATCGGGGCATCCCAAAAATTACGCTCTTTAAGCCTGTAGGAGTGGATCCATTTAACCTAGAGGGAGTCCTTGTTAAAAAGGATTCGCCATGAGTGGTAGGCCATTAGGCCAAGATTCCAGGTGGCTAGGCTCTTAATGCCAAGACCGCCTTGAGTTTTGGGTAGACACACGGTCTTCCAAGAGACCTTGGCTTTCCATATTTTAAGCTCACATGGCACCAAAGGAAACCCTTCATAAGCTTCTCGATATATTTAGTGATAGAAATGGGGAGAACGAAGATAGAAGCCCAATAAATCTGCATCGAGGAGAGGACCGAAAGGATAAGCTGGAGTCTTTCAGCAAAAGAGAGAGACTTATTGCGCCAGTCACTCAACCTCGCTTTGACCTTTTCCACAAGACACTTACAGTCGTTATGATAGAGACGAGTAGTGATGAGGGGGACTCCAAGATAACGAACATGAAGGGATCCCTCAGGGAACTGGATTATGGCGTGGATGGTGCTCTTAGTGTGCTGATCAATACTGCAATAGAAAGCTTCACTTTTAGCCTGGCTGGGGTAGAGGCCAGACACCGCAGAGAAAGTTTTACTTTCAGTCTGAATAAATACTATATTCGATCTGAATATTTATTTGATTATTCAGTCTGAATAAATATATTCACTTACAGTCTGAACGCGCTCTCATTTGTTCTCACATTCACAACCAAATTTGAGTTCTCATTTGAACCCGCCCCTATATATATAATGCAAATTGAGAAAATTAATTGAATGTGATATACTGAAGATTTAAGAAGTACGAATAAGTTGTATCAAATGATTGATGATGAAAAAGAAATTATGAGTAAACTAAAGAAAACAACATATTTGAGAATAGTTTGATATACCAAAGTACTAACCCGACCAACCCGTACGTGTTGGGTTGGGTAGCACTTTGGTTTGGGTTGGGTTGAGTTGAGATTTTTGAAACCACAAGCATTGGTTGGGTTGTTGAAATACCTTCAACCCGATCAACACAACTCGTGAGCACCCCTAATTCTGATGTTGGAGATTTTTTGTTTCAATCATTGTTTATTGTAAATTCGGAAACTAAAAACATGCATGGCAAAGAAAATCGGGTTTATAGGATACCAAAAACATTTAGGTGTTCTAATAGACTATTTTATAGGATCATATCATTGTGTGTTATATCTAATGGTATTCTAATAAGTTTATCGGGGAAAAGTTCATTAAAACCAACAAACTATCTTATTTTGAATGATTAAATTTCTGAATTGAAAAAAATAAACCATTAAACCTTTTCATTTTGAATGAAAAACCATTAAATACTCTTCATTTTGAATGAAAAACCATTAAATACTCTTCATTTTGAATGATTAAGTCCCTGAATTTTTTTTCAATAAATTAAACTATCGAACTTTTAGCAATCGGTTACTTACATTCTTTTAACCCGCAAAAGCTACTTGTAACGGGTTAATTTTGATTCTCCCTCTTTTAATAGATAAAAACATTGGACATCAATTGCAGGGGCCAACAATGCTTTAGGTGATATGGAGAAGGGAGGACAACGAGGCAACGGAGAGTGACGAGAGAAAGCAATACCGTTGTTTGCGAGAGGTTTTAATGGCATAGGGTTTCACAATGGTAAAACTTATTTAAGTTAGTTTTTATTTTAAAACATTCTTAGTCAGTTACAAGTAGTTTTTTTTTTAAGATGTAGGTAACCAATTTTTAGAAGTTCGAAGGTTTATGTATTTAAAAAAAAGTTTAGGGAACTAATAATTCAAAATGTAAAATTTTAACGGTTTTTTCATTAAAAAATAGTTCAGGGACATAATCATTTAAAAAGAGAAAGACTAATGGTTTTTACATTAAAAGAATTAGTTTAGAGACTTTAATCATTTAAAATGAGTTAGTTCGTTGGGTTTTTTCTGAACTTTTCCTTAAGTTTATATGATGTCTTTAGCGTCTTAAAAATATATATCAGGCCATTTTTGATAAAAAAAAAATGTTCTATTAACCCTCTTATAAGACATTGTTTGAAAAAAGATTGTTTATATGACATTTTCTAAAAGTGTTATAAAAGGGTAATGGACTTTTTGTTTCAAAAGCATCCTAAAGGCTTTTAAAAGCGATCTATAAACTTGTTACAACATTTTTAAACATGACAAACAAGAGTTTTGTCTTATAAAATAGTCTATTACAACAAAAACAATTTTGACATCATATAAACTCGATTTTGTTATAATGATTTATATTAATTTGGGATTTAAAAACAAATCTAATTTAGAATTTAAAACGTCACAAGAATAGTAAATGTCAAAATAAAATTTAAAAATAATAAATTACTTTTGAACAACCTATGTCATTGGATTATGACAAGTAACTACAACACCCTCTTTAGATACTAGAAACAAACACAATTTGCATGTTTTTTGTTTTGACTCATTTATTGGGTTACAACCTTGGGCAAACCTAGTACCACCTATGCACTAGGATTAGGTTGTCTTTTATTTTTTTTTATTATCATTATTTTTGACTTATTAAATCTATGCTATATGAGTTTGTTGTGGTATCGTATACATTCGAGATATGACAAATCTATTTATTTTGAAAAAACAACCGGCATGACTTACACATAAAATATAATTTAAACAAATTCGGTATATCTTATTCGAAAATATGTTTGAGACGATAAAACATAAGTAATACTTCTTTTGCCTCAAGAGACTGAACAATAAAATATGATAACTCTAAAAGATTTAAACATAACATTTTAAATAACTATAATCTATAAAACTAACTAATAACTAACTTATAAATACTTTTAAATATAATAATGAATGATTATCTATGTCCACAAAAACAATACTACTGAAAGGAGATAGTACTTCAGGCAATATTATAAGCAGAAAAAGACAAAGAAAAGCACCACAACAAAGTCAGTCCGAGCCACTACGGCAGCTATGGCTTACAAACCAAGCCACAAGCAGCCAAAACAAACAAAGCGAAATACATCAACGAAGTAAACAAACAACAAAAAGAGCATAAGTGTAAAACGCCGAAGTCTTCCAAAACCGAGCCCAAACCGAAGCCACACAATCACGTGTCATTAATCTGCTGTAATTTTCTCTTAGTCTTCCAAGCAATACGCAAGAGGATCTCCCTTTTTATTTCCGCCACCACTCTATCCGCATCTTGAATATGATTATCAAAGTATTTCCGATTTCTTTCTCTCCACACGTGGTACACCGTGGCAGCAATTGCCACTCTATGAGCCGTAGACCAACGCCTCCAATCTTCCGAAGCCCACAAATTAAGAATATCCTCCCATTTATTCGGGCAGTTTTGGAGACCAATATCACCTTTGACCGCGTTCCAAATATTTCCAGAAAAGCAACACTGAAAGAACAAGTGGTTATGAGTTTCCACCACAATTGCCACAAAAACAATACTATATCATTAAAATTAAAAGAAGTTATATTTTTGTTATTAAATCTAAATATTTAAAGTGTAATAGAAATTAAAATTGAACAAATTATATCAAATTAGTAAAAAAAATTATAATCTTTATTTTGACATAAATATTTTTAGTGTTTTTAATACCAGGTCTTCAAAAAAATGACAAACACATGTTTAACTATCACTTATAATTTTCTATTTTATTCAAACATACATTTTGAAAATGTGAAGCAATGTCAAACCAAAATATCGTGTCACCGTAGTTTAACCACCAAGTTCAGAAAGCATTGGTTCTTTTTGGGTGTGAAGCAATGTCAAACCAAAATACCCTAGAAGCATTTTATTTTTCAATAGAATATTACATCTTGCTATGTCTAGGTAATTAATAACAAAAAAAAATGTTATTATTTATTACAATAAGTTAAAATGATTATACGTGAAATTGGTAGAAAGATGCTAAAAGTTACCCCATATTCACCAAAAGTTAATAACATGGTGATTCTAAATGAATCCTTTGAACACCTTTTTACTAATTTTTCCCTGACATTCGGTCATCAAAATCAAAATAGTCTTTTAACATTTGGCATATCATTGTTACGTAAAAAGGAGTCTAATTGTCAACCACCCTTAATTATATGACAACAGGGCCGGTCCTGAGGTTTTTAATGCCCTGGGCGAAATCGGTAAAAAAATGCCCTATAAAAAGGAAAAACACTAAATTATTTCGAATTTGTAAGTTTTGTTTAATGGTTTTTAATTCTTACAACTTTATATAAATGTAAACTAACAACCATATTATAATCAACGCATATTAATAGTAAAACAACATTTTACGTTGATTACCAAAAAGGACTTTGACAAATGGTATCCGAACTTAGTGGTTCAAACCTTAGTAAAAATCAGGAGGGTGTATGAATGCTTTTGTTGCAATCGTCGTATATAAGTATTATATATTTAAAAAGCATTTTACATTGAATGTTTGTATAGTAGCATTTGATGCTCAAATAGTTGTCATTTGAAGTCAATTATCAAACAATATTTAAAAAAGTTATTTTGCAGTAAATTTATACTATTATTTTACTTAAAATTAAAAACAAATTTTAACATTTGTCTATAAAAACGAATTTGAGGAAAAGAAAATATATATTGGTGTTAATACGAGATAAAAGAAAAAATAATTTTTGGGAAAAAGATTTTCGGATGATAAGGAATAAAATAAATATAGGGGTAAAAATTAACAAAAACTACCTTTAGTGCAATGGTAAGGATGGTTGGTTTTATTGTTGAGGTCAGGTGTTCGAGACCTCTTAGCTGCAACTTTTAATAAATATTTTTTTATTAGTAGTAATATGACAGGTCAGGCCCAATAAGTCAAATGATGCCCCTTGGGCTTGTCATCACTCTAATTTACTTTATTGGATAATGTGATAACCTAAACTCCGTTATGTTTGTTAAAAGAGATTAGAGGGTAGAGATGAGTCTTAAATTTCAGGTACTGAAAGCAAACTTTGGAGTTAATAAGGGTTGAGACCTCATCCTTTTCTTGGAGGAGTCGACTACCGAGTTTGTATGTACATGTTTTCCTTGGTGCGATTTTGAGAGAAAGAGGGGGGGGGGGGGGGGAGAAGAAGGAGATCTCTGAGGATTTTGGAAGGATCAAGGTGTTGAGGTTCAATTTTCAGGTGTTCGGTTGGTGTGATCTTAACCTAAGGAGATAATATTAGGCTTGGAGTTCAGGTGAGTTTCCTCGTTGTTTGTCATACAAAACCATGCCTATCTGTGATATTGAGTTAAATTTGATATAAATTCATATCGTGTGCCTCATTTAAAGGTTATTTGGATTTTAACATAAAACGAGTCATTAGTGTGCATGAGTTTATCGTCATCTAAATTGTGGGAAGTGTGTACCCAAAAGAGCACTTGAATTCGTTTCATGTAGCTCATTTTAAGGCAAGTGTGAGCCTGATTGATTAGTCACAAGTGTGAGTGACATAAAAGTGTGTTTAACTTATCCTTATGAGGTATGTGCATTGTGGGTTTTAAACGAACATTTATTTTTATGATTAAAGTGTCATTTATAACTGCGTGGGAGGGAATTCACTAGACCTTTGGTCTAACCCTCGCTTATATAAAGCTGAAACCATTTTCAGGTAAATACCACATAGAGATTTGTTAATCTATGTTTTGTATTTGCCATCTTTGGGTAAATGATTTATTAATATATGTGTGGATTTCCGGTTGTTACATGTGGTATCAGAGCCCATAATATAAGAGATTTAGGTGTAACACCCCTAAAAATGGGAGTTAATTTAAACCAATTTAAATGCAGAAAAGCTTCGGTAACATAAACATCACCCATAAAGATGGGGAGAAAGTTAGAGAGTTTACAACTCAAAAGGGATACTACATGACAACTTATTAATCTATATAATACAAAATACATACTAAGTTCGGGTGTCACTAAAATCCTCAAAATAGTCTTCTATGTAACTCCATCTATACACACGAAGGTGTACTTCAAAAAGAATGCCACCAACGGCATCTAGCTTCACTCATCCCATCAAGCCCACCTACTTAATCACCTGTTATACATGTCATTTTAAGAAAAAGTATTAGGCTTAAAGCCTAGTGAGAACAAACAGTTCAAATATAGAAAAACCATTTAAACTTCGAAAGCGGTAAATAAACATTTAACTAAAAGCTTTTCCAAAACATCTCTTTTTCTTTTCTTTCGCGATTTACACGTAAAAGATATGCTTTACTTCCTTTAAGGGCAACATCCACGGGAATGACCCGCCATCACTTCGATTATTCTTCCGAACATGTTCAACCCCAAACCGAGATATATTAAAAGCTCCATCCTTAATTACTTCTGACTATATGTGCCTATGGATCCATTTACACTAGTCTAACTTCCGAATACATTCGTTTCCGATGTATTAACTTCCCTTCACAAAATCTTTGTGAAGATTAACTTCCATGTTTCCAAAACTTTCCTTCATAAAAAGTTTATATGATAAACTTCATATTTTCAAAACCTTCCTTCCCAAAATTAGGTCAAAATAACATTTAGGTTTATGCATCATATGTCTCGTCAAAAACCATAAGAGTGTTTTAAAACCGTTATTCGTCCTCATTTCATCATTTCAAAGAAAAACCATAAATGACACATTTTGACCTAGTTTTACCAAAATCTTACAAGTATAGAAATACTTATTTTAAACATCACATTAAGGTAAAATAATTCATTTTGACATGTATAAAGTTTTAGAAAGGTAAGAATGAACTCACAATACTAGAGTTTGAGGAAACCCTAGAACTCCTAAGAGGATGAAGAAGATGAAGCTAGTTGAGAGAAGTCAAGAACACCACCCCTTGAAGCTTTAATACTTGAATCAACCCTTGAATCTTCAACTTAAAGGGAACAATCAATGAGGTGAGATGAAGTAGGTGAAGGGAGTAAAAACCCTAGAGTCGTTTCTTTAATGCTGCTGCCCACTAATAATTTTGTATCTGATAAGAAATGAGAATGCTGGCAGGAAATCACGTCTTTATTGCCCCTAATGGAGCCGGGTGATTATGCCCTCGGTGATACTGCCTTGGAAATATCACCTGGAAACACCGCGACATAAGTACCACAAGCCACAACCAGTACCCCACTATAAGACACGGGCGATTATGCCCTCGGCGATAATGCCGTGTCAACATCGCCGGCCGTATACCGCAAGTCCAGTCTTCGAAATGGCTACCTGTTCAACTTGGCGATAATGCCATGCGATTATGACAGGCAATGATGTCGTGTCATAATCGCCCAAGGTGTACCGAATATGATTTCGCGATTGGTTCCCGCTCCTTTCCTCTAATTCAATGTAACCCACCATTAAGCCCTTAAAGTACTTCATCTAAGTAATAAATACCAAAACATCGAGGTGCTTAATTCATTTAAATCTGAACATCAAAATTCCGGGTGTTACATTAGGTGTTTGGGGAGCATCTAGACTTAAAGTGTGAGACTGAGATTTAAGTAAAAAGGGTAGCACGTGGTCTAGTTAGTGAGAGTAATGATGGGGGTAAAAAGGACTATTGTGTGTGGTAAATTCACAATCACATCTGGCCAATGTTATTATGGATTTATAGGTACATGTATGTGCTTGAACGCCTCATTATGATCTAACTGGTTGTCATTTATATTTTGGTGTAATTTCCGACTTTTGAATCTTGTATCATCGATTAGTGAGACTTGTCTAAGTGAGGCTTAAAGGAGATGAACCTTTTGTTGAGGCTGCACATATTGATCAGTTGGAACCTATAGGTGTTGTTAACACCCGTGATATAGTAAGGGGTAGTGATAACGGACTCCATGAAACTGCACTATCCGTGCGAGCTCCTGAGAATAGATTTCAAGGTTGAGGAAGAGGTCGTGGGCGGGGGCGTAGCTAGATGCCCGGTCCACAAGATGAGGTGGTCGAGCCAAGTCAAGTAAGTTCTGCTAGTGCTCATCGTAAGGGTCATGCCCGAGGTAGAGGCCGGACCTAAGGACAAGTGTTGGTGACTCAAGAATACTTTGATGATGGAATGTGAAAGTTAGAGGCTGCTCTTAAAGCTTTTGCCGATCATCGACAGTCCTCGAAAGAGACGAATCAAAATGAGGAAGAGGTTGTCGAGAGATCACAAGAGGATGAAATACCATTGGATGAGCAAGGAAGTCGATCCTAAAAGACTTCACCTGAGATCGTTAGTTTGAGTGAAGGATCCAAGGGATGTAGTGAACATATCTATCATGCAAACCCCTACCTATAAGGGTGAGTATGATCTGGTGTTAGCATTACAATGGATTAGAGAGATGGAACTGGTTTTTGACACTAGTAAGTGTTCAGAAGAAGACAAGGTGTTACATGCCTCAACTATGCTAAAGTCGGAGGCACTGTGTCGGTGGGATTTGGAGAGTGGCAAGTTGGGATCGGGTGCGGCCAAGAAAACATCTTGGACGAAATTTGTCGGGGTGTTTAAGAGTAAGTTTTACCCAAAGTTGGCTGTAAAACAACTCGAGGAAGATTTCATACACTTGGAACAAGGGAACGTGACAGTTCAAGATTATATCTCAAAATTCTTGAAGAAATCCCGTTTGCTGAAGTTTATGTTTTGACTGAAGAAAGAATGGTGGCCGATATGTTTGCGGACTGAAGGCTTCGATGAGGGAGTTAATGATGGGTATGATCATGTCGACATTTCAGTCGGCAATTGGTGCGGCCGAAATGACCGAGAGAGAGAAAAATCGTCAGTTTGCAGATAGGAGTAGTGACAAGAGAAAGTGGGAGGGGGTGCCAAATGACCCCAAGAAATCTAAGTTCTCGATGTTCGACAATCATGGGGGTCATACGTTAAGTGAGAAACCGCGTGGGACTTTTAATCGTATGTATAGAGGTGAATGTGTTTAAGAACCAAAAAGGTGCTTTAAGTGTGGAAAAATGGGACATGGTGAGACAAAATCCGACATAAGAGTGTGCTATCAGCGTGGTTCATCGGATCATTTGAGGACGGATTGTCCTCAAATGAAAAAGGGATATGTGACCAATTTTGGTGGTGGACGCGGTGGTGGAGTAGAGAGGAAGGCCGAAGCGCCTAGCGTTCAAGTTCGATCCTTTCAAAAGACTTCGGCGGAGGCAGAAGAGACACCTGATGTGGTTTCAGGTACCTTTGTTATTAATTCCACTCTTGCCAAGGTGTTATTTGATTCAGGTGGGAACCATTCGTTTGTGTCTCCTACTTATGTTAGAAGCTTGGATGTTAAACCAAAACGACTAGATCATGTGTTTGAGGACGAAGTCAACAACGATAATCGAGTTTTAGTGGAGGAAATCTTAGAGGATTTTAGTATTAACGTAGATGGTTGTTCCATCCCATTGTTATTGTACCCAATGACGATGGTGGAGTTTGATGTAATCGTGGAAATGAATTGGTTGACAAGCAACAATGCTAATATTGTGTGTAAGAAGAAAATGATTCGAATCACCATACCGGGTGATGGAAAAGCCGTGATCTATGGTGATACGTGTGAGAGGAAGTCTTGTTTAATTACATTGATAAAAGCTAGGCAATGTTTGGGAAAGGAATGTCAAGGATTCTTGACTTATGTGATTGATGCAAAGAAGAAAAATAAGGGAGTAGAGGAGGTGCTCGTAGTGAAGGACTATCCCGAGGTGTTTCCCAATAACCTAATCGTCTTACCTTCGGATCGTCAAGTACAATTTAGAATCAATTTGTTGGTCTGAGCAACAACAATAGCACGTGCACCATATCAATTAGTATCGGAGGAAATGAAAGAGATGATGACCCAATTGCAATAGTTGCTTGATAAAGGCTTTATTCGTCCTAATTCATTACCGTAGAGAGCACTAGTACTTTTTGTTAGGAAGAACGATGAATCCATGAGGATGTGCATAGATTACCATGAGTGAAACAAAATGACGATCTAGAACAAATACCCACTATCTAGAGTCGATGATCTATTTGACCAATTTTAAGCCAAGATTACAACAGATTTGCGTAAGATTGCTCAAATCATCCTCTTATTAATATTGAAGTGGAGAAAAACTTTGGGAGTCGACTCTTGTAATTATCCAATCCCTCATTACAAACTATTTATACTAGAGAAGTAAAACTAAAGATACAAACGCTTATATCACAACCCTATGACATAAAGACACGCCATCAAAATGTTTATTCAGAGTTTCTGTCCGAACTCTGAATGTCTCTTCAGATTTCTGAAGTCTGATCTTCAGACTTCTGAACTCTGATCTTCAGACTTTAGACTTCTGAACTCTGAATTGTAAGTACAAGATTACAGCAGATTTGTGTAACATGATCAAACTTCTGAACTCTGATCTTCAGACTTCTGAACTCTGAATTGTAAGCAATACTTAATTTTATCTAAAAACCCAACTCCCTCTGGAAACTTTTCCAAAACGATGAAGTAAAACGAATATCGCTATCTGATATTGTAGATGGGGGCACACCATGTCTAGTTACAAATCTCAACAATATACAGTCTCGCTAGCTTCTCCATCGGGTATGTCTTCTTGATTGGAAGAAATGAGCTGACTTTGTGAGACGGTCGACTATTACCAGAATTACATCAAAACCTCTTGGCATTCTTGGAAACTTTGTGACAAAATCCATACTCATATCGTCCCACTTCCATACCGAAATATCCAATGGTTGAACCTTCCCACAAGACCATTCATGTTCCGCCTTGACTTGCAAGCACGTTCAACATCTTTTAACATAATACGCTATATCTTTCTTCATTTCCGACCACCAATAGAATAGTCAAAGATCCTAATACATCTTGTTGGTTCCCAAATATTCTGAATATCGTGACTTATGCGCTTCTTCCAACACTTTCTTACGTAAACCACCAAACATAGGGACCCACACATGGTCTCCTAAACATTTCACAATGCTATTATTAAACACTAACTATGGTACATTTCACACCATCCTTTCATCTTTCAAATTTACTTCCAAAAGTGCTTCTTCTTGAAATTTTTTTGATCTCCTCTAGGATAGTAGGTGACGCTTCAGCTCGAAGGCTACTACCTTAGTTGGTTCTCCTCTCTTCTTCCGGCTTAAAGCATCGGCTACTACGTTTGCTTTTTCCGGATGATAGAGGATTTCACAATAATAATCGTTTAACAGGCGATTACTTTCCCATGTTGCATGTACATGGGGTAATTTCCATATCGTTAGTGGGATAATTTATTTCATGGTCCTTCAATTGTCATGAGACATTGTGGATCCCAGATTATGATCATGTACTAAGCTTTTAATGTAAAACATGAAGAACACGATGAATATTGATGAAGATCCGAAGTTGGATATCTTACTTGTATTGAATAATATCAGATCTTTCTCTTACAGATTAGCTCTCAATATTTTGCACTAATGTTCTTCTTTTTTAAAGCTAGCCCTAACCATCTACTTATATGTATAGGAAATACGGTATAAGGAAAGTAAAGGTTAAGGCATTATACACTTGCCTTATTTACAAAATAGAATGTTTCCTTATATTTAAACATTAAACCTTTCCTAATTAATGACTTTGTTGACTTTACACTTTAGCCCTTCACGTATTCAATAGTTGTCATCTCGGATACAATATTTTCAGACCTAACAATCTCCCCCTTTGTATTCGAGATTACAATTAAGCAAATCAGTACTCTTTTGAAGACGGTGAAACTTTTGTCGACAAATCTTTCTTCTTGATTCTTTTGCCCCCCTACGAAAATGATCTCTTGTAATCTCGGTAGCTCCCCATTAACATTAGCATGAAAAGAAAATCGAAGGAGCCGCGATGCCGTAGGGTATAAAACTTGTCGGGTCAAAAAGTATGTCGGGTCGGGTGATGTCGACGTAAAAAGATCTCGGGCCAAGTAGATTCGACAAGAATTGATGTCGGGCCAAGATCAGTCAATCAAATCAGGTGTCGGGCCAAATGAACGCGATGAAAACACTTAGTCTACTTGTCAATCCTTTGTTGCTCGACAAGAAATTTTGTCGGGTCTTAAGTAGTCGATAAGTTTTCAAAATTGTCTTCATTTGTCGATACATCTTCAACTTTTTCTTCATTTGATTTTGAAACACATTTTCTTCTCTTCACATAAGCATTCGTCTTTGATATACCTTTTCTCCCCCTCAGAATGATAAGAAGAAACCTAATCATTATGAATAATCAAAGACATTAAGTGGAAGCGTGAAAGTGGAATCGTGGGTAAGAGCTAACATAGAAGCACAAATAGCAAAGATTATCACTTTAAATCAAAATTAATTTTAATTAAGTGGCCTATATGCAGTGTTGGCAGCAGGTTGGCACTGATAGGACTTCCAGTTATCACAGAAGTAAGTTATAAACCTATCTTCTCAAAATGTTCCGGCATAAACTAAAAGATATGCATGTGGAGTCGCAAAGACTCGTGCAAAGTGTCAAAGAAATATTAGTATATCTTTTGGCTCAAAGTAGACTCGATGTGCACAGAATATGAAATTCGAAAACCGGAGGTGTGTCTTCTTGTTTCAATATCTAAATCTTCCGAGTGAAGAATAGATAGATGATATGCTAAATCTCCGTGATATATGAAACAAGAATCTTTTGTGAGATACTTGAGTAGTTGGGTGGGGTGACACGAGTTATCAACATTGGGTCCATGTCTATTTTCAATATTCATCTCCAAAGAATTGAGAATGAATAGACTGTGTGGCTACCCAGATAATTGTTTAGGTTTGGTAAGGACCAATTTTCTTTTAAGTCCTGTCACACCCTCACTTTTTCTTTTATCTCACAAGCACTCAATTTTATATTAAATCATACCCTTTCAAAATATCTGTCCTAGGGGTGTGTTTCATGGGTAGGTCCTTCCGGCTCTAGATTGACCATTGAAAGATCTAAATCCTATCACACACAAAGAGTTAAAACATTGAAGTCAGAGTTCTGAACTAATGTATTCAGAAGTCATAATGCAATGTAAAACGGGTTCTGAACTGAGATATTCAGAAGCCAAAAATTAAGAATAGGTTCATAGCTGAGATACTATGAAGCTAAATAAATGTTTAAAATGTGGTACTCCCCCTTAAATGTAGCATACCCTTTTGAAAGATTGTCATCTGATGTGAATATTCTGAATTTGGAACACACATGACATACCTACAAAACAGATTAAAAAGATTTTGGTACCCAAGCCTTGTTGGGTCCTCGGAGGTTAGCTTTAGAAACAACAAATGGGGAAGATGGTATACTGTAAGTACCATACCATTTATGAATGAAATTTGATTGACAAAATCATTTGTTCCACAAGTAGAACAACAAATCTTTGTGGCACTTAGACTAATTAGCTGATTGATTGTCTTGACAAAATAAGGCAAGTTAGTCTTGGAAACAAATGATCTTGTATCAACTACATGAGATGTATGTGGCATGTTTCCAACACTATCATCTGTAGTTGATTTCTTCTTCCAAACCATTTTAAACTTCTTAAAATTACCGGATTAGCAACAAAATCATTGTGAAACCGATTAGAGTTATGAGTTTGAGAATTTGAAGAACCATATGGTTTGGAGCTGTTAGAATAACTATGTGATTTAAAACTTGAAGAATAGTTATTTTTACAGACACTAACAGGAGAAAGATGAGTTATCTTTGAACTTGAAGCAGAATCAAAATCATTTTTTCAAGGTCATCTAACTCCGCATGTATTTGTTCGGGAGTGAGTTGTTTGAATGATTCTGAATTTTCTTTATGTAATTGTTTTTTCTTTCAAATCTCGTTTTCAAGTTCTTTAATTTTGATTGAGAGACGATCTCTTTCTTTCAACATAAAATCATATTTAATTTTAAATTCAGATCTCAAGTTCTTTTCAATCACAAGATTTTATTGTAATTCAGATAATTTCTTTGAAAGTTTAAAAATTTTCTCATCAAAATCAATTCTTTCTTTCTCTAAACGTTTATTTTTATCGAAAATTAAAACGCTTTTATTTAAAACATTCTTTTTATCATTTTCAAATACTTTTCGTTCATCATCTTGAATTTTCTGAAGCTCAGAAAGTTGCTTTGATAGTTTCAGACATTTCGTTTCAGAGGATTTCCTTTCTAAAATCACAATTTGCTCAAAATCAGATACTTGTTCAGAAAGTTTTCTAATTGTCAACTCACAAATTTTAATTTTGCTCTCAAACGTTTTTCGCTCAATTTCAAACCTGTTTTTCTGATCAGAAGAGAATTGTCTTTCTTTTTCTATTTCTAAATCAGATGATTTTATTTTAAAATTAAATTTCTGCCTTGACTTAGAAATATTTTCTTTTAGATCTTTATTTTCTTTTTCTAAACTTGCATATTTCCCTTTTAACTCATCGAGTTGAATAGCTGTTTTTCTCCAACCCATACAGTATTCATATTCATTGGAATTTGGATCGAGTACTAATGGGTCAGAAGACATCTTGATTTAAGCTGAACTCAATCGTTCAAAAATAGTCCAAAAAAATTGTAAGCACTAGTTACCTGGTAAAGTGATCTCGATCGATGAGTTTTGAAAAAAATCTAAGAGTTCTTTAAAAATAAAATAAAATCTCGATTTGATAAAAAAGATGTCGATAGATAAAGATGCGATAAGAATTTATGTCGGGTTAAGGTAACTCGACAAGAAAACTTATCGGATGAAGGTAGTATCGACAAGATTTGATATCGGGTCAAACGGAGTCGACAAGATTTTATATCGGGTTTTAAGGTGGCGACAAGAATTTATATCGGGTATTAAGGATTCGACAAGAATTCTTATCGGGTCTAAAGGACGCGATAAGAATAAGATTCTGAAATTCCTTTTTATCTTTATTTTGAACTATTGAAGAGAAAACACGAAGCCTTCGTCGACAAAAAAAGAACAATGTCTTTTTATGGAAGAGAAGATCTAAGTTCCCGAATCCCCAACAATATCAAAATAAAATAAAAATAATTTACTTAAAGTTTAAGCAGTGTACTTGAGAACTCTTAAATTAGAAAAGCTGCAGAAGTTAGAGACCCTGGGTTTTCTAATAAAAGTGAAGCAAAAGTACTAAAGTTTAAACTGAAGTAAAAAAAATCGAATTTTGTTAAAGTTTAAGGCTTGTGCTTGAGAACTCTTAAATTAGAAAAGCCGCAGAAGTCAGTGACCCTGTTTTCTAATAAAGATAAGCAAAATACAAATAATTAAACAAAACCAAATTGAATGAAAAACTAAATCTTGTCGGGTGATAAAGAGCCGATAAAAATTCTTATCAATAATAGAAGATTCGATATAAAATACTTATCGATAATAACAGATGCGACATAAAAGTTTTGGCGATAATCAAAAGTGCGATAAGAAATCTTGTCGATTCAGGCTTGGAAAGCTTGAATCGATAAGTTTTAGAACAGTGCTTGAATCGAGATTTTTTACCTTGTTTTTCGAACTCGGTCAGAATTAATCCAAAACTTCAGATCGTGTGGCTCTGATACCACTTGTTGATCCCAGTATAAGTAAGCACAATGATTATATAGATTAAAACAATAAGAACACAAAGAATAAAGAAGCTTCGCAGTCGTATATCTCACTTGTACGATTACAATATTAACATGACAGTATCTCGGCTCTCTAGTAATCGACTCCTACCACACACATTAATGAAAAGCCTAAGACTCCTATTAATAATGAAGGCCTGATCTAATTAAGAAAGGAAAGAGTTTAAGGAATTATAAACTTCCTTTTACAACTAATGCACATCCTTTCCTTATTTTGTCACAATAAAATATTAGACCAACAACTTGTCATTTACACTTTTTGGATAACTAATGTAATTTTAGTGCAGGGTTGTTTGATGCTACAACAGGTGTGCAGCTGGGATCCAGAGTGATATTGACAATTCTTGGCTAAATGAATGGATAATGATTAATGAATAATAACCAATGGATAATACCTTTATTAGATGGAAAGCTCTTCAAAGATCCCATTTTGAAGAATCAAAAGTTGCTTGGTACTATGATGTAATATAAGATGGGGAAATTGGTCAAAATGAACATTTTAGAGATTTTCTTGTGCATGGTGACCATCTCTCTCCTGATTTGACCTAAATAACCAAAATGTCCGTTTTTTTACTAAAACCTCCGTTTTTAACGGAGGTTTGACTTTTTCGATAATTTTGACCGAAAAAACGGAGGTTTGACCCAAACCTCCGTTAAAAAACGGAGGTTTTTTTTTTTTTTTAATCAGGAACTTTGACTTTTCCTCTAAAAAACGGACGTTTGACCAAAACCTCCGTTTTTTAACGGAGGTTTGGTTTTTCCTTTTTTTTTATTAAATTAATTCTGGAAATTTGACTTTTCATGAAAAAACGGAGGTTTGACCAAAAAAACGGAGGTTTGACCAAAACCTTCGTTTTTTAACGGAGGTTTTTAAAAAAAATATATATATAATTTTCGGTGGGAAACCTCCGTTAATTACCACCTAAACCTCCGTTAATTACCATAAACCTCCGTTAATTTTTGATAAACCTCCGTTAATTACCAGTTAACTATGGTCAACCTCCGTTAATTACCTGTTAATTATGGTCAAACCTCCGTTAAATTGCAGTTAATCACCATTAAACGTCCGTTAATTTATTGTCAATCCTCCGTTTGTCAGGCAAATTTTATGTCTCACTTTATCAGACCAAATTTAATGTCTCAATTTACCTAACTTCTCATCACTTTATCTCACTTTATCAGAATAATTTAATGGGAAATTGGTCAAAATTTCTCACTTACAATTTGTTGTACACTATTTTTTTCAACAAGTACTTATATAAATAGTAATAACACTGTTTTTTTCAACAAGTACCTATTTAATTACCGAAAAGGAATCAAAGATGTACAAAATATATTTTTTCAACAAGTACCATGCTTATATTCAGTAACTTTCATCAGAATTTTTTGTTTGCACTCCACCCACTGACATTGAAAGGAAATGTCAAAGATTTAATATAATTGTAAAATAATTTGAATTTTATACAACCAACAACCAAATTTTTATTAAAAGCCACAATCTGATTCAATTGTAGACAACCATTTTCTTCAATCTTTCTTTTTCTTGTATCTTTGATTTACATCATGACTTCTTCAAGTTCTTCAATTTATAAAATTAAGTTGCGTATTTCTGGTGGGGGTTCGTGGCAAAAAATTAATCAAACATGGGAATATGTTACTGATCAACCGTCTCACCCGGTCAAGTTGCCAGCCAGAATGACGCTTTTGGATTTGCTTGTGTATGCATGCCATAAATGTGAAGTTGTCAATTTAGTTGGTATTACTACAATGCGTACAAGTTAAAAAAATGACGATCATATTTATCGTTTGGAAAACGATGATCAAGTTGCGGTCTTCTTTGAATGGGCTGCTAATTTAAATAAAGCGCCAACAATTTATGTCTATGATGTACCATATCATGGTAATGACGAAAGAGAAGAAGAAAGGGGAGAAGAGGGAGAAGAAGGAGAAGAAGAAGGAGGCGAAGAAGACGGAGAAGACGGAGAAAAAAGAGAAGAAGTAGAAGAAGAAGAAGAAGAAGAAGAATTGGACCCCGATTCATATGTTTTCTACCTGGGTATGAGTGATAGTGATGAAGAACCAACAACAAAAAGGAAATCAAAAAATTTAGTTGCCGGGAGTAACGATTATTTTGATATGCCTCCTATCATTCCAACACCGGACACCGTCATCACACCTAACTTATCTACAACTTATATTCGCAGCGAACGAGTTAAAGTGGGGATGTTATTTAAAACGAAAGATGAAATGAAATTGGCTCTTTCGAGAAAGTTCATTGATGAGGGTTTCGAATATAAAGTGCATAAATCTTCCAAATCCAGGTTTGAGGCGAAATGTTATGTTGGAAATTGTAAATGGCGTATGACGGCTGCGAATGTCGGTTCCACGGAGATGTTTCATGTACTAAAGGTGGATGACGTGCACACCTGCTCAAAGACTCAGTTGCATCGCAGGCACCGTCAAGCAACCGCAATGGTGTTGGGTAATTTAATTTTACCTAAAGTGCAGGATAGTGGGAGGAAACTCCGTGCAAAAGACATAATAAGCGATATAAAACATCAGTATAATATTAATATTTCTATCTGGCAAGCATATCGAGCGAAAGATTATGCAAATATGGTTGTACAAGGTGACCCGGGTGATTCGTTTAACCGACTACCTAAGTTTTTCTATAATTTAGAGCTCCGTAATCCTGGTACGGTGACAAGGATTGAGACAGATAGTCATGGACGGTTTGAGATGTGTTTCCGCTCTTGGTTGTGCGCTAAGTATAATTTTGACATTTTGAATATAATTTTTCATAACTATGTAGTTTAATTTTCTAACATGTGAACCACTTAATTTTCAGATTGAGACGTTTGTATCTTATTTGCGTCGAGTTCTTATAATTGATTGTGCCCATTTGAAGGACCCTTATTTGGGAACAATGTACTTAGCAGTTGCTATGGACGCAAATAACCAAATTGTGTCGGTCGCTTTCGGAGTGGGTAGATCCGAGAATGGAGAGGGGTGGACATGGTTTTTGTCCATGTTGAAGCAATGTATTGGAGAACTATCCGATTTGGTTTTCATATCAGATAGGCATGCTGCAATAAACCAAGGAATTACCACCGTTTTCCCAAGGGCACATCACGGGTTATGTTGTTGCCACCTGGAGATGAACATAAAAACCAAAGATCCCGGGATTAAGCATAAGAAGAATCGATATTGGAAGACCTGCCAAGCGTATACGTTTGACAATTTCGAAATGCGCATGTTAGCTCTACGAGCCGCTTTACCCCTAGGATGTATAGTGTTGGACCGACTTAATCCAAGGAAATGGACAAGGGCACATTTCAAAGGAGAACGCTACAACATAATGACTTCCAACAGTGCCGAGTCGATCAATGCACTGTGCCGTTATGCTCGAAAAATGCCAATTTGTGGGCTTTTCGAGTAATTTCGAGACTTCCAACAAGAGTGGTATTCTAAACGCCGTACAAAAGGAGGTTAAAAACGTTTAAATTTTTTTATTTTATGTACTACTACTAATTTTGTGTACTACTACTGCTTTTGATGCAATCGATACTAACGAGATAAATATGTTTTTTAGAGACGGTGACCAACGCCCTAACCCCGTGGGCGGAGAAGTGCGTGATTATCGTAGAAACGAAACGTGTAATTACCATGGAGGTACTTGCACGTGCTTGAAATGGCAAAAATCCGGCTTACCTTGCGGCCATGCAATCGCTGTTGCTACACATCTTGGCTCGAGCAGATCGCGCAATTTGGCATTGCCTTTCTATAGGGCGAGTAATTTTCGAGCAACGTACGCACCACTCATTTATCCGCTTGGCACTGAAGAAACATGGGTTGTTCCAGAGCAACCACTACTTCTAGTTCGTCCACCCCTGATAAAGAGAGCGGCTGGAAGACCTAGTGAACATGCTCGTATACCTTCTCGTGGTGAGGATCCCATCCGGAAGAAATGTAGTCGGTGTGGTCAAAGCGGGCATACTAAGAGAACATGTACATGGGCAAATGTGGGTAATCAAGGAGCATCAGGAAGCCGACAGACCCAACCAGTATCGACCCAGGATATTCATGGAAGTCATGGACATTATACTTTTGATCTCAACGATGATCTCAATGAGTATTAAACCATGTTTGTAACCTTTTATGTGTTGGTTAACTGTTTTTTGTGTAAAATAAAGTGAACATGATTATTGTTGCAGTCGTTATGTTACATTAAAACATATATTTAATAAGAAGGCATGCACTTAATAAAAACAAACAACATCGAGAAATAACAACATCAAATAAGAACATGAAAAACAAACAACACCGAGAAATAAGAACAAACAAAATCCAGATATTTAGTAAGGATAGATATCCTGGCATTGGATGATCCACTTAGCCTTTTCGTTGATCTTGTCCTCCAGAACGTCGTATTCTTCTTTGATCTCTTTGACCTCATTCTCCTCTTGACTGATTTTTTGTTGCAAGGCTGCAAGCTGGAATTTCTTCTCCATAATATTTGCCTCCTTTTCATTTTGTATAGCTCTGTTGTTGTTTCATTTCACACCAAGCGCCGTGATTTCCTCATCCGCCTCCATAATGGCGGCCTTCAGTTTTCTCGGCATGAGTTGAGACGCCGGAGGGTTCCCCTTAGGGTTAGCAAACCTATCTGAATACATTGGTGGTGGATTGTATGGAGGTGTATTCATGTACTCAAAACATGCAACTTCCCAATCATCATTCTCCTCTTCGGTTATTGGACGGTCCGCGTTAGTTCTTCGAAAATTTGCCCATTCCTCTTCCGTTGATGGCAATTTCCAGCTACGCCTGTACGTTCCATCATTCAATGGTAATGGTTGGGAAATTGTTGTGCGAGAACTTCCAGCCTTGTTTGTTGTTTTCTTCTTTCCAGATCGGTTGTTTGCAGACTTTGTGTTTTACAAAAGTATTAAAAGGTTTAAGAATCAATGATAGGAAGTTGTATGTTACTACTTCAATACATATCACCTATATATAGTGGTGAAAAGGTTAAACCGGTAATTTCGAAATTCACCTGAAAAAGGCTGACAGATTCGCCTGAAAAAGGCTGAAAAAGACCACCTAGCACTCCTGATAAAAGCTTCAAGATTCACTGGAAAAAGGCTGACAGATTCGCCTGAAAAAGGCTGACATATTCGCCTGAAAAAGCCCTTAAATCGTACTTTGCTTTATAATAAAACAGTTTGGTGAGACATAATTTCATTTCTCATTAAATCTAACGATTTATTTTGTGCTATTAATAAAGTCATAAAACATAATTTCTCATTAAAATACATAATTTCTAACAATTATTTGAAACACGCGTGAAGAGAAACATAAAGCCCAATAAAATACATCAATCTTGCACCATCCGAGGTTATGCTTGCACCATCCCTTCACCGAAGGTTATGCTTGCACCATCCCTTTCCAGATACACTTCAAGCGGGGTAGGTTCACACTGAAAATAATTAGTTATATCCCAAACAGAGTGGTCATCCACGAGTTCTTTCAATCCAGTGTCCAAGTCTGCTTCTGGTGGTTTGAAATAAATTTTCATTCCAGCTCGTTCGTGTTCATCATAACCAAGTTGAGTCATTAATTGATGCATGTGTTCTAGACAAATACACTGACCATCTACTAGGTCAACAAATATTTCCATGCCGTTCACATACGACCTACCGGGGGATGGTGTGAAAGTTCCGTTATGATGGACCTTCATAATAAATATTAGAGGATCGTCGTCTGTTGAAATATTCGTTATACATAAATAAAAGTTAGAAAAATTTGAATATAGACAATTTAGTTATGGAAATTAAAAAGATTTACTAACACACAAGGTCTTCTATCCATTGCGGCAGCGGTTCAGATGTACTTCTAAGTCTCCAAAAACGTTGTATTTCAAAAGGCATCTTTGTAGGTAGGAAAAGTAGAAGGGAGGAAATGCTAGTTAGGAAGATGTGAATTACTACTTCATCATATCACCTATATATAGTCGTGAAAATGCCCATTTGAAGTCACGAGTGTGTATTTGGAAAAAATATTTTTAATACAAGACTGAAAAGGTCTGAAAATGTCTGAAAATGTCTGAAAAGGTAAAACAAATTATAACAAAAAAAATACATTTTAAATTATAAATTATAAAATACATTTTTATACATTTTAATATCGTAAACAATACATCATTCCAAAATACGCAAATCCCAAAATACATCAGCCATTTGGTAACGTATTTCTCTCGACGTTCGAGTCATTGTATCAACGGATGTGATACGGCCATTCGCCAACAAAGATATCATTTCACACGCCAAAGGACCAGAATCGCCGAGAAATCCGTGTTGTGGTACGTTATTCGCCTGGATTAATGAGATGGACCCTACACGCTGACCTCGACTTGTTTCACCAATAATTAGTAAAAACTCTTCTAGACGAACCCCAAAAGCACACAGCCAGTGTCTCAATGGCCTTTTATAGGTTTCGCCGATGTTGGTGTCGAATATTGTGAGTTTCATTTCATCTAAGTCCAACTCGGTGACCACCCAATGTTCATTCAGGATACATATTGGCATTATGATCTGGAAAAAAAAAACGTTAGATCTCAAAATATTGTGAATTTGATTGATGACTATTAATAAATAAATAAAAGTTAATTTAGTTTCAATACCTCATGGATTGATGCCCATGCTGGCCATCCTGCTGTTGCCATTGAACCATCAGCCTGTGGAATGGCTGAACCGGCCTCACTTTCACACAACTTCTGAAAGAAGTCGGCAGACATAATCGTCCATCTAGTGCGATCATTTCGGCCTGACTGCATCATTTTCGCCCACGCGTCTACATGCTATTAATAAAAAATAAAGTATTAGACATGAACTACATATTACAACCAAATTTATAATTACAACTATAAAACTAACCGAGTGTAAGTACGTCCCAATTCCTTCCTCTCCCAGTAATGTACACCACCATGTCGGAGTGAGTTCCATCGGTATCAACGTAATCATGCATTTTTCTGGCAACCCTTCCGACCTGTATACTCTCAGGACCTCCGGCTCAGTATTGGTCTGAAGATTTTGAACTTGGGTTCGACCTCTAGCATTGCCTCTACCTGTAGGTGCACCTCTAGCATTGCCTCTACCTCTAGGTGCACCTCTATTTCCTCTAACTCTAGCGGGAGGAGTAGTGGTAGGCGGTAGTGCTGTATAAGGTTCTACTATACATCGCCCCCCTCCAACTTCGCAAGCCGCGGCTCGCCCCTGTATCTCCGGAGGAGGTCGAATCTGAGCCGGAGTCTGAAACATGTCTGGGCCAGACATGAAAGGCATGCCATGCGACATGGATGAGCTAGGCATGCCATGCGGCATGGATGAGCTAGATGGATGAACCGGCTGCGTAATGTAATCGAGATATATTGTCAATATATAGAGTTTCATACGAATAACGCAAATGAATTGTATAAGTTACCATATGGGACGACTGTGTCATGGAGAACCGAAATTGGGAGCTTGAAGGCGTGTCCTCCGCAACCAGCAAATCAAGGAAGCTGGTTTCCTTGTGTGGTGCCTGTGGCGCGTCGTATGTTGGCATCTAGGCACGAATATAAATAGTTAACCAATTTGTATATATTGTAAATAAAATATAAATACTAAAATAATGTATTATTAAAAGTACTTGCCTGTGTACGATCACCATATGACGTGAAACGGTCATCAACCGACTGCCTCCAATCTCGAAGATCATCCAGGGATGTTTGATGAGTTCCCTGAATACGCTCAAGCTCGGAAATACGAAGAATCTGAGGCAGGTACGGTGTCAACCCATCCCATGATGTTTGATGAAGTTGCTGAACACGCTCAACTTCCACCAACCTCTCGAGATACTGGGAATAAGGGTCCTGATGATGGGATTCCTGGGCTTGAGGTCCCTGGCTCTGATGACCATGATGATGGGATCCCTGGGCTTGAGATCTCTGGCTCTCATAAACCGAATGATGGATCCTTGGATCGGAGATCCCTGGCCCTGATAACCGGAATGATGGGATCCATGGGGCTGAGATCCCTGGCCCTGATAACCGGAATGATGGGATCCATGGGCCTGAGATCCCTGGCCCTGATAACCCGAATGATGGGATCCCTGCTGCTGAAATCCCGCCCCAAAAAAAATGAGGTTATCGACATACCACTGGGATGCAACCTCCACAGGCTCTGGTTGGAGGTTGTAGAGTGGTTGCATATCCGCCTCCTAACATATTTAATAAAATGATGTTACAATAAGAAAAAGTTTAAAAAATAATTCATTTTCAAAAAATCAATTACAACACTTATTACAATATATTTTCCATATTTAATCGTTCTAAAATATATTATCTGTATTTTATAACGAATATGGATAAAGAAACAGTTAGTTTGATAAGTTATTTTATGCTCGAACTTTAAATATTTATTAAACTAAAAAGTTAATATGTGCTATAAAAATATCATAAAAATATAAACATTTTTGTGTCTTAGATATCGTATATATAAAAATATTTAAAAACATACCGTCGACGCATTAATGATCCTCATGACGTGGCTACGTTTTAATATTTTTGTTACCCGGGTCCAACGAACTGCCTTCGGGTACGTGTTATTACTTTTAATGAAGTACCTACTACAATATGGAAACGTTTCTACAATCCATATCTGTGAATTACAATGGCAACAATAATTAAATGACAATAATTAAATTTGAAATACATGTAAATTGTATAAAGATTTAAATGAGAAAAATTTAGCTAACCTTCAACGCAAATAAGAATCCCATAATCGTCAATTTTTTATTTGACGATGTGCGTCCTCCTTTATTTAAACAATTATACATATGACTTATTGTAAAATTCCAAATAACAGACCCCCATGGAAAACTGTTCCAAAAATCCATATTTTCTATCGCCATCAACACATATTTAGACATTTTGTTTGGTTTCTGGCGACCAAGAAAGTACATATCAACAACAAGCATCAAACACACCCGGACGACATCGTTGTCATCCATACCGTCATCCTCTTCAATAGCACAAAAATCAGCCCACACCTGCTCCAACTTAGGTGTATCATCACCAAAAAACCTACTAACGAAACCATCCCTAACCGAAGGTTCAATTGTAGTCATTCCAAAACGAAGGCCCGTCACCAAACTAAACTCCCCCCCGACCAAAATGAAGCTGATGCGGTCCGATCTGGAAATACAACTCTTGCTCACTTGCACCATCGGGGTATGACTGATTCTGGAAAAATGTACACAATAACACCGGATCCGCAGTAGTGTCAGATAGATCCAACCATGAACCAAAACATGTATTTCTGAATATAATCGTTCTTTCATGGTTTAACTTCTCCTTAATTTCCATCATCAGTGATACTCTTGCTTTCACAGTAATCGAAGGTACAATATCGTCATTGGCCTGCATAAATATTATTATAAATTTAATTAATACAATTTGATTTGTAACTTAAATAATTAAAACTTTACGTTAGTTCCATTAATGTTTGTTATAATTTTAGTCCTTTTAAACGTAAATGTCATTGTTTTCAATTAGTTATTTAATATGTTTTATATCCTTTGATTAAAAATTAAGTTTCTATTTTTATAAATTATATCGTTATAATCGTGTCATCAATATAATCGTGTCATCAATATCTTCAAAATGAGTTTACAATTTTAAGAGGTACAAAATTACATGCATGAGATACAATTTTTACAAATTATACCATTATAATCGTGTCGTTAATACTTTCAAAACGTAACGACTTATTTTTAAAATATATACATTTTATGCCCTATTGATTAACGTTTCATTTTAAATTTCATTTTAGTTTTTAAGTTTCATTCATATCTTTTTTTATGCTCTATTAATATATACCTTTTTTTAACGTTTCATTTTAGTTTTTAAATTTTATTAATATCTTTTAATATTTTGTTTTTTATTTTACACCCTATTGATTAACATAAATAATTGTATACCGACAAAATTACTATGTTTTTTAAGTATAATCTCTTATCAATCAAGTATAATTTTTTTAAAGTTATAGTTATTTAATTAATTTTCAAACAAATAAATGTATACCAACAAAAATAAATATCACATATTCAAACAAATAAATATCACATATCACAAGTAAATATCTTGAAGAACATATTCAAAAAAATATTGAAACAAATTTTTTTAAAGAACATATTCAAACATAATAAAGTCACGGTAGAACACATGATAGAACAAATATTAAGTAAAACTATTATACATGAAACACATAAATAATAAACTAACCATTTCGTAAATGTGTATAATTTCCCGGTGCCAAAAACACGTGGTGGTCCTCAAACGTGACAAAGATGAGATTGAAGTGGTCCTCAAACGTGACAAAGATGAGATTGAAGGTGGTCCTCAAATCTTTTAATATTATTGTTTGTAAATTCAAAGAGGAGAAAGAAATGGAGTAAAAATGGTGGTGGGGTAAAAGGAAAGAAAGAAGATAGCAAAGTGTTTGTAAAAGAAGGAAGAAAAGAAGAAAAAAGGGGATGAAGAAAGAAAGAGGTGTAGGCGGCTGAGAAAGAGGTAAAATTTTTTTAGGGTTTTCCTCTTGTTTAACAGGGGAGTGACACGTGTCATTGGTCATGGAAACCTCCTATAAAATTATATATATATTTTTTTAAAACCTTCGTTAAAAAACGGAGGTTTTGGTCAAACCTCCGTTTTTTTGGTCAAACCTCCGTTTTTTCATGAAAAGTCAAATTTCCAGAATTAATTTAATAAAAAAAAAGGAAAAACCAAACCTCCGTTAAAAACGGAGGTTTTGGTCAAACGTCCGTTTTTTAGGGTAAAAGTCAAAGTTCCTGATTAAAAATAATAATAAAAAAAAAACAAACCTCCGTTTTTTAACGGAGGTTTGGGTCAAACCTCCGTTTTTTCGGTCAAAATTATCGAAAAAGTCAAACCTCCGTTAAAAAACGGAGGTTTTAGTAAAAAAAAACGGACATTTTGGCTATTTAGGTCAAATCAGGAGAGAGATGGTCACCATGGACAAGAAAATCTCTAAAATGTTCATTTTGACCAATTTCCCCATATAAGATGCTACTTTATTGGGTTGTGTTTTGTTGACTTCATTACACCATGGACCATTGGACCCTAGTATATAAAGGAGTTTGGGGTCATTGTTTTAGGACAACCTTTTGTAAGCTCCCCTAGTATATAGTAAAATTAAGTATTTTTTCTTTTAGTTCATCTTGTTTTTCATGTTATTCAAGTTATTCATGTTTTCATATGGTTTACTGCTTTATAATATTGCAACATTGCATATTTACATTATTGTCATTTATATTTAAGTTATTTACTTTCTAGGACTTTAAATTTATTGTCATTTACATTTAAGCCATTTATTTTCAGTACCTTACAATTATGTCTTTATTTTCAGTTATTTACATTTCTTGCATTTTCATTATTGTTATGAGTAGCTAATTTTTATTAGCGTGGGTGTAAGAAAATGGTGAAGTTTTAAACCAAAGGAAAGTGGGCATTGTCCTTCAATGATTATGTTTCACTATTTCATTCAAGTTTTATAAATACAAACGACACTTCTTGACGAGTTGATCACTTTGATAGTGTTAATGTGCCGTGGACTTAGGAATAAGCCACGATATGCACGTCAATCCAAATGATATAGGAAGTATACTTGGAAGGGTTACCTATTACGCTTTTCTTATTGATTATTCCTGAAAGTTGATCAATTATCAAAGTGTCAAAGTGTCATGGACTTAGGAATAAACCATTGAATGCACACCGACTTGAATGATATGAAATCTACTCGAAAGGGTGATTATTTAGACAAAGGAATTTGCTAAACCCATCTATTTTGAGAATACTAAAGGTACTGTCATTGGTCTTGATACTACATATGAATATGGGTTGATAGCTAAACAGTAGTATATTGGTACAAGTCTGGAAGGAATACTCAAAATAGGTAGTGGAACTAATTATTGCAGACTAACTTGATGTAGCCTCCCTACAACATTGCCCACTAGAATTTGTGTTTGAATCTCACCACAACTCTTATACCCATGCTATTTGCTTTATTATATTATTAATCTGTTAACTAAACTCAAACCAATCAAAAGTTTTCAAATTCTCCATCTGAAGTTAGTTTGTCATCTCGAGATCTTGCAACTTAAGATACCTATCCCTGTGGAATACGATACTTGGTTCTTTCCATTTTATTACTTGAAAGACGATATTGGGACTATATTTGTATACTTGTTTTTAGTTCCAACTATTACATGTCTGTAGGTGTGTAAAAGCTCTTATCAAGTTTTTGCATATGTGTGTGTATAGACATATCTATAAATACAAATTCCCCCAAAGTTACAAACTCGTGACAACCAATTTTTTTTTCAACTACAAAGGTGGTGCCTCAATAGTTTGAGCTTGTGCTTCAAAGGTCAAAAGTACTTGGAGGTCACAGTTTCGAATCCAGGGAGAAATAAAAATCCCCTTATGGCCATGGAGGTTCAAATGCTGTGACTTCAGGCTACCCGTGAAGCGGGTGGTCGCCCTAGGATTAGTCGCTCGCATAGCGGGTTGGATATCCAGGTTAATCAAAAAAAATATTTTTTTCATTATTTTTTTTAATCAAATGCTATGATTTAAAGTATTTTTCACATATGTTTGTTTTCATAATGTGAAAATTTCACATGTATTTTTCACCATATGAATATTTCTTTCATAATGTGAAAGTGAACCAACTTTTTTTCTCACTTGTAATTTATTCATACCGTGAACATAAACATATGTGAAAAAAATATCTTAAATCATATCATTTGATGAAAAAAAATTGTATTGGTTTTCACGAGTTTGTAACCTTGGGAGAGTTTGTATTTGAAGATGCCTCTGTGTGTGTGTGTGTGTGTGTGTGTATATATATATATGTGTGTGTGTGTGTGCATGCATGTAGATATCCAAAGTTTATTTTGAGATGTGGTATATATATATATAGAGAGAGAGAGAGAGAGACTGGTTCAAATACAAACCAGTTGAGGAGTACAAACTATACAAACTGGTTCAAATCAATATAAAAATAATTTCTTTCAGGTTTTTTTTTATTTCATCAAATGCTATGATTTAAGATATTATTGTACATATGTTTGTTTCACCTTGTGAAAAATTACATGTGAAACTTTTATATTATGAAACAAATACATATGAAACTTTTTCATAAAAAAAATATATGTGAAACTTTTAATTTATAAATACAAATACATGTAAAACTTTTACATTATGAAACAAACATATGTGTAATAATATCTTAAATCATAGCATTTGATGAAAAAAATCATTGCTATATTTATTTGAACCAGTTTGTATAGTTTGTACTCTTCAACTGGTTTGTATTTGAACTTCTCTTTCTCTCTCTCTCTCTCTCTCTCTCTCTATATATATATATATATATGTATATATCCAGAGTTTATTTTGAGATGTGGTAAGATCCACACAAGGAAAAGCACTTGTCATTCTTTGGTTATTAGCTGCATCTCGAAAACGTCGAAATATGGCTTGCTCAGCCCTGCTGTATGGCTAACCGACGATTACTAGTGATTCCATATTTGAGAACTAAAGACGTGATCCTATCACTTCATACGGTTAAGATCGCATTTGACTGGTCAGTAATTGGGGCTTTGGGAAAATAAAGGGGTAGTTTCGTAACTTTTACAAATAGGAGGCAAATTTTGTGATTCACATATGAACTATATGTTCATATGTGAACTCGTGTAATTAACATATGAACTATTTTAATAGATTCACATATGAACTAATTAACTGATTCATACATGAACCCTTGTGATGCACATAAGAATTATTTAATTGATTCATATATGAACCCATGTGATTCACATATGATATATTTAACTAATTCATAAATGAACCTATGGTTACATATATTAATTAGTTAAATAATTCACTTGTGAACTAATGAACGACTTCACATATTGTTAGGGTCAATTATTAATTGTATTAAAGTTTGGGCTGAAATTCTAAATATCGAAAGATATATATATATATAAAGTAATTTTAGTTTATGTTTTAACCTAGTTATGATAATTAAGCTTAGTAGCCGTACATTGAAAACGCTCTGTAATAGCATACATTCTTCATTCAATCAAGCCGACTATGTGATTCAATCCAATTCATTATTTTTCGTCTTTGATTACTTCTTTGATTGCACCTGTAGTGGCCTCACAATTGATATCAGAGCAAAGCGACAGAGATTTGATCTAGGTAATCTTTTTCTGTTTTGTCGACTTCTAGTTTATCGATTTCTTCTGTGTTCTTCATCGATTATGTGTTTTTTGATTGAAATTCTCTATATTTGCTTATCCTAATCGATTAGATTACACACTTTATTTAGTTTGTAGAATTTTAAGCATCAAAATCAATTTTTTCGTGTTTAATTTTGAGTTTATGACTTTTTCACTATGTTCAACTTGTTCAACAAGTTACTCTAGTTTATTAGAAATTAATCATCTTTTTATCTTAAATTGAATTGGGTTTGTTTTCTTGATCAATATTTGTCATATATCGATACTCTGGATTGATCAAAATCAATTCTAGTTGAATTGTGGATATGTATTCATCGATATACCGAACACTGATAAGTGATCGGGTGTTCGTCAGATCCGGTAGTTTTTCCGTTAACACTTCCGGAATCTCTTACTACCAAATGTTCTAATTACCGGTAACTCAACTACTGGTAACTCAATTATCGGTTATCTCAGTAAGGCCCCCTTACCGGATTTTCTTCGTTTACATGTTCTTTCCTCAATTACCGAAGTTTCTTACTTTTTGATACTATCAGATTCCATCTACCCAATTCTATTTACCGGAATTTCTCATTGCCGGTTTTTCACACTCCTGGACCTTACCAAATAAAGTAAACTTCTGGACTTTCCTCTTCCGGATTTTCTTACTTCAAGAAATTCTCACTTCCGGATTTACATCTGTGTGTATACTGTCAAATTTTCTTCTACTCTTTAGATCAAATCATAAATGTCGCACGATCATCAAGTGCAATGACTATTCATGATGCTCTATCTATCTACACCGATACAAAGCCGCCAGTTCTGTACCGAGGGGAGTATCCTCAATAGAGAGACCGGTTCCTTAAATTCATCGAAAGGCACACTCACTACGAGGCCATTCTCAAGTCACTGAACGAAGGACCAGCTGAATTCTGGCACGAAGCTCTAGTTAGACCGAATGCCGACCTACCAGTTCCAGCCACCTTCAAGAAGAAGGTAAAAGATAAGTGAAGTGAAGATGAAGATCACCGATAAAAATTTGTGTATCAAAGCTTTGGATTTGATTGACGAACGCTTGCAGCACCGACAGTTTCTCAGAAGATTTGATGTTATCTTTGATATGCACAAGATCAAGTGATACGAGCTACTTTGCAACTTTAATACAAAGGGAGAGAGTGTTAGGGCAATTATTAATTGTATTAAAGTTTGGGCGAAAATTGTAAATACCGGAAGGTATATAAAGTAACTTTAGTTTATGTTTTAACCTAGTTCTGATAATTAAGCTTAATAGCCGTACATTGAAAAGGCTCTGTACTCGCATACATTCTTCATTCAATCAAGCTGACTACGTGATTCAATCCAATTCATTATTGTTCGTGTTTGATTACTTCTTTGATTCCACTTGTACTGGGCTCTCACATATGAACCCATTTTCCGCCTATTTGTAAAAATTACGAAACTTCCCATCTATCTTTTGCATACCTATGCGAGGAATTATTCGGTGCTTCACGGTCAAAGCCACAAATGTTGACCAGATGAAGGGCTAGGATCACTTCTTTACTTCTAAAAATTTACCACTTCTCAAATGAACCTTTCCCTATGTGTGTGTGTATGTGTATACACACAATCATTGGTTCATTTGACAAAGTGCTAAATGTGTAGGAAGTAGAGAAGTGATCATAGCCCTTCATATGGTCAAAATTTTCCGCATGGTAACAACTATGTGAAAAATAGAGGGGCAGATTCAAAACATTTAGAAGTAGGCGGCCAACAAGCGCATATATGAACCCATTAACGATTCAAATAAATAGGCAGCAAATAATCAGTTAAATACTTTATATGTGAATCACACAGATTCATATGTGAATCTGTTAGATAGTTCATATTAAATCACACGGATTCATATGTGAATCTGTTAGATAGTTCATATTAAATCACACGGATTCACATATGCACAAATAGGTCATACGTGAATCACATGGGTTCACTTATGCTCTTATTTGCCATGTATTTGTTAAACTTATGAAACTACCCTTCTATCTTCCGCATACCATGCGACCAAATTTTCCTGTGTTTCACACACAAAGCCACAAATCTTGACAAGATGAAGGTCCAAGATCACTTTTCTACTTGTCACCTAATTATCACTTTTCTACATATATATAATATATATATGTATATATATATACAGAGAGAGAGAGAGAGAGAGGAAAGTTCAAATGCGAACTCAAACTTGGTTGTGAATATCAGAACAAAGAAGATCGCAATACGTGTCCATTCAGTCTGAATAATGAAGGGCATTCGGGATGAATACGAAGGTGAAGTTCATACATTATTCAGTATGAATAACACGCGTTTAGAGTGAATAACACAACATTCATAGTGCATAACACAACATTCAGTCTGAATATATTTAGATTGAATGAGACACGTGTCGCGCTCTATTTTGTTCTCACATGCACAACCAAATTTGAATCTACTGCTATATATATATATATAGAAAGAGATTCATGCGAGGACGGTAACAATTTAAGAAAATACGAGGACAATCCTCAGCCAATCATTTAGGTAATTGAATTTAAGGAAAAATATTTCATGTACACAGCCATATATGATTCACGTATAAAATCATATATGATTGGCCGCGACTTTTCCCGTGACTTAACCCATGGCAAAAGTCGATCGTGTCCATTTTTTGATGTTAGTACAAAAGCATATGTGATTTTGTAGATGAATTTCGTTTTCCTTAAACTTAATTACCCAAATGATTGGCTGAGGATTGTCCTCCTATTTTCTTAAATTGTTACCGTCCTCGCATGAACCTCCCCCCCCCTCTCTCTCTCTCTCTATATATATATAGGATTGGTCTAGTTTGTAAATGAACCAACCCCTATATATATATATATATAGGGAATGGTTCAAACTAGAACCCCAAGTAATGTGATAACAATCAAAATTAAGGGATTTTGTAAATTTAAATTAATATTAAAACATTTCAAAAATATTTAAGACATGGAAGGGTAAATTGGAAATTGAAGGGATAATGCATGTAATCGATTAGGGTTAAATTGAAGGGATAAATGTATGTTTATCACAACTTATCTTGATTCTGACTCGATCACTGTCTCTAATTGTTTAGGGTCGAATCACATTCTATTACACAAGTATTGACTAGGGTTGGATTAAAATATGTCATCGGTTAGGGTTATATCACATGTTTATCACATCAAATACGACTACATAATAGAACGTTGATGGAAAATTGTTTTGTTTGATTAGGTTCAAGTATCACACGATTATCACAACACATTCAATATCAATACTACACATTATCACATCGTTAGCAGTTTATTTGGTTATCATTTGTCTGTAATCGATTTTCATCAAGTATCACACGATTATCACATCACATTCAATACAAATACGACTACACGTTATCACATTGATATCAAAATAACTACTTTGGTTATCGTTGATTGTTTTGTGGATATTAGGTGGGCAAACAGAGCTTCCATTGCTAGCTGCAACCTTGGTGTTGTTCCAAGTGTGAGAGATTTCGGACGGGTTGTATATATAGATTCAAAGTACAAGTAAACCAGAACTCAATTTTTTAGATCAATTGCTATATAATTTGTGATTTTGGTACCACATTCTTCCAAGAAAGATCATCCCCATTAGGATAAAATTAAATTAATGAAGTTATACACCAATTCACAGTCTAAATGAAGCTTCATATAGTCGGTAGACTCTCAACTCATTAAGTCTAATACATATAACGGGTAAGGGTGTGTTCGATATCGGATTGTTGCTTTGTATCACAAGACAAGATTAACATAGCACATTCAATAGCAATATTCAAATATGATTGGGAGAAAACAACGGGGACGTAATATTCTACGTGATCAAATCCCAATCTAAAATCATGAGATCTCAATCTAAAAAGGTTTGAAACTCACAATTGTTCACGCGTTTCCTGGCATGGGTATGCGAAACATAAAGGGCCAGTTTCGTAACTTCCACAAATATGTGTCAAACAGGTTCATACATGAACCCATGTGATTCACATATAAATTATATTTGATATGTGAAAAGTTAATTAGTTCACATGTGAATTGTTTAACTGATTCATTCATATATGAATTAGTTAGTTATTTCATATGTGAATCACATATATATATATATGAATCACGTATATCTTTCTACATAAATCATATGTGATTTTGTACATGAAAATTTTCATGTACAAAAATGATTGGTTGAAAATTGTTTTCGCATTCTTGTAATTGTTACCGTCCTCACATGAACCTCCGTCTCTCTCTCTCTCTCTCTCTCTCTCTCTCTCTCCATATATATATATATATATATATATGAGGACGGTAACAATTTACGAGAATGCAAGGACAATCCTCAGTTAAACATTTTGTACATGAAATTTTTTTCATGTACAAAATCATATGTGATTTTGTACTACCATCAAAAAGGACACGGACGACTTTTCCCATATATGATTTTGTACGTGAATCATATGTGATTTTGTACATGATTGAGGTTCTTAATAAGGTTCTTAATTGAGGTTTTTTCTTGGGGTTCTTAATAAGGTTTTTTCTTGGGGTTTTCACCAGAACCTCCACTGTGGGATATAAGTTCTTATCTAGTCACGGGTTCTTATTGGAATCCAGATGTTTGAACAAGAACCCGGGTTCTTCCGTACTTTTCTTTTCTGTTATTATTCTTAACCATTTTGTTTGAGAAATCTATAAAACACATAAGTTAAAATTGATCAAAAAAATACAAAATAATATTAATAATTGTTATTATTATTTTTAATTTTGTTTCATTATTCGCTTCTTGTAAAATTTTATACAAGTTTTTTAACCATCTCATTGTATATTAACTGCTCTCTGACTTGGTTGAACATATTTGGTCGAATCAAGATTATGAGTGATGTATATTACTATTTGATATTCAGTAGTATAAAATTGTGTTTATTTTTTAATTGTTTTTCAAATATATTAACAAATAAAATTAATATGGAAAAGTGAATTAATAAATTATATTTGAATTTTGTTTACAATTTTATAATATTCATATATTAAATTTATATCCTAATCTATAAATAAAATTATATTTTATAAATTAAAAATAAGGAAAGTGAGATTTTTGTAAAAACTCTTCTGTACAGTTTTATAGAGTTTCTTATTTTGTTGAGTTGGTAATGACGTAGCAGAAGAAAATATGGAAACTGAGATTTTTAAAGGTTCCACCCCTATAAATGCTTTAAAGAGACTATCTGACTCTGAGTAGGTTAGGAAAATACCATGTTCGGGTAATGGTTTCCAATTTTAGTTAGAAACACGATATTAAGACTTGTTAATCTCGCAGTAACTTTAGCCGAACTCTATGCTCGTTAACAAACATAGAACCCACAAACAAATACTATATATACATGATGTGTGCCAATTACACGTATATCCCCTAATGGCTAATACTCATTGCCATTAGCACCACCAATATATATTTTTTAAACATTATATAAATTGACTCTTCCCAAGAAATTTAAAGCTACAACATAATCTTCTAACTGTAATTAAATTAAGTATAATTAGTCCTGCTAGAAGTATAAATAATTAAATACACTATATGCGTCAGAGGCGGGTTCATGCGAGGTCGGGAACAATTTACGAGAATACAAGGACAATCCTCAGCCAATAATGTACAAAATCATATGTGATTTTGTATTAGCATAAAAAAGAAAACGGATGACTTTTACCGTGGACTAAGTCGCGGAAAAAGTCGCGGCTAATCATATATGATTTTGTACGTGAATCATATTTGATTTTGTACATGAAAAATTTCATGTACAAAATGAGTGGCTGAGGATTGCCCTCACATTCTCGTAAATTGTTACCGTCCTCGCATGAACCTATTTCATATGCGTCAATGTATAAATAGAAATGTCATATAAAATCCCTTTATTTTTTATTTGATTTTTGTTTTCTGAATATGAAAGTTAATAACGATTAATCGAAAGAGAAAAAGAAATACAATTACAATATTTACATCTATATATCATAGAGTGAATTACACCGGTGGTCCCTGTTCTGTGCTTAAATTTGAGATTTGGTTAATAAAAAAACTTTCTACATTGGTGGTTCCTAATTTGTCATTTTCATTGCACCCATGATCTCTCCACTTAACAATGTTAATTAACAACCGTTAAAAAGGACTAATCGGTCTTTGAACATACCTATAGGGACCATAAGTGTAGTATACACTAAAATTTAATTCTATTCACTCTTGTTTAATTTTTTTTATCAAAAAAATATTTTATATATCCAATTACAAATCAATTTTTTTAAAATAAAATACATATTAAATAAAAATATTTATATATATTTAAAAACTATTTTATTCACATAAAAAATTAGACCTAAAAATTTCAAGTTTACAAAAATAAAAAAATTAAGATAAATTCACATATCTTAATAAGCTCATGCTAATTGAATTTTATTTTCAATATTCTGCTCACATATTTAAATTTTATACCCAAAATATATGCGAATTTATTTTGATTGTTTTTGTTTTTGTAAACTTTAGAGTTTTAAACGCTAATTTTTGTGTGTGAATAAAATAGTTTTCTAATATATATAAATATTTTTATTTAACATGTATTTTATTTTAAGAAATTTAATTTGTGATTAGGCATATAAAATATTTTTCTAATAAAAAACTCTAAAAAAAATTGAAAATCAAAAAGTTTGATATAAAAATATATATGAATCAATTAAAAAGTATTTATTAAATAAATTCACAAAGAAAAATAAGACAAATTAAAAAAAATTAGCGTTAAAAATTATAAATTTCAAGTTTATAATTGGATATATAAAACAGTTAAGAAATTTGATTATAATTGAATATATAAAATATTTTTTAATAAAAAAATAAAAATGGTAAATAAAATTAAATTTTAGAGCAGATTACACTTTTGGTTTCTATAGTATGTTTAACAACCGGTTAGTATTTCTTAACGGTTGCTAACTTACATTATTAAGTGAAAGGACCATGGGTGTAATAAAAATGAAAAGTTAAGAACCAACATTGTAGATAGTTTATTTTAGGGACCAAATCTAAAATTTGAACAAACCACAGGGACCACCGGTGTAATTCACTCTATATTATAATTAATTCTTCTAATTCTAGAAAAAATCTATAAATCATATATATATATATAAGGTTGGGTTCACGTGAGATAAACATGTTTCCGTGAGACCGTGAGATCACCCTTTTACACTTGAAACTTCACAACAAAAACACTGTAAGGTAAAAAAAAATCTGAACCTTCACAGCAAAAACACTGTGAAGGTTACCTTTACAGCAAAAACACTATGTAGGTTATTTTCATTGCAAAAATACTTTAACGATTCATATTTTTTTTACCTTCATAGTGTTTTTACTATGAAGTTTCAAGTGTAAAATAGTTGTCTCACGTGTCTTACGAAAACATGCTTGTCTCACGTGATCCCAACTCTTTCTCTATATATATGTATATATATATATATATATAATTACATGGTAAATTAAAATTTAATGAGAATTGCAGAAACGATATAAAAATATATTATATATATATATATATAATTACATAGTAAATCAAAACTTAATGAGAATTGCAGAAACGATATAAAAATATATTAAAAGATGTTAGCATGGAATTGTTAACATAAGTTAATATAAGTTATAATCAATTAACACACGTTAAGATATCTTAGACATGTTAAATTATGTAAATTTACCGTATTATGTAAAGTTACCCTTAAAAAACGAGTATGTTTTACCTTTTTATATAAAATTTGATTTTTTTTTCTTACCAAAACCCAAACATATATATAAACATATAATCATTTTAATAACTCAATACATTAAATTGGGGATTTAAGATCCAGGACATCACTGTGTTTTATATTTAAAATGTTATAATATGTTTTTAGAATTAAAAAAGAATATGTAAATTAGTTTTTGTGTCTTAATAAATTATCCAACTCCAAATATACAATTTGTTAGTTCGTCTAATTCATTATAACACTTTCATAAGTCATAACTTGTTTTAACAACCTTTTATAATATGTTTAATTTGATATAACATATAATTATTGATCTTGTAAATTTGATAAATATTATTATCAAACATTCAATAAAGATTGGACGTCCTAAACAACTCATATAATGACTTATTTGGTATAGTATCTTGTATACTTATTTATTATGATTTAATTGATGAATATATATTATATATAACATTATAAATTTACAATGTACGTCTGAAATCTGAATGATATATTTTTATTTTTATAGTTTTAGCCGAAAAGATATACAAATAGACTTGATGGCTGATACCGTTAAACTAAAGGGTTGTTAAAGGCCACATGGTCTAATCATTCTCTTTCTATTTTAAATTTTCCTGTTCACTTATTGAATTTTCTTGGGTGAAACAAACTACACAAAACAGCCTATTTAAATATTAGACAATTTCATTTTTAGCCTTTTATATTTTTTATTAATAAATGGTTCCTATTTTATCTCCTATGATATCTATATCTCTCTCTCTCTCTCTCTCTCTCTCTCTCTCTCTCTCTCTCTCTCTCTCTCTCTCTCTCTCTCTCTCTCTCTCTCTCTCTCTCTCTCTCTATAGGAAGAGTTCAAACAAAAATAATCGTAATTTATGAAAGTATGAATACAACTATGATTACGTAATTGCAAAAACATTGTGATATACGTAAATACGGTAACACTTGTGTATGCAAATGTGAAATTACCTGTGAGGCTGTGATTTATACAATTGCAAGTAAGCCCGCCATTCTATTTTAAATAATAGATATAAAAGTATGGAGCAGCAGTAAAATATTAAATTAATATTTACCATTTCTTATGAATATCGAAGACATGTAAGAGTAAAATAGGAAAAACAAAAGTTTTAAGTTACCTAATGAACATAACGAGCCAACGATTCACTACTAGAAAACTGTGTATTGGTCAGAGACAAATTCGTAGCTAATCAGTTGGTTGCAAAAATATTTTTCTATTGATTTAGCACAAAAGAACCCGTAGCACATCCGTAGCAAAAATATGGTTTATACGTTCTATTACTTTCTCTGTTCAATTAAAATTCCACCAAAAACAAAGAATTTGCTAGGGGATAGCTAAGAATGAATTTGCTAAGGATTAGCTAAAGAACATATTCGATACGAATTATCTAGGGGAACATATTTGCTACGGATTAGTTAGGGAACGTATTTGCTACGGATTATTTAAGAAAGTATCAGTTACGAATTAACTACGAATTAGTTAGGGTCATAATTAACTACAGATTAGCTAGTGAGCAAATTAGCTACGGATTAGTTAGGAATTTGATTTTTCAAGCTATAGCTAATTCGTCGTTGATTTTAAAAAAAATAAAAACTAAAAAAAGATGCTATTTTCCTTGTATAAAATGCATTATGCATTATAAAAAATTTAATGAAACAACATGAAACTAAATTCATTACATTTAAGTTTTGAATATAGCTAAAATATAGTTTGTCCTCATATATATAGGACCTAAAAAAGTTGGGGATGACATTTGGACCAAATTTACAAACTTGAGCGTCCAATGTTGCTTGTAGCAATTGTGTGATCTTCTCCGAATTTGAGGCCGTTTCCTCACACTCGACATCCTTGGCTACGAGTTATTTTGTGGTTCTCTCCAGCTCTTTCTTGCATGTCTCTCAGACTCGAGTGCTTCTTATATTGTCATTACCTACAATTATTAAATATACACAAAATGAGTAAGTTGTCAGTGAAATATATAAAATAAGACAACGAATAAACCATAAGCATGCCTGCGGCAACAAAAAAAATGCATGGGATTGTCGGAAGCTAGAAATGGATGAAATAGCTATCATCGTAAAAGATTAATCAAAAGACATGCCGGAGACATAGAGGCAACCTTTCTTCCGATGTTGAACCTGCTCCCACATGTCCTTTTCTCCGATAGGTCGGGACTTCGGGTCTGGATACTTTTACAACATTTTCTGTTAGTACTTTTCCTACAATTTGGATAATAAAATGAAAAAATAGTATTTTTTAAAATATCGGTAACATAACAACTTTTAGCTGAACATTTTCTTGATAACCTGTTTTACCGATAGAATTATATATATATATATATAGAGAGAGAGAGAGAGAGAGGAAAGTTCAAATGCAAACACATTTTTCATTGCGAACGTGAGGACAAAGGAGAGCGTGACATGTGTCCTTGGCGTCCACATTCAATATGAACAACGAATGGGCATGTAATATGAATAAAGAAGGACATTCAATATCAATAATGAGGTTGAAGTTCATATGATACAACATTCGGTATGAATAACACAACAGTCAATATGAATAACACATGATCATGATCCATTCATGATGAATACCTGTGCGTGTAGGGGACACGTGTCTCACTCTCCTTTGTCCTTATGTTCAAAACCGAAACCGGTTTTCATTTGAACCCTCTCCTATATATAATCCTAACGTTTTCCTAACAATAGCAGCCTACATTTCAATCCAATTAATATGTACAAATGCGAAAGTCAAGGAGAGCTTATGCAATAAATAGGTACATATATATAGGTGGTAAAGAGACTTTTAATCTTTTAATATTGAATAAATATTAGGCAAGATGTAGCAATATTATCAAGATTTGTTTTGATTACTTTTAATATCGAATATAACTAGATCGGTTAAGGTTATTTGTTTATTTATATTGAAGTTTGTGTTTAAACTATATATACCTGTTTGGTATAAATATTTTATGCGGTTTATAGGGTTAAGAGATTAGAGAGAGAGTTAGCCATGTTAATCATTTGTTAGAGCTAAACTGTGTAATCATATTCTCTGATTAATCAAGCCGACAAAGTTCATTTCATTGTGTTCGTGTTTGATAATCATATAACTTGTACTTATACTGGATTCACAATTGGTATCAGAGTAAAAAGACAAAACATTGATCCAATGCTAATCAATTCATTATTAGTTTTGTTATTCTTTATTGCACGCATGGTGCTGTGGCCAAATATTTATTTTTCGATTTTGCTTAAATCCTCAATCTCTATTCATTCTAATCTATTCATTCAAGCATTAATAGTGATTGGTGGAGGTTTTGCTTTCAAAATCAATTTTTAACCTTAATTTTAAAAAATTGGGTTTCCACCATTGTCGGCAGTTCTTCAAGACTACCTTATTTTCAAAAATTAATCGTCTTTATGGTATAAATCTTTTTTTATTAATCTGGATATCCAACCCGCTATGCGAGCTGAATATTATCCTAGAGCGATCACCCGCTTCACGGGTAGCCCAGAGCCACCGCATTTGAACCTCCGTGGCCACAAGGGCATTTCTATTCTTCCTTGGATTCGAACCTGGGACCTCCAGGTACTTTTGATCTTTGAGCCCAAGAACAAATTATTGAGGCACCACCCTTAAGGTTGGTATAAATCTTATTGGGTTTGTGTTATTTGGCATATCTATACTGTTTTTGGTACCCAGGAGTCATTAACATCGACCTCGAATGAATCTTTGATTTGGAAAAGTCGAAAAGTTCAAGTTATTCGGATCACACTGATTCCCATCTCGGGTTTTGATCAATAAGTGTTATCTCTCGTATAAATCCGGATCATCATAATCCGGGTGAATCATATCCGGATACTCCCATATACGGACCACTTCACCAAGATACTCCCATATCCGGATCTACTTCACCCGGACCACTCCATATACGGGAACTCCCAAACTCCGGATACCATATCCGGAAATTCCCATAATTCGGACAACGCTTCACCCGAATAACTCCATATCTAGGAATTCCCAAAATCCGGATACCGTATCCGAAAATTCCCATAATCCGGACAACGTTTCACGAGGATAACCCCATATCTGGGAACTCCCAAAATCTGGACAGGTCATATATGGGATTTCTTCTATTCCTTTGTTTCAGCTTTCTTCTGCTACCAAACATGGTCGTACTTAAATTGCAATAACTTTCTCTCCAGGTGTCCCGGGGCCTAATGGATATTGAATCCCAAAAAAGCTGTTTAAGCGTATTTTTTTGGACAATTTTTCATGTTTTTTTTTCTCATACTGGGAATTTTTTGTTCGGCTTGTGTGTTGGGCTATTGTCTTTTTCAGGCCCATTGGGCTTCATATTTATACTTTTCTGGTGTAAGATGGATGGTCAGACTTGATTTTAACGATCTTTTATTTTTCCTCCCAAATTTGGAGTTCTTTTGAATCCGAATTTGAAGCTTAGGATCGGTATTCCTCGAATCAAGGATTCCTAAAAGAGGTCATCCACGGGTATTCACAGAACCAATGTGGAAATCTTTGTTTTCAATTTATCCGGCGCATCAGGTTTTTTGCGTCAAGTTTCCACTCAAAAACGCATTTCGTCATACCTTGCATCACTATCTTTGGATCATTTCTAAGCTATCTCACGATCACATAAGTGCAAAAATAAGATGCTCTGGGCAAAGGCGAAAGAGACGGCAAGGCGTTGATGGTTGAGTTGGCTGCATATATTGGATGGCGAGGAAGAAGAAACACAAGCTCATATATGCTTCATGGGTAAGCACTCTAAAGACGACAACTCCGACAATGACGATCATGGTTTGAGTCACTCATCTGGTTCTGAGGTAAGCTATTTAACTCATATGATCTTAACCGATCAAATGCAAACTATGAGGCTAAAACTGAAAGACTTGACTGACAATTAAAAGTAGAAACACATCTTGTCACCACCTTAGAAGCTCGACTAAACAACAACTATCAGGAACTTATTCAAGTAAATGGTGAAAATGTTGAAAATCTTAATTGGGCTAAAGGTTTACAAAAGGAAAACGAAAAACTTGTTGACCGTAACATTTGTTTGAAAAATCTGTTATCTGAAACGTCAACTAAACTATCAAAGTCAGAGAGCAACAATGAAGAGTTTGAAAATAAACTTGATTTCCTCCTTATACAAAAGAATGATTTGTTTGAAAAGTTAAAAGAACTTGAATTATAGTTTATTAAAAGAGATCATACTGATAAGACTATTCATATAAACAAACTTAAAGAATTCAAGTTCTATCGTTCAAAGGAAGGTTTAGGTTATGACAATCTCAAACGTCTTGAAAAGTCCATCTCTCTCACTTCTACTCTCTACAAGTTTTACTTTTTAAACCTGGGTCCGAAATTTCAAAGTTAGTTTGTGGAGTCACAAATGATTTCTATGCTTAAGGAACTTCCACTTCAAACGTCTATTAAACTTGATGATACTCCTGAACCATCTTCTATGGATTCAGTAGCATCACTTTGCAAGACATATATGATTCCTGAAACTGAAAGACAAATGTTTCAGACAGAAATTCGCAAACTTACTAGTAAACTAGCTGGTCTATGAACTGAAATTTTACAAGAGTGGATCTTAAAATTTGAATTACAAAAGAAATATGGCCTCCTTATTGAAGAAAAGGTTTATCTGTCTGAACCATCTTATACTAGTTCAGAAGCATCATCTTGCAAAGCTTTATTAGGACGTCTTTCTTTGAATAATGATCAAGACATTTTTGCTAAATGAAATCTGGACTCTGCATTTAAAAGTGCGAGTCAGAAAGATTCCATGAATGATTCAAAAATGACATGTTCCCTATCCACCTCAGTTGATAACATTAAATCTCATGAGAAGCGTGAGTTTTCTACATTCATGAACTCTGAAGCTTGTTTTAACGATGACTAGAACAAATATGAGTTTTCTCCAAATCTTCCAAGTTATATAGATTTTTTCCAAAAAAAGGTAAAGCAACAGAGGAACCAGTGACATCTTATACAGGCGAATGTTCCACAAATGCCTCTCAACAAATTCCTATGAACACATCTGTTTCAAAACAAAAATCTAAGAATCGTTCACACAAATAAAGAAAACCTGGTAACTCTAAAGCTCATCACTCTTACTATTCCAGCTCTTCTGACTGCGAATTTAATGATGTTTCATATAATTGTTTCAGCAGAGAAAAAACGTGAAACAAGTATGGGTAGAAAAGAAGTCTAAGCAGATAACCAAGAAGACAAAGTCATTTAATTATTTTTTGCATGTTCGGACAAACAATATTAATCAAGGTGTTTTTCATTCAAGTAGTACTGTTGAACACAGTGTGATGTTTCCTTTAAAACTTTATTCAATGCAGCAGTTGATTCAACTTTCTCATGATAATATTTGTTGTTCTGCGTGTGGTTTGAATGATTTTATTAATTGTAAATTTTCATCTAATTGGTTTGACACATATCATGTCAATAACTCTAAGTTTAATTCCCGTTCACCATCACAAAGACAAGGACCCGTTCACAAATAGGTTCCAAAGTCAAGTGTTGCACCTAACTTTAAAGGGACCATTTTCAAATGGGTACCAAAATCTATTTAATATGTTTTGCAGGTATATCATGTGTGATGATGAATTCAGATCATTTAAACACATGATCAGCCAAATGGTTGTTTTGATGGGGAGTAAAACTTCTAGATAAATTAGTCTAGAACTCGAATTTTAGGGTATTAGCTTCATAGAATATCAGCTATAGACCTGTTCTACATTTGTTTGATTTCTGAAGATATCCATTCAAGACCCGTACTTCAAATATTTGAATTCTGAAAATTTTCTACGCTTCAAAGTATTATTTCTTTAAATCATGATAGGAAGTATTTTCATAGGAACAATGTGTGAGATTGCATGAACTTCTATGGACTACCAGAACCGGTTGCCCTACCCAAGAAGTAATTCCCGGGTGATTGAGGGGTGATGGGTCTTACATCAAAGATGGTGGAGATAACTCATACGGTTAAGTAAATTCATTGTGTTGAATGGTAAAATAGGAATGAGAGTTTGGTTAGAACTAAGGGTTTTATTAAAGGATAGAGGGTGTTAGTACTGAGTTAAAAGAAAAACAAAACTCCGCACCAACCACTTCTAAGTTGGGCAATCACATGTACTGATTGGTTCATCATTCTTTGATAACCAACATTGAAAGAGGCAGTTAGCCCATGCCGACTCTTGATTGAACCCCATATGCTACTCATTTCTTTGTTAATAAAGATGTAAAATCCCAGATTACAACAGATTTGTGTAAGATTGCTCAATTCATCCTCTTTATTATTATTGAATGTAGAAAACCTTACAAGGACACAGTAAACATGTTAATCGACTCTCATAAGCTCTCATCATAACCCTAGACTCCATTATATAGCAGGGTCTATTACAAGGTAAGCCCAAGCCAAAAAGCCCTATTACATTGCAAAATTAATACGAACTATTAAAGGCGTTTCTTTATAAAACATCTACTAACTAGGTTTAAATCTTAGACCTAACAATCTCCCCCTATGTTTTATGAAGAAAGCACCGAAGCATATTCAGATCTTCTCCCCCTTTCTTTCCTTAGAAAACATAGTACTGTTGTCGGTCTGCAAGAATATTCCAAGCTCCCCTTGAATTAAGCTCTTATCTTCACTTTCAGGTTTAACACTAGATTCAATGTGGAAGAAACACCACTGATTGCACCAAATACTACTTTTTTAAAATTGGTAGAAACTCAACACAAGTGTTAACCGCAGAATCTCAGATTCATTCAACTACGGGATAGATAAAGTGTCAGTTATGTGAAGAACCTGTGTAGAATTAGTCAAATAACAGATTATCTGTCTTTGAACCATAATTTGAATAAGCATCTAGCTCAAGAACTTGTTCGGATAAGCACGACCAATAGGGTATCATCAAACAACTTGGTTGACCAAAGAAAAAAACTTTAAACTTTTGAGTGTTGGCAGATAGAAGATCATAATTTCTTAATCAATAACGTCAAACCATAAAGATAATCCTATTTCCAGAATACTTCCAGGAGACTGAATAACCAAACCCGGATCTAATCTTCTTAATCAGATGAATGAATATCGTCATTCAACATTCTAGATCACAACCGAACTTCCAGAGCAGTGAATGGTTGGGAATTATACGCACCTAACAATATCATACACATAGTAACACTGACATATAAAGAAAACTCCAGAATAATGATTGCAGAGAGTCGGGCTTCTGAATAATCCAACCAAATACAGAATCTAATCATCCAGTTCTAGAAACTTTTCAAATCCAGCTCTTCAGATAGTCAATGTTTTAAAACCTGGTTTTTGAGTTGAACCAATGTGGTGTTCGGGTCAACCTGGTTTCAAGAATTTTCTTGTATTTTTCATTTCCCTACATACATATATATAAAACCAAGAATTTGATGTCCACAAGTTTAAACATTAAAAGTAACATAACAACAAGTTTTACATCAATCCAAACATATTAAAAAACACATATAACCATAATTTTTTCATCAATCCGAATACACTTTTTGATGAAAACCGGTTCAACTACCGGTTCAACCTATTTTTTATGAAACCCGATTAGGTCACAACGGGTTACAAATAGCCAAAAACCCGGTCATGGTTCACCCGGTCTCTTTCCCGGGTCCCGGTTCAGCTGGTTTGACTAGCTGGGTCAACCCAGGTTTTAAAACACTGCAGATAGTACAAATTGAAACTTTGACTAAGATTGTCAAACTTTGAACAATTGCTGACGAGCTTGATGAAATAACAGGGCCATTAGAAAAATATCAAAACACACTATGTAGCTTGAGGATGTTTTGAGCATAGACAAATAAGCACCAACTTGTCTAATGATAGCCATAATAAATTTTGTTGTGACATGCGTTAGGCGGAAACCTCAATCTTCAAACCCATTAAGTGAGACAACAAGATGATATCACAAAGTAATGAAAATCATTGGTTTCTCGAAACTGGTAATACGACAGGCTAATAATCAGAATGATGTCGTATACGCATTACGCGAAATCTCTTCGATGAACAGTATCTCCTTCCTTAGACTTAGCATGAGGGCCCCGCTATCACACCCCTATACCCGGACGTGTCAGAACCTGGATGTGTTAATTCTCGATCACTATCGGATTTGGCAATTCCCGATCACTATTGGATGTGTCAAATCTCGGATTTCTCACAATACCCTATCACTATCGGATTTTTTCTCAACATCCGATATTTATCGGATTTTCTTTGATCCGAATTCTATCAGATTTTCTTCTGATTTGAACACTATTAGATTTACTCTCATCCGACGAAACACCCTAACTTATAGACTAATAGGGGATAAGAGAAAGAGTGACATAGGGATCATCTCGGTGGCGAAAGCACTAAAATGTCTTATTAAAGGTTGTTCTTCATTTTTTGCATATTGTGTGGATACCAAAGTGGAAAAGATGAAAATTGAAGAGGTTCGGGTAGCGTGCGATTACCTTGATGTGTTTCCCGATGACCTGCCCGGAGTACCACCGGACTGTTAGTTAGTGTTTCGTATAGATCTCATTCAAATCATGTTTTTTTAACGACACATATTCAAACATAAGTGAAATGAACAAGTTATATAAAATAGTTATTTGATGTGTACTTAGTTTTGAAACTACTTGAACTCACCTTAGCCTTTTTAGCTAATATTATTTTGGTGCTCAGCTTGGTTACCCTCCTTGATACCTAAGCAACTACATAAAGTTTTAAGTATGAGGTAGTTCGGGCTCAAAATAGGTTTAAAATTAGAATTCGTAGAGCTGTCCTATTTTTGGCGCTAATAAATGAATTGTTTCTCTTAGATCTATATATGAAAATGTTTTAAGTCTTTTTCGAGTGGTTCTTTTTGGTATATTAAAAAAGAAATATGTCAAAATTAGTACATTAGGGTACTTGTATTGATATAAGAACTTTATATGGTTGCTTAGGTATCAAGGCGGGTAACCAAGCCGAGCACCAAAAGGATATTAGCTAAAAAGGCTAAGGTGAGTTCAAGTAGTTTCAAAACTAGGTACACATCAAAATAAGTATTTTATATAACTTGTTCATTACACTTACGTTTGAATATGTGTCGTTGATAATGCATGATTTGAATGAGAGTTATGAAATGTGGTTATTTGATGTGTTATATAAAGTACGTTTTTAAGATGAAAACAAGCATGTTAAATTATTATGAGAAACTACGTGGAACATTGTTTTGACGTTTATCTAGCATGCTTTTGACTTAGGTTTGGGTGTAATATATTTTGTATAAATGAGGTTTTGTGAGCTATATGTTTACTCAACGACGTGATGCATCTAGATTCGGATCTGGCGACTTAGGGTCACCCCCTTTGTTGCGTTTGTATTGGGGTCGCTCCCTTTACAATTTGATGGGTTGCTCCTATTTGGTGTTTATGGAGTGCCGTGCACCCTTCGTGCCAGATACTCAACTAATAGGCATAGTGTCTACAAGATACAACGTGCACGTGGTGATTATGCCGAAATTGGCCTAATAGATAAGTGGATTGCTGAGTGGTGATCCTTCACTGATTCCGGTATTTATTGTGGGTCTCTCCCACATGGTGCGGTGTTTATTACCTCATTATAAAAAATATAATCACTCTTTTATATTTTTTTTATTTTGAAAAGTAATATATTAACTTGCATATCACAAGTATTTACCAATTATGCATTATTTGAATTTACGAATTAGTTAAGTTTTTATTAAATGTTTTATGATGTATACTCTTGAACTCACCAGACGTGTAGTCTGATTGTTTTTATTTTTCGATGTGTATCCCATGACTAGAACTAAGTACAAAAGGTAATAATAAGGGTAAGGACAACTAGGACTTCTTAGTGGTGGATGATACGCTATGTGATCTCCCTTTTGTGACGATGATTAGTTACAAATTGTATTTTGGTAGAAATTATGTCGTCATCGTATTTGTAATTAGTCGTATAAATTTAGGTTTTTCCCGTTATGTAGCTTTCGTATAAAATCATTTGGGATATATATATATATATCGGGACGGGTTCATACGAGGACGGTAACAATTTATGAGAATGCGAGGAACTTTTTTCATGTAGAAGATCACATGTGATTTTGCACTAACCGTAGCGGGCAACCTTTTGGGCCACTTAAGTCGCATAGAAAATCGCCCGCATCATTTATGATTTTGTAACAAATTATATATGATTTTGTGCATGAATCGTATGTGATTTTGTACACGAAAATTTTCATGTATAAAAATGATTGACTGAGAATTATCCTCGCATTCTCGTAAGTTGTTACCGTCCTCGCATGAACTTCCCCCCCCCTCTCTCTGTCTCTCTCTCTCTCTATCTCTCTGTCTATATATATATATACATGTTAAAAAATGGCAAAACCAGAATTTACGAACGGGTCATGCCGGATTTTTGCCAGAAATATTAGTCTATAAGTTAGGGTATTTCAGTTAATTAATTTTACGAACGGGTCATGCCGAATTTTTTCCAGAAACATTAGTCTATAAGTTAGGGTGTTTCAATTCCAATTACTATCGGATTTTCAACTATTGGATCTGTCAAGAATAGTCGTTCGAACAATAAAACCTAGAAACTTTGTATTTTGTCAAATAAGCTCAAATTAATCCAAATTTTGAGTAGTAATTGATTCCATACATGCAGTCTAAGATCATGAAATCAAATTAACATCAAAGAATTTCGAAATTGAATCAAATCACCAAGAATTATGATCGATAACTCATTGTTCATCATCAAGAAAGAAAACTTCACTGATTTCATGAAATTCTTCAAATATGTTGCAATTGATTGATCATATTGAAGATAGATTGCTTCGATTTTACTCTGATACCATATGTAAGATTGCTCAATTCATCCTATTTATTATTACTTAATGTAGAAAACCTTACAAGGACACGGTAAACACGTTAATCAACTCTCGTAAGCTCTCATCATAACCCTAGACTCCTTTATATAGTAGGGTCTGTTACAAGGTAAGCCCAAGCCCAAAAGCCCAATTACATCTCAAAATTAATGCGAACTATTAAAGGCTTTTCTTTATAAAATATCTACTAACTAGGTCTAAATCTTAGACCTAACAGGATTTCTCGATAATAATTCTCAAGGAACTAACCGAAAATAGCCCACCAGCATTTAAATCCCAAGACAACATATTAGGATTAACGGATACCGAACAGTTTCCAATTACCTCCCATAAGTGATCAAATTCCTCCGATTACCATCCCGATTGGTCTTTGCCAAGAACAATAGTTTTCCATATTTATCCTATCATCGGTGGTCGTCTTCTTCTAATTTTCTAAAGCGAAGAATCTAGGAAAACGAGAGAAAAACGGATAAGATTCCGTCCAAGTATTGGTCCAAAATATTGTATTAAGACCGTTCCACAACTGTTCTGTACATAGCTCGTCAAAATTAATGTTCAGCAGCCCTAACGAGTTCATTGCTGAGATCATGCTACCCCAGAGACTACAACTGCTTCAGATCCCCTGTTCCGAAGATAAAACACCACTGACTCCATAGATTGATTAATTACTTTCACCCATGATGGTTAAGGTCGCTTCTAAATTTCTAGGCCCACTTTGCGAGAAGGGATAAGTTAGAAGTGAAAATACTTCCAATACTGAGACCTCCTTTCTTGTTTTTAAGCACGGTTCTCCAGTCAATCAAAGCTAATTTTTTGGTATCATCTTTCGATCTTCAAAAGAAATCTCTTCAACGGATCTTTAAAAATAGAGAGATAATAAGATACGATGCTACCAATCACTAATTTGATTAGCTGGAGAATCGTGCTTAGAGACAAGGAAAGTGGAGGTCTCGGTATTGGAAGTATTTTCACTTCTAACTTATCCCTTCTCACAAAGTGGGCCTGGAAATTTAGGCCATAAGTCAATAAATTTTCTTGAAACAAGAAATTATCCAATTTACTACGTTTGGAACCCATTATGTTCGACCAAGTAAATCTTTAGTTTGGAAGGAATTTCGATCAAATCAGAATTGATGAAAAACTCATTGAAATGTCTAGAAACCACTTAACCGAAGTAAGTCCAAATTTTCTCCAAAGGATTGCAAATCAGATTAAGGTCCCTGTTAGTCCTGTTAAAGAATGACAAACACACAAGTAATTGTAGAAGGAAGGTTGAATACAATTATACATAATATTTTCAACTTTTTAAATTTTTATTGACATGAATATCAAAGAACTACACTTAGAAAACAAGATTGTTACGGAAAGAAACAAATTAAATCTATTCTAACAATCTAACACTTAGTAAACAAGAACACAACTTAAATTACAGAGATGTTATGTTACTGGTTGAAAGTTGTTGATTTTAACTTGCACTTAGAATCTCTTGTTGAAAGCTAACCTTGCAAGTGAGGTCTTCTTCTTCTTTTATATTCCCTTGTGCATTAAATGACGAGGACACTTATCAAGATATCATAAGATAACAGTAGTCATTTTCATTGTACACATGAAAAGGACAAATCACTAACACCTCTTTTCTTTGAACTCTTTTGTTGTCACATCAACCTTCAGATGAGGACAAACATACCTTTCAGGTGCTTCAAGGAATGTCTTTATCAAATACTAGGTTGAAAAGATTTTGTCAGATACCTGCCGATTTCTTTGGATCCCCAATCGGCAGGTAGAGATGACCATAAATTTGGCTGCTTTTTAGTTTGGTAAAATCGAAGGTCATATCTTCATTTCTACGATAGTTGATATGTTCCTTAATTTGTAATAAGCTAGTTTTTGATTCGCTAATGGGGTTCAACAAAGAACCCATGATATAAAATATCATTTGATTAAGGAGTGCTTGAGTAGTCATCAACAAATTATCGGTGATCCAACAATCAATTTGATGATGAGGCCGATATTTATATATAATAAAGAAGATAAAAACTTATTAGTGCTTTTGACCATCTCTTTACTCGTTTAGGTTTTTTTTTCACATAGACCATTTTTTTTTGGTTTCAGATTTCTTAAAATATCTAATACGTACAAAACAATTAAATGAAATGAAGTAAAGTATACGAACCATTTACAAGTAAAAGGAAACAAAGATGCTTTCATTTACCAAGGAAAGTAAGTAAGTACATGATGTTAAAAAAATGGCCTTTTGTACATCGTCCTGAGAAAGCACTCGCTTTGATAAGTCTTTGACGTTTGCGTTTTGAGAGGAAGATTTGTCCTTGAGATCGAAGAAGGATGCCTTGAGATCAGCATGAGAAGTAGATAAACCACCGATGGTGGTTTCCATTGAGTTGAGCTTGGAGTACACCTTCTCACCGATTGAGGAGAAATCGTCATGGGGTGCATCCATGCACGAGAAGTAAGCAATATTCATCTTCAAGAGCTCAACGTGTTCCTCCTTTAACCACTTGCTAACTCTTCATTGAGAGTAATCAAGAAATCCATCCGAGTTTGGATGTTTTCCTGAAGAGTAGCATTTTTCTCCAATAGTCGGACACGGTGGCCAACTCCAGCAGTAACTTGACCAAAAGCCTCAAGAAGTAGATTAGAAGAGGATTCCCATTTTTGGGAGAGGGAGGAGGGTTTGGGATAGTTGTATGGGAGATGGAGAGGATTTATAATCAAATAAGGGGATGAAGGAAAATACCTTCGGAGGAGAAGGTTTAGGGGAGTTCGAAGGGGAGGACTTTGGGGACTCCGAAGGTGTGTGTTGGGTGTTGGTTGTTTGCGGGTTGTATTCTTTGGATATGGAGACTTTGGAGGTGGTGGTTGGTGCGACGTGAGCTTCAGAAAAGATTTCTTCGGATATGGGGAGTGTTAGGGAGTTCCTCTCGGAGAAGTTTGTGCAGTGGTCGGCGGTGAAATAGTTCGGGGAGTTTAGGGTGTGGAAGATAGTGGAGAGTCCACCATTGTAGGTTTTGATTTAGAAACCGATGTGTGAGACTGGAACACCTCCGTGAAATCGAGGAGTCCCTCTGATTCGACTGGTTTTGTCTAACCTTCATGAGAAAGTGCAAATACATCGAGATCAGCGATCTTAGGTGTTAGGCGGTGAGGTGGCGAGGATGGTCCTTGGAATTGGGAGAGTTCCAAGAAAAATGTTGATGAGCGTTCAGTGTGGGTCCTTGAAAATACAATTGTGTCCTTTTTAGAGGGCACAGAGTAGGTAGGTGTGGTTAAAACAGATTCTCTTGGTCTGGTAGGGGGAATTTCAACACCCACCAATTTTTGAGAATTGGAGGGTGGCTGGGAGATTTTGACCCTTGAGGTATCCTGAGGCCTCCTAAAGGAGTCATTGGGAGGGATTTTAAAGCTCCTCCTCTTCTTAGAAGGGTGGTCGGCCTAGGTCGATGCCGAAGGTTGTTTTGGTATCGCAGACGTGGAAGCAGGTGCAAAGGTGGATATGGTAGAAGTTTTAGAAGACTTAGATTTCTTCTTTTTCTTAACCACATCCATGGCTCAGGGAGAGGGTTTCGGAGCCTCCGACGTGGCTTGCTCCGAAAGTGGAGGCCTGTGAAGTGTGGCCTTGAAAACACCCCACTCAAGAGCAGGGTTGTTGGCAAAGAGAACCATGCCAGTTCGGAGAGGATGATCTGTCTCTGATGGTTCCTTGTTTAGTACCAATTTTCCGATCTGATGAACTGGAAGATCAAAGGTGATGGAATCAGAGGCATTTACCAGATCGTCGATTTTATCCATGATGATCATGGAGATGAAGCGTTGGTAAGCAACCTAAGATCGGCGGGGATGAAGAAGAACCTTCACCATCTCATCAAAGAGATTCTTGGCATAGCCAATATTCCACTTGAAGATCAGAGCATGATCAAGCTCGGTGATATAGGAGGGAGAGTGATCGTATCCACCCGTCTTCCAGCTAAGACATTGGATAATGTGGGTGAAGAAAAAGCTCGAAACCCACTCAATTTCTTCATTGTAAGAGTTTCTTGACTCTTGGATGTGGATCCTGAATGTAGTTCAGGACCTTGATGATCTCGTCGTGCTCAGTGCCCAAGGGAAAATCATCAGATGGTTTGTAAGACGAAATCGGAAGAATCTGGCGAAGATGGCCACAGTTGAAGACGAAATTAGGATCTGTAGAGGAGAGGACAGATGCACAAACCTGTTGGAGTCCTCGTCGTATGCACATGACATCTAGAAGTTCCCAAGAAGGAAATTATTCATCTAGGCGACTTTGTGAATGCATGATGAAACAGAGATCGTTGCATAAACCAAGAGACCACATTAAACTCCGGTGAGCCGTGTCAACCCCGAATCAAGCAATGTGGTTGCATGGAGGAAACGAGATAGATTCCGTAGTGCAAACATAAGTTGTCTTAACCTTAGAGACCTTAGTGGAAGTAGTAGAAGAAGTCTATGATGAACAAGGAAAATACGTAGCAGGATGTAGGTTTGCAGAGAGAATGAAGTAGATGAAGAAGAACGTGTATGGGCGGTAAAAGAAATAAGGGCTTAGGGTTTTGAGATATATATACAGTTGATTTTTTTTGAGATAAAAGTAATGATGAAAAAGAATGCGAAAGGACATTTTGGTGCTGGAGACAAAAGGTCAGGTGCTAAACCAGCAGAACCAGGATCTGACACAAACGATGTAGGTGACGTCATAGAGATAAGCACGAAAGAAACTTTTTCACCAAGATTGAAGGAGATCGGAGCAAAACCCGGAGGAGAATATCGGAGAGCACAAAACATAGAAATCGAAGATGAACATTGGAGTAGAAAAAATCGTAGGATATTTATGGATCTGAAATAAGAGGAAACAAAATCGAAGAGACAAAAATCAGAGAGATTTTTGTTATCCGAAATCTGAGAGTCAAAAATCGGAGTGAAGAGATTCTAGGATTTTTTTTACCTATATAAACATAACATGCATTGTTATCCGATATGGAAGTTAAACCAGCTTCATCCAATGGATTAATGAAGAGATCGACCAACTAAAAGTCGGTGGGTATGAAGTGAAGCTAAATATCATTCTTGGAGATATGATGCCAAAAGAAATGATATATAATATCAATGTGCATGGATTGGGAGTGGAGAACAAGATTGTTTGCAATGACAATTGCACTTGAGTTATCACACAATATAGGAACTTGAGAGTATATCTTGTCATACTCACGTAGCTGATTCTTCATCCATGAGATTTGGGCACAACAGCTACCATCACCAACATATTCTACTTTAACAGTAGAGGTTGAGACAGCATGTTGTTTCTTACTTGACCAGCTAACAAATTTTCCTCTAAGAAGTTGACAACTTTCAGTAGTACTTTTTCAATCTATCTTTGAGCCTACAAAATCCGAATCCGAATATCTGATGAGATCGAAACATGTGTCTTTGGGATATCAAAGACCCAGATTCAAGGTACCTTTGAAGTACCGGAATATTCGTCTAACCGCAACCAAGTGAGATTCATTGGGATTGGCTTGATAGCGAGGACATAGACAAGTAGCAAACATGATGTTTGGTCCCGATAGATAGTAACGTTGACAGGAACACCATCAGGGTCTGAGTGGAGTTTAAGAGGAGGAGCCCTTGTAGTTTTCATGGGTGTACAAGTATCAAAGTTCAATTTCGTCAAATGGTCTTTAATGTATTTACTTTGACTAATAAAAATATGTTATGGAGATTGTTTGACTTGTAAACCAAGGAAGAAAGTAAGATCTCCCATCATGCTCATTTCATAACGACTTTGCATGAGGGCGGCAAACTCATCAGACATAGACTAACCGGTGGCCCAAAAAATAATAATCAACATAAATTAGAACAAGAATGATATTGACTTCAAAATTTTGGAGGAAGAGGGTGTTGTTTGTTTTACCTCGTACATACTCGTTGTCCAGAAGAAAATCGGAGAGTGTCATACCAGGCACGCATGCTGGTTTTAAGCCATAGAGAGCTTTGTCAAGTCGATACACATAGTCAAAATGAATGGGATCTTCAAAACCAGAAGGTTGTTTCACATAGATTTCTTCAACAAGTTCACCATTGATAAAAACACTTCTCACATCCATTTGGAACACCCGAAAATTCTTGTAAGCAGCATGCGCAAGAAAGTTTTGAATGGCTTCCAAACGAGCAACTAGAGCAAAAAGTCTCATCATAGTCAATTCCTTCTTGTTGACGATACCTTTGAGCAACCCGTCTAGCCTTGTTGTGATCAACAGTACCATCTTTATCCATCGTATTTCTAAATACCCATTTGGTTCCGATAATGGTTTTGTGAGAAGGACGAGGAACCAATCTCCATACTTTGTTTCTCTCAAATTGGGAGAACTCTTCTTGCATAGCCGAGATCTAACGAGGATCGGCTAGAGCTTCACCTATTTGCTTGGGTTTAATGATAGAGAGAAAGTTCACATAGAGACAGAGGTTGCTAATTCCTAGAGATGGCAACAAAACCGAAACCGACGGTGAAAACCGAAACTGACGGTGAAAACCGAAACAGACGGTGAAAACCAAACAATTTGGGTCGGGCTCAGGGACATCTTTATGGGACGGGGTAGGAATCGGGGATGTTATCAAGGATCTTAATGGGGACGGGGACGGGGATGGGGACAATACTCACCGGCCCGGCCCGACCCGACCCGACAATATATATTTATTTATTTATATATTATTTATATTATATATAATAAATATGATATAAATAATATTCAAAAATATAAAATGGGCTAAGTATATACAAGACTTAAATAATATATATTTTTAAAAAAATTGCGTTTTTTCTATTTTGGTTCAGGTTCGATTTAGATTTCGGGTAAAACCAATGGGTAATGGTGATTTATTTGCTTAACGGGCTCCCCAACGGGGATTGGGAAAATCGTGGGGACCCGACGAGGATCCTCGATAAGCTCCCCGATGGGGTTCGACGGGGACGGTTTTCCTTCGGTTTCGAAGACGGTGATACCAATAAGAGGCCCGAACCCTCCCCGTTGCCATTCCTACTGATTCCCCACCGAGGTTGAGCACCAACTTGCTGATCATTGATTATCTGATCAATCGGATGATCCTTTGTCCATTTCAATGCAGGAGGCGCTGAAGGTGGAATGGTGAGAGTGGCGTTGAGGTAGATGGGAAATCGTCTAGAGTTGGGATTGTGTTTAAGGGTTGAGGCTCTTCCTCAGTATGCATAATATCGGTGGAAGGAATGGATGTAGGAGCTGTTTCGAAACGAATGGTGTTATGAGAGGAAGCGGGAAAAAGAGTGGTTAGAGGGATATCACCATTTTTAGAAGATGGTTGGGGTATATTGAGCGAAGAAGGACATGGAGAAGTGCAAGGAATTTCTCCGATATAGGAGGCAATCCACCGATCCAACACCTCTTCATCGCTGGAGAGAGAAGACGATTGGAAGATCATCCAATTTTACATGTATTGACTCATCAATACATTTTCTTCGGAGGTTGAATACCAATATGCTATGGACACCAAAGAATATCCCATGAAAATTTCTTCATCAGCTTTGGAATCGAATTACCTAAGATTGTCCCAACATTCAAAATATAACATACACAACCGAACACATGCAAATAGCCGATGTTGGGTTTTCGGCCATAGAAGACTTCATAGGTTGTTTTGTTGTGTCTCTTGATGATAATTTATTAAAAAGTATCTCCACAGTTATAACATTTCCTATAGATGAAACTTTCTTAGGACTTGAGGATTTAGTCTTGTTTTTTATTTTTGAAGAAACCGTAGAGCTGGTGACACCATTCCCTAGTCTTGGTCCAAGAATATGTTTTTCAGAGGAAGGTATAGGAGGGGTGGAAACTAACTTCGCTTTGATTTTCCTAATTGTAGGATCATGTGTGCCCACGACATATGAAAACACTGCTGACGTGAAACAAACCTATGATGGTCACACGCATAGAGTGTGTAGATCACGAATTAACCAAAATGGTTATAAACCGATAAAAGTTACAAGTTGTAAAGTGTGAATTATTATTCTAGCAGAATAATAATAAAGGTGTGTGAAATATAATTATGTTAATTGTATTATTTAATTATTAAGATAATAATTAAATTAGAATAAAAGCCCAAAGACTTAAAGTAATGTTTATCCATAGTCCAAGAGTTAATTAATTATTAAGTTAATAATTAATTAGTTTAATCTAATTAAACTTAATTAAGCCCATGAGGTTTAATTAAGGCTGGTCCACGATTAATAAGAGAAGTATATAAACCCTCCTTGCCTCATTTAACTCATAACACAATTTAGAAAAACATGAGAGCCAAGGAAATTCTCTCCTCTCCTCTCCTGTCCCTTGATCGTCGACCACCATACACACATACACCAAGAAATTGATTTCTTGGTGTTCTTGGGTAATTCGGGCTAGCAACCGTTCATGATCAGATTCATACTCGCGTGGATACCGCTAGAGGAGATTACCTTGATCTCTTACGCTCCGTGTTAATCAACCACTACAATTATTGAGGTATATTCCTAAACACCATATGGTTTTATTTTTTAATCCTCTAAAGTTGTTAGTAACGGATCCGCATTTCTACGGTTTTCCGGTTATATTGTTTTTGTTGGGTCACCATTGATTTGGTGATGAACCTTCTCTATTAATTGATTGATCTTTTACAGGTTCTTTTTAAGGTCTGAAATATACTTCAAGTTTTGGAAAATCGAAGACTATCCAATCAAGGGTTGTACATCAAAATGTGAAATTTTTGATGTACCAACTAACATTAATATTCAGACCACTTGCCGAATCAAGATGAGGATTGGGTCACCGATGTTGTATTGGGTCACCGATACAAGATGAGGTCACCGACCTAAAAGATGAGGTCACCGACATGGTACACGGAGGTCACCGACATTACATGGAGGTCACCGACATTGCACATGGAGGTCACCGATTTTCATATATGGTCACCGAAAATTGTAGTTGCCTTCCCTTAAGGTTGTGATAACAAGTCACCAATACAAGGATGTACACTTGCCAACACTTAGTGAAAAATGAGGATCACCAAGCAATGTGTACACTTATAAATACCAACCTTATAAGGCACTAACTGATGTGATACATGGTTCCATGTATCACCCAACAATTTTTAGAGATAAGTTCTTATGACACAATAAATGCAAGATACGTGTGCAACAAGAACTTGGGTAGCAAACCTTAAATTCGGACATTCTCTTTTTACTCACCTAAAAAGGATGTTTGTCTTTAAGCTAAAAGGTTTGATGGGACTTAACAGAGCATGAAAAAAATAGATAAAGTTATCTGACATTGCGTGCTACAAAGAATGGTTCATCCATTAACCTAGCACAAAAGGAGTGACATCTTCCTTTGTCCATCATATATACTTCCAGCTAATGAATCCTTGACAATTGTCCACATGCATCCCATGCATGGGCACTATAAAAGGAGATGAGGTCCTTCCCTTAAATCTCACGCTTTCAACAAATCCTCTAAGTGACCATTTGTTTGATTCCGGCAATCCTGTGTGTTTTAACAGTTTTATTTTAGCTTTTTAGTGCATATGTTAAATACTGTTATCATGTGTTTCATGTGTTTAGTTTGTTAGAATAGTGTGTCTATTTTTTTCCGCAACAAACTTCTGTGTGTAAATTTTTAATATTTATATTAAAAAATTTAAAAGAGTAAAATTTTGTGTGTTTGTATTCACCCCCCCCCCCCCCCTTCTACAAACCCTCACTTACATAGCCATCTCTAAACATGGACTAACAAGTGGTATTAAAGCAGTTAGTTTAACTCAATAAACTAGATCTGTGATGGCTACTAATCCTCCATCTATTGAAGGTGCTCTACAAAATCATTTCGCCAGTACATATGATTTAGGCTCTTTAGCCAAACCCCCAAGGTTTAATCCAAATAACTTTGGGTTATGGAAAAGTCGTATGTTACTGTTCTTAGAAGGGATTGATTGTAGGTTTCCTAAGATTCTGTGTGAGGGACCTATCATTCCAAAAATTTGGGCTCGCTTTGGCCCGCTAAAAGATACCGAGGGAAAAGATATAGAACTTGATGACGTTAGGAGTGATGCAACAGGAAGATGTATCATCAAACTACCAAACAAATATAATGAAGATGATAAACGTCTGGTTGCATTAGACACCAAAGTAAAATTAGCTCTAGCATTATCTCTTCCTGATGAAGTATATCATTCCCTTCTAAACCTTTCTACTGCAAAAGAAAGGTGGGACACTTTGAGTATCTTATATGAAGGTACTAAAGAAGTTATGAAATCCAACAAGATTTGTCTTGTTAGAAATGAACTATTCTCCCATGAAAAAGGAGAATCCCTCTGTGTCTATTTTAATCGCTTTAATTGTCTTTTAAATGATCTCAAGGTTCTAGGAAAAGTTTATGATAATGAAGAGGTTCTCTGCAAGTTTATGGACTGCCTCCCAGACTTCTGGGAAACCATATGCACAAAAATAATGCCTTTAACTGCTCTTTATGGAACTCTTCTTCATTATGAACAAACCAAGAACCAAAGAAAATCTCTAATAAAAGACATTAAGTCTTCTTCGGTTGCTTTAATAAGTGATTCTAAATCTTCTTCATGTGTTCCTAGAATCAATATCCCTTTTCTGAATCTTAAAATGAAATTAAGGAAGATTCATCTCATCTATCTGATGCTTACTACAATGCTACTGATGATGAGGGAGAAAAATCCGCCATTGACATACTGTCTGATAGTATGGCAATGATTGTTGGAAACCTTAAAAACAAAATATTTTCTTCCAACCGGTCTAAATTCCAAAGAAAACCTTTTTCTCAAAAACCCTCTTCTGACAAAGCAAATGAAGAATGCTTCAGTTGTGGAAAGAAGGGTCACTTTGCCTCTGAGTGCAGATCCAAACTCATGTCTTCTTCTTCTTCTTCTTCTGGCCATGACTTCTCCAAATCAGCTTCTACGAAGTCTGAAGAGAGAAATAGCCGTTTTTCTAAGGAAAGTCCTGAATCAAAAGAAACCTCTGGATATAAGAAATACAAAGCTAAATATAAGAGGGAAAAGGAAAAGAATCAAAGTAAAGGAAAAACTTTGGTTGCTGAGACTCATTGTTGGGAAGATGAGCAAACCTCTGAAAGTGAGGGTGAATATGTCACTAAGTGCCTTATGGCCAAAATTGATGAGTTGGAAGATATGGAAAAGTCACTCTCCACTACTCTCGTCTCTACTGATGCCTTTGATTTTTTAACTATTGACTTTTGTAACTTAAAGGATCAAAAGAAAAAGGATGACTTGCACATAAAATGTTTAAATGATCAACTTCTATCTTGCTTTTCTAAACTCAAAGACTTTGATAAAATGAAAGTTGATCTAGAAAACCTAAGGTATTTAAATGACAGTCTTTCTGAAGAGAAAACAAAGATCTCAAATACTATTGAAAAGGAACAAGAGGTTCTTTCTAAATGGACTAAATCTTCTAAAAATCTTGAAAAGACTCTTCTAGATCAAAAATATCTTGCAAAGACAAGTCTGGACTTGATATGGAAAAGATGATCCTCAACCTTTTGACCCTTCACTTCCATCATCTGAATGTCAAGGCTTTCCTGCTGGTTCTTCTCCGATGACGATGATGATCTTTTAGATTACTCATCTGAGGATTCCACTTCTGTCCATTCAATAGACTTGTTAGATATGATAAAAGTAGAGTCTAATGCCAAGAAATTTGGAGTTTTTGTAAAAGCTAAAGAATCCTCTCCTGAGCATTCAAAGATTTCAACTCTTCCAAGCTCTTCTTCCTCTTCTCCCAAACCCATTCAAAGACTTTTAAACTCTCTAAGTCTTCATGAGTCAATGTACTCTCATGAGTCATCGAGTGTTCCTGAGTACCCTGCTACAAACAGATTTTCTCCTTTTCAAAAGAAAAATATTTCTAAATCAAATTTTTCATTCAAAAGGAAATCTCAAATAGTTACTGATTTCATCCCTCGATCAGTGAACTTGAAGAAATCTAAAAATCCTGGTAAAGGTATTCTTGGACCAAGACCAGGTGTTGGTCACCCCTCCTTTTCTCAGTCACCAACTTCTGTTCAATATAGTATAGATTTCAAAGGGGCCTTTACCATAAAGAAATGCTACAATTGTGGCAACACTCTCCATCTTGTTAAAGATTGCCCGAGAAATATTGATCTCCGTAGAAACAAAATGCCTTCTAATCCAAAAGGACCCACCTCAAAATGGGTACAAAAAGTCTAAATTTGTTTATGGGTGCAGGTACCAAACAAAGATCATATATGGTACATGGATAGCGGCTGTTCAAGGCACATGACCAGAAACAAATCTCTTCTCTCTAACTTCTCAAAAGAAAAAGGACCCACTATTTCCTTTGGAGGAAATGGGAAAGGTGTCACCAAAGGTTATGGTACCATATCAAATGGAACCATTACTTTCTCTAAAGTAGCTCATGTTGAGGGGCTAATGTACAACTTATTGAGCATCAGCCAAATATGTGATTTGGGATATAAGGTCATGTTTCAACTGTGTGTTTGCTTGGTCTTTGATGTGCAGAATAGAGTTGTACTGGCAGGAACCCGAATGAACGATGTATACATAATCAACATGAAGGAAAATGCCATTGGAGAAGCTATGTGTCTCCTTTCTCAAGAACTAGCCAAACAAAGTTGGTTGTGGCATAAAAGGTTTTCTCATATAAATTTTAAAACCTTGAATAAACTTTCCAACAAAGATCTGGTTGTTGAAATGCCAAAAATAGTTTTTGAGAAAGAAAAGCTGTGTGGAGCATGTGAAAGGAAAACTCACCAAAACTTACTTTAAATCAAAACAATGTTCATCTATCTCTCAACCTCTTCAAATGCTTCACATGGATCTGTGTGGTCCAGTAAGCACACTTAGTCTAGGTGGTGAAAAGTATATGCTAGTAATTGTTGATGAATTCTCTAGATATACTTGGGTGTTCTTTCTAAAACACAAAACTGATGCTGCTAAAGAAATCATCAGGTTTACTAGAAAAATTAAAAATATGAATGGTCAACTGGTGAAGTCTATCAGAAGTGATAATGACACAGAATGCAAAAATGCTGCTCTAGAAGATTTCTTTGACTTAAAAGGAATCTTTCGGAACTTCTCTACCATACGCACTCCTCAAAAAAATGGTGTTGTTGAAAGAAAGAATCGGACGCTGTGTGAAGCTGCAAGATCAATGGTGAGTGAATCCAATTTGCCAACCTATTTTTGGGCTGAAGCAGTTAACACTGCATGCTTTACTCAAAATAGGTCTATAATAGTCAATGGGCATGACAAGACTGCTTATGAAGTTTTCCATCGTCGGAAACCTACAGTCGACTACTTCCATGTATTTGGTTGTGCATGGCACATGCTAAATAATAGGGAACAACTTGGAAAATTTGATCCAAAGTCTGATGATGGAATTTTCATGGGCTACTCTCTCTCCTGAAGAGTCTTCAGAATCTACAACCTCAGAAGACAATGCATAGATGAATCTATGCATGTGAAGTTTGATGAGTTTGAAACATCTTCATTGTCTTGTAATGAAGAAGAACTAAATCTATGGATAAACTCATGTGTTGGTGAAATTCCATCTCCCAAGACAACAACTCTTCTCAGCCTCCCATCAACACCACCTTATCTCCAGAACCCACTATTTCTTCTCCACCTCCTGAAACTGACTCTTCAGGAAAACATACCCATCTAAACACCATATCTCCCACTAACCTACCCTCACCATCTCAAATTCCTACCTCATCTTCTTCTATACCTCCTCCCTTGCCTCCTGCACTAAAATGGAGCATGGATCATCCAATAGATCAAATCATAGGTGATCCTCAAGTTGGTGTAAAACAAGAAGAGGCATCAACAACCTGTGCTTATATGTCAACTTTGTTTCTATTGTTGAGCCTAAGCTGATTAATGAAGCCTTAGCTGATCCTAGCTGGGTAATTGCCATGCAAGAAGAACTCTCACAATTTAAGAGAAGCAAAGTCTGGAAGTTAGTTCCTCGTCCATCTAACAAAACAATTATTGGAACAAAGTGGGTGTTCCAAAACAAGATGGATGAAGAAGGAACTGTCATAAGAAATAAAGCAAGGTTGGTTGCTCAAGGATATCGGCAAGAGAAAGGAATTGACTATGATGAAACTTTTGCTCCTGTTGCCAGATTGGAAGCTATCCGAATATTTCTTGCCCATGCAGCTTACAAGAATTTTCGGGTATTCCAAAGGGATGTCAAAAGTGTCTTCCTAAATGGTGAGCTAGCTGAAGAAGTGTATGTGAAGCTACCACCTGGGTTTGAAGATCCAGTCCATCCATATCATGTGTATCAGCTAGATAAAGCTCTGTATGGACTGAAGCAAGCTCCTCGTGCCTGGTATGATACTCTCTCAGACAATCTTCTTAAAAATGAGTATATACGAGGCAAAGTTGACAACACTCTTTTCTTCAAGAAATCAAAAGGTAATATCATTCTTGTTCAAATCTATGTTGATGATATTATTTTTGGAGCCACCGATGAATCCCCGTGTGATGAGTTTAGCTCCCTCATGCAAAAAAGAGTATGAAATGAGCATGATGGGGGAGTTAACTTTCTTTCTTGGTTTGCAATTAAAACAATCTCTAGAAGGCATTTTCATTAATCAAAGTAAAAACATTAAAGACCTTCTGAAAAAGTTTCAACATGATACTTGCTCTACCATGAAAACTCCTATGGCTCGTCCTCTTAGACTTTATTCTGATCCTAATGGTGTGTCAGTTAATATTACAAATTATAGAGGCATGATAGGATCTCTTCTCTATCTTACTGCAAGTAGACCTGATATAATGTTTGCTACTTGCTTGTGTGCTTGATATCAAGCAAATCCTAAGGAATCACATCTAGCTCCTGTGAAAAGGATTTTTCAGTATCTGAAAGGTACCATAAATCTGGGTCTTTGGTATCCCAAAGACTCAGGTTTCGATCTTATCGGGTATTATGATTCTGATTTTACAAGTTAAAAAATAGACAAAAAAAGTACAACTGGAAGTTGTCAATTGCTTGGTGGAAAGCTTGTGAGCTGGTCAAGTAAGAAACAACATTCGGTGTCTACTTCTACAGCTGAAGCAGAATATGTGGCTGCTGGAAGTTGTTGTGCACAAATATTCTGGATGAAAAATCAGATATGTGATTACAATCAGATTTTCTCAAAGATCCCAATACTGTGTGACAACTTAAGTGCAATAACCATTGCCAACAATCCGGTGCTTCATTCAAGATCTAAGCATATTGATATCAGATATCACTTTATAAGAGATCATGTCTCTAAAGTTGATGTGGAACTATACTTTATTCCCACTGAGTATCAATTAGCTGATCTGTTCACAAAGCCTCTTGATGAAGCAAGTTTCAAGTTCCTCATTGGTGAATTAGGTATGATTAATATAGAATAATATATATATATAATTAAATAAATAAATAAATAAATAAATAAATAAAATTTATATATATATATAGTCGGTGAGGTACTCACCGACGTGGCCTCTCTCTCTCTTACCTCACCGACGCTATCTCTCTCTCTCTCTCTCTCTATATATATATATATATATATATAGGGTTAGGTTCAAATGTGAACTCATTTTTGGTTGTGAACGTGAGGACGAATCTCAGCCACACATCTTCGGTTATGGTGGACGCGATCACGGAGGATTGACGCGATTCATAGGAGGGTGGAGATTATTAAAGGAGGGGAACCAGGTCAAAGCCGCCTTTATTGACCGGATAAGTGGCTGAGATTCGTTCTCACGTTCACAACCAAAAATGAGTTCACATTTGAACTTTCCTCTCTCTCTCACTCTATATATATATATATATATATATATATATAAGTCACTCACCGACGAAACCCTAACCCTAAACCACCCATCGATGTTTTCCATATAAACCATTTTCGACGATCGACTCACCGACGATCGCCTCTCACCACACTCACCGACGTCGTCGCCCACTCACCGACGTCGTCGCCTACTCACCAACGTCGTCACCCCCACTCACAGACGACGTACCACTCACCGATACCCACCATCATCATCTCTAAAACCCTTCGCATTTCTTATCCCTTAAAAGATAACCCTTAGGTTACGAATCTTGGTGACTAAGATTCGTTGAACCTATCCAAAATGACATCATTAACGTCATTAATGTCAGAAGCATGCGCCGATTTCAGCCTAAACCCTTAGAATTCTGACCTTTCAATCACCTCAGTCATCATTGATTTTGAAAATCAAAGTTTCCATCCTCTCATATAAATAACCGTTCCCCCACTTTCTTCTCCTTCTTTATCGCATTCATCTTCTCCACTCTCTCTCAATCTCAAGAACAAACCTGCAACTCTCAAAAAACATCCACGGCGTCTTCCACCAACTCTCATTGAAATCATCCAAAGCTTCTGAGCAACAAACCCTAACCCTTGAATCACTCACTTTCCCTACATGCAACTATTTCAGTCGCATTGGCATTGATGTAGCTTACCCAGAATACAATGAGATTTCCTGGTTTCTTCAAAAGTGTCCTCTACAATATGCTCTTACTGCAAAACCCTTTGATGCTTCTTCTGATCAAATTCTAGCTTCTGTCCTAGGTGAAGATGAACCTGATGTAATCATCGATGTTGAAGATGTACGTACCATTCTCCATCTTCCCTCATATGATACATATGACACCTTCCCCTGGGGAATGAGCACCAACAGGTAGTGTCAACTCTGAACTACCTTGAAGAGAAAAAAGGTCCAAAATTCAAGGGTCCAGGAACCTTGGTAAGGAAAAATATGGGCAATGTCTGGATTTCTTTTTTGCTCATCTTATCTTGTGTCTGAGCAAGAAAACTGGAGGTCCGGATCAAGCACCATCTCAGGTTACCGAGCTGGCTCATGCATTGATATTTCAAAGAAGAATAGATTTTGCAGGCTATTTCTTCAATGAGATGGTCTCATCCTTCTCTACCTATCGACGACCTCAGTTACCTTTCCAACGCCTCTTCTCCATCATCATTAATGCCAAGCTTGAAAAGAAGCTTGAAAAGAGGGAGGATATCAAATATGATCTCCCTCTCCATCAAGTTGGCAGACAACTCATGCAAAAGGGAGTCTGGGCCACCAATAACCCTCTTAGACCTAATATGATTGAGTTTGCAAGAAATGCAACTCTTGCTTGGGGTGAGAATGAACCCATACTTCAGGGACCGATTCCACCCCTCTGAACCACGAGTCACCGATGTGCCCAAATCTCGAAAGAGATCCAAGGCGTCGGGCACATCCACCTCCGCATCCACCGATGCCACGAAGCCCAATGAGCCTTTGGCTTCTACCTAGGCACCGAAATCCCAAAAGTGGAAAAACTTGAAAAGCCCCCCGAGGGCTTCCTCAAAGAAGTCCAAGAGAACCCAAAGGGTCATAACACAAAAGCCACCCACCGACTCCCAAAAGTCGGTGAGTGATGAAAATGTCCTTACTAGACCAAAGAAACATTCAACCTTTCCTAGCTCCTCCATGCTCTCCCAAAAGGACATGGTTGTACACAGGGATATCCCAACTGGGCCTTCATCAACTTTTTCCTTAGTTGATGAAGATGACTTGGAGTCTCCCATCCAAGGCGCCTCTTCACCACCCCTTGAGCTCTCACAGCTCTTTTTCCACATTCCACATTAGAGTGCATCACAACCAGGTGCACTTGATGGAGCATCCCACTTTACTGATTTTTTGTTCTCCAACACTACACCTTGGCCACGTACGTCTCCTGTACATGACAAGGTTGTTGAGGAACCCATTATTGAGGACTCCCCTCATCGACACTCTCCTAAACGTGTCTCCCCCACATCTCCTCACTCTTCGAGGTCCCCCCCAATTAAACCTACAGGTTTGGTGGATTACTCCTCTTCTAGTGATGATGATGATCAGCCACCAAAGCCTCAACCAGCGGCTCCCATGACTTCTCAACAAGGAGATGATAATTATCAAGGCTTTCAATAATTTTTCAAGTGATACTATCCGATGGGTGCAAATTCTGGAAGATCATGCAAATAAAGAGATGGAAAGGATGGCTTCTCTTGTAAATACGACCACCAATCTCTCTACTACTCTAAGGTCTAGCATTGAAGAGTTGTCGGTGACTCACCCAACTCTTATGACATGTTTGGATCTCATGCATCTAGATATCCTTAGTCTTCAGCAAGGGTTACTTACAAGTCAAGAATCAGTGACTTCTTCAATCCAGGAAACTTCAAGAAGATTCTAAGAAGCAAGCCTCCGACATTGCTTCTATCCTTAAAAATCAGGAATCAATTTTGGAGTCACTTGCTTCCCTTTTCTCTAAGGTTGACAAAGTTCTCACCTCTCCTCCAACCATTGAACTCGATATTGGTAATGCAATTTTCACTAATGAAGACAGATTCGTGGTTCAACGAAATGAAAAGAAGTTGGGTGGATTGGGCTCCGATGTCGATCAGATTAAGAAGTTTCTCACTTCAGTTGGTTTCAAGGGATCAACCACTGAGGGGGAGAAAAACAAGAAGGCAGCTGCAACACAACCACCACCACCTACAGTCATCGATGAACCACCGGTCACCGAAGGTGTGGTCACCGAGGTGACCCCTCCCTTGGCCACCGAGGTGACTCCTCACGTGGTCACCAATGTCACTGACCCCCAGGTCACCGAGGTAACTGGAGCAATAATTGAGGGGAGAGTGTCAGTGCTCGATCCCGTTAAGAAACTGAAGAGGAGAAAGAAAAGAAAAAGCTAAAGGAAAGAAGCCTATCTCTGATGAAGAGCAGCGCAAAACAGAAAAGAAGAAAAAGGCCAGATGTCCAGAAGCTGACTCTCTCCGACTTCAACCTGACTCCAGATTCACCGATCCCCTTGGAGTCATTCTTACTGAAGCTGAAAGAGAGAAAGCAATAAGGGCTCAACTTGAGTTTGATCAGACAAATGTATTCAAGTTGGCTCAAGATGATGCTACTCGAGCCATGGTCACCGATGCCCTTCAAGCTCAGAAAGATGAGCTTGAAAATATAAAGAAAAATTCAGAAGCAGTGAAGACAGTTGCCGAAGCCAAGAAAACCAAGGAGGTTGATTGGTTCAAAAGGAGACTCAAAACTCGAAAGGATGACTCAAGATCATCCGCGCCACTATTCACCCTCCAACCAAAAATTCTCCTAAGTTACTTATTACCATAAAAAGAGCTCACACTCTCAACAAAACTTATGAGATAGAATGGTTGGAAGTTCTGGGGATCACCGAATGGTTGGAAATCGGTAATCATGTTTCCAAGAGTAGGAGTAAGTACAAAGATTTTGTGCTTGACACTCTCCCAAAATTCTTCATCAAAATGGTCAAAATCCAAAAGGAACATGATATAGCAGTGACAAGCTTAGAAGGGCAACAGATGTACTTCATTCAGCAAGGCCTTACTGGAGAAGTCATTCCAGCCCCAAGGAACAAGAAAAAAGGGGCACTTTGCCATGCTTCACGAAAGGAACATCAAGATAGATGCTTCGGGTATACATCTCACCATTCCGACTCCAGTTGCGTACCCGGAGCAAACCATGCTTACTGAACCTCAACTTGGGGTGTTCTTTGAAGACATCTTTGGAAACATAGGTTTCTTTAGAGCTTCCGACATTCCAAGGGCTCACTCTGCTTTTCTCACTGCTATCCGGGGTGTGCCTCCTATTGAAGATCACGGAATCCCAAGACTTATCTTGGATGAGCTAAAAAGAAGAGAACCCACCGATCCTTAAATATTCTACTCATAGTATGAACTTCATTAATCCTGTACTCTGTGTGATGTACTATCCTATGTGTTGATTAATAAAAGTTCATACTTTTCTTCATCTTAATTCTTGTTCATACCTTAAAATTTTTTTTCACATACTTATACTGTACATACCCAGTTAAAAAAAACTGAGTAAAAAGAACCCAAAAGAAAAATAGAAAGGGTCAAAAAGTATTTCTTTCTAACATACAGGTATCATCATCAAATAGGGGAGATTGTTGGCTCACCGATGATATGGTAATGAACCTTCTCTATTAATTGATTGATCTTTTACAGGTTCTTTCTAAGGTCTGAAATATACTTCAAGTATTGGAAAATCGAAGACTATCCAATCAAGGGTTGTACAACAAAATGTGGAATTTTTGATGTACCAACTAACATTAATATTCAGACCACTTGCCGAATCAAGATGAAGATTGGGTCACCGATGTTGTATTGGGTCACCGATACATGATGAGGTCACCAACCTAAAAGATGAAGTCACCGACATTGCACATGGAGGTCACCGATTTTCATATATGGTCACCGAAAATTGCAGTTTCCTTCCCTTAAGGTTGTGATAACAAGTCACCAATACAAGGATGTACACTTGCCAACACTTAGTGAAAAATGAGGATCACCAAGCAATGTGTACACTTATAAATACCAACCTTATAGGGCACTAACCGATGTGATACATGGTTCCATGTATCCCCCAACAATTTTCAGAGATAAGTTCTTATGACACAATAAATGCAAGATACGTGTTGCAGCAAGAACTTGGGTAGCAAACCTTAAATTGGGATATTCTCTTTTTACTCACCTAAAAAGGATGTTTGTCTTTAAACTAAAAGGTTTGATGGGACTTCACAAAGCATGAAGAAAAAGAGATAAAGTTATCTGACATTGCGTGCAACAAAGAATGGTTCATCCATTAACCTAGTACAAAGGGAGTGACATCTTCCTTTGTCCATCAGATATACTTCCAGCTAATGAATCCTTGACAGTTGTCCACATGCATCCCATGCATGGGCACTATAAAAGGAGATGAAGTCCTTCCCATAAATCTTACGCTTTCAACAAATCCTCTGAGTGATCATTTGTTTGATTCCGGCAATCCTGTGTGTTTTTACACCTTTTATTTTAGCTTTCTTAGTGCATAAGTTAAATAATGTTATCATGTGTTTCATGTGTTTAGTTTGTTAGAATAGTGTGTCTATTTTTTTTCCGCAACAAACTTCTGTGTGTAAATTTTTAATATTTATATTAAAAATTTAAAAGTGTAAAATTTTGTGTGTTTGTATTCAACCCCCCCCCCCCCCCACTTCTACAAACCCTCATTTTCATAGCCATCTCTAAACATGGACTAACAGTTTTATTTCCCGCTGCATGTTTATGATCCCGGTGAAACCCTACAGTGGTATTAGAGCCACGTTACAATAGCTTTAGAGATTGAATAAATTAAAACGGTTGAAAAACGAGTACCCGGGAACCCCTAATCGTCGATGCTGTCATGCGCCACCGTCGCTGGCGTCGTGTGCGTCGCTGACGTGTGTCGTCGCCGCCGCCTCCGTGCGCCGCCGCCGAGCACCACCACCGTTGACAATTGCTGTCGTGCGGTGTGTCTCCCGGTTGGTTTGGTGACTTTCCGTTTTTGGTTAGATTGAGCTCTTAGGGTTTCTCGATTTAGGCCTTTTTGGGCCTAAAAGGGTTTTTGACCTAGTTTAATTGATTCCTTGGGCTTGTTTATTTATGTTTAAATGGACCCAAGCCCATTTTGTTTTTGGTTGATTGCCATGATGGATTCGATTTAGGCCAAGACCCTTTAATTTTATTGTTGGTAAAAATAAAATGTATTTATTTGTGGGCTTTGTAATTTTAGCGATCTGCGACTCGTTTTATTTCTGATTTCATATGTAATGTAGTAGTTAGGTTATGTTAGCCTATATAGCTTTGTTTTATGTAATCGGAAGACCGAAGAAATCGTATACGGGGTCCCGGAGTCCAGCTCGGTTGCCGGAGCTAGTGGGAGTCAAGTTGCGGTGTCCTTAGGTTTTTGGACTGGAGTTTTCGTGTGGGGTCACGGAAACCTCTTAGCGGAACTAATCGAATCCATATTATGTGTGTTTGCATGGTTGCGTTTGTGGTTTTTTATTTTTCCGTCTTTTAATTGTCTATAATTATATGTTATAATTATTGCGAAATTTTAAATGGAAAAATTATCACGACCGCAATTTTCAGTAACTTGTAGATGTTTTTGAAAATTAATTGATAAGTTATCAAAGTAATACCGATATAATGAGTTTTATAAATTAATTGGTACCGACTCAAAATTGTTTTAAAAACCAATTGAAAACGCTAAATTTAAATGAGATCGGTAAAACCCTTTGTAATCAAAATGTGAGTTTTCGCCACCCATTTAAAACGATTATCAAACACATTACTAGTTGATTTCGGGTGAGTATTGGTGAAGCCGAGTCGGAAAAGTGTGTAGTACGGTAAGGAGCTAACTCACAAGATCGTAACACGTTGTGTATTACCTGCCTGTTATGATAGTCGTGACCCGGACGACCAATTTCTGAGTTGTTACTCAAAATAGAAATTGTGACGTTTTAGTATGGTTAAACTCACTTGAGGTATTTGTACATTGTGTATTGCCCGTTTACAATGATCTTAAGGTGAAGAAGTGAGATTTTACATGTCTTTAATTTTAGAAGAATCTCACGAAGGATCTAAGAGTTGTGACGATCACAATTGGAAGTTGCCTACATAAATAATTGTTTTTCACCATTTGTGAATTGCCGAATCGTGAAAACTAATGAAATATGGATCTTAGCTAAATTTTTTAATTTTAAGGGTTATTCAAAATTTTAAACTAATACTAAAATCGAACTTTATTTTCTGTAGATGTCTGCTAATCAAGAAAACACAAACTCAAACCTCTCCCAGTACATCTTTGAACCCATCCTGAATATAGGAATACTGAATGGACAAAACTTCTTGGAAAGGTTCCAATTATTAAGGATTGCCCTAAGATTCGAAAAGAAGTTCTACATTATCGAGATTCCCCCTCCAAATCTCCTATCTGATGTTAGCCTCCATGACTCTTGAACTTCAAAAGGACCATGAGGAGTTGTCAGCCTAGGAGATTATAAACAACCTGAAGACCACGTTTGGACAACATGTGAGACAAGAAAAGTTTGAAACTTTGCGATCACTACATGCTTGTGTGATGCAGGAAGGGACATTGTTCATTGCCATGTCTTTAAGATAAAAGGGCACATTAACCGATTAGCTCAATTTGGGATACCCTCTTGAACGAGAGTTAAAGGTTGACCTAGTCCTAAGCTTTCTGACCAAATCATATGATAACTTTGTGCTCAACTATCACATGAAAGGCTTAGACGTATCTCTCTCTAAACTGTTGAAAAGGAAAATAACTCCAAAACACAAAGAGGGATAAGAAAGAAAATGGGTTCAAAAGTTGTGACTGGAAAAGGAAAGACGATGACTGGAAGCTCCAGTCGGACCAAAAAGAATGAGGGAAAGATTCCCCTGGACTCAGCTTTTTTTAAAAGAAAGTGTCAAGTTTTAAAGGCAAGGAAGGAGAAGGCTCAAATAGACGGACCTTTAGGTATGTTTACTATCGATTTATTCACTTATGATTATGAATCTTGGGTATTGGATACCTGATGTAGAGCTCACATTTGTGCCTCTTTGCAGGGACTAAAAAGTGAAAAGCAACTGCGACTGGGCCAATTGGAGCTCAAGATGGGCAATGGGACAAGAGTTGATGTTGTGTCTCATGGAAAATATGATATGACCCTTCCAAATGGTCTAATTATGAAACTAAATAATTATCTTTACGTTCCTTAGAAACATTGTTTCAGTTGCATGTTTGTGACAACATGGATTTATGTTTAAATTTCTTGATGATGGATCTATTTTTGCATGTTTGCATGGTGTGTTATATTTTATTGCCAGGCCAGTTAATGACATTTATGAAATAGATATTCATAGTGATATACAAATTGATGTGATATACAAAGTGAATGCTAAAAGACTTAAGCAAGACTTAATTCAAACATATTTGTGGCACTGTCGTCTTGGCCATATAAAGAAGAAACGCATTGCCAAGCTCCAAGTGGACGGGATCTTGGAATCAACTGATGATTCTTTTGATAAATGCGAAGATTTTTTATTAGGAAAGATGACTAAGCGCGAAAGAGAATGTTAGTTGTCGGGAGTGATACATATTGATGTATGTGGGCCCTTCAAGCCAGCCACAAGAACTGGTTGCTACTACTTCGTTACATTTACTGATGATTACAGTAGATATGGATATATTTACCTAATGAAGCACAAGTCTGAAAGCTTTGAAATTTTCAAAGAGTTCCAGAACGAGGTAGAGAACCAACTTGGCAATTAGATAAAATCCTTTCGGTCTGATCGAGGTAGTGAATATATGAGCCATGAATTCCCTGAACATCTTAGCAAGTGTGGGATTGTATCCCAACTAACTCAACCAAGAACACCACAACATAATGGTGTGTCTGAAAGGAGAAACCATACCTTGTTAGATATGGTAAGATCTATGATGAGTCATACCAAGTTGCATAAGAGGTTTTGGGGATATGCTTTTGAAGCAGCCGCCAAAATATTAAACAATGTACCCAACCAAGAAGGTCGACAAGACCCTATATGAGATGTGGACTGGAAGATCCCAAATCTATCTTGCATGAGAGTCTGGGGCTGTGATGCTTACGTTAAGCGATAAGCTTCTTGGAAGCTAGAGCCTAGATCTGGTAAATGCATCTTTGTAGGATACCCCAAGGAGAGTATTGGGTGTTATTTCTACAACCCCAGTGAGAACAAGGTGTTTATTTCACGCAAGGTTGAGTTCCTAAGATATGATTTCTAACAAAGCCAAGCAACGGGGATAGAATAGAACTTGAAGAAGTTCATGGAACACCTGCAGATGCAAGGTTGAGTTCCTAGGAAATGAACCTCAACAAGATGTTGAGGATACCAATGAGAGATAAACGATCCGAAGGTCGGGGAGGATTCGTCAAGAGCCGGATAAATACCTAGGGTTTCTAATTGGCTGTGACGATACGGTTGATGATGAACCGTCAAACTAGGGTAGGCTGTGTCAGGTGCAGAATCTGACAAATGGCATGATGCCATGAAGGCGAACTTCAATCCATGGTGGACAACAAGGTCTGGGATCTAGTAGATGCGCCCAATGGCTGTAAAGTCGTAGGGAGCAAATGGATTTTCAAGAAGAAAACCAACATGCATGGGATCATGCACACATTCAAGGCTAGATTGGTAACAAAGGGTTTCACTCAAACTCATAGTGTAGACTATGATGAAACCTTCCCTCCAGTAGTCATGATCAAATCCATTAGGATTTTGCTTGCTATAGTTGCATGTCATGATTATGAGATATGGCAGATGGATGTCAAAACTGCGTTTCTTAACAAAACGCTAAGCGAGGACGTGCATATGGTACAACCAGAAGGTTTTGAAGATCGCAAGCATCCTAATAGAGTGCGCAAGTTGCTAAGATCCATTTATGGACTAAAGCAAGCGTCTAGGAGTTGGAATCTTCGTTTTGACGAGAAAATCAAAGAATTTGTATTCGTCAAAAACGAAGATGAACCTTGTGTATGTATACAAGAAAGATAGTGGGAGCATTGTTATCTTCCTAGTTTTGTATATTGATGACATACTAATCATTGAAAACGACATCCCGACGCTGAAGAGTGTAAAAACCTGGCTAGGGAAGTGTTTTTCAATGAAAGATCTAGAAGAAGCCGCCTTTATCCTTGGAATAAAGATCTATCGTGATAGATCAAGGTGCTTAATTGGATTAAGCCAAATTACATATATTGACAAGGTCTTGAAACGCTTCAAGATGGAGAGTTCCAAGATGGGAAACTTGCCAATGGTGCATGGTGTACAACTGAGTAAGTCTCAATGTCCTTCATCGAAGGAAGACATAGATCGCATGAAGGGTGTTCCCTATGCTTCAACTATACGATCTATAATGTATGCCATGATAAGTACTAGACCTGATGTATCTTATGCTTTGAGCATGACTAGTAGATACGAGTCGAACCCTGGTGAAGCTCACTGTGTAGTGGTAAAGAATATCCTCAAGTACTTGAGAAGGACTAAGGATATGTTCCTGCTATACGGATACTCAGATGCTAGCTTCCAAACCGACCGTGATGACTTCAGGTCACAATCAGGTTTTTTGTTTACACTCAACGGTGGTGCCGTAAGTTGGAAGAGCTTCAAGCAAAGCACAATAGCAGACTCAACTACAGAGTCAGAATACCTGGTACCTTCGGATACCGAGAAAGAGTTCGTGTGGATGAAGAAAAACATCGCAGACCTAGGAGTAGTTCCTAGCATAGATGGCCCCATCGATATCTACTATGATAACGAGGGTGCCATAACACAAGCAAAGGAACCTAGGTCTCACCAACTGTCTAAACACATTCTAAGGAAATATCACGTCATCCGAGAAATTATCACTCGGGAAGATGTTAAAGATTTGCAAAGTTCGTTCGGAAGATAATCAGACAGATCCTTTCACTAAACCTACGAGTCAGAGTAAGCATGATTGCCACACTAGCTCTATAGGTTTAAGATTTTTGAGTGTTTGAATGGATCTGTTAATTTAGTATAACCTTTTGGAACATTAATCAATGAAATTCTATCTGTTTTGGCATTGGGTATGAGTTATTACATTAATTCCATTGTGTTCTATATTAACATGTTTAAATCCAAAACTATATGATATTGTTTGAAACTGTCCATGGTCAGTTGTCACCGTGGGAGTGGTGATGAAATAAGATCATAGTGAAGTTTGGTTAAGGTCAAGTTGGGCCAGCATGGGATGCGACCAAAGTCACTTGCATTTGTAGGTTCAAGTGTTGGAAGACATGCTTTCAAGATCACTTCATAGATCGGCGTCATTAAGTGAATCTTGAAGATGATAGTTATTCATTTATCCTTTGACCCTGAGATACCTATTGGGACCTCGAGCATAAGGAGTGTTGTACTTTGATATATGTCTAACGTTGCCCTTAACCAGGTGATTATAAGGACAATGTTGGGTGCAATACGAACTATGTAAGAGTCATATGCATGCAATATGGAATTTGATCCTTTCAAGATGAGAGAGAAATCTCTGGGCCCCTCGATAATATTGAATGAGAAATGTATGGCCATACACAAGTAGATTGATTGAATCAATAGTATTTGTTCTCTCATTAAATGTCAGGATCGAGAAATATAATAATTGAACAACCAAGGATGAGCCAAATCTATGCATTGAGTTCAATTTGAGATATCGTGAAACAAAGGGATAAGGAATACATCGATCATAACATTGACTCTGTCAATGAAAAGCTGAAGAGCGTACATTTGTTTGATTTTGGGGGCGGTGGCGCATAGCTAGACACATAACCACTGTCTGTGTTTTATGTGGCATGTGCAAGTGGGAGACTGTAAGATTTTGTGTGCCCACAACATATGAAAACACTGCTGACGTCAAACAAAGCTATGAGGGTCACATGCATAAAGTGTGTAGATACGAATTAACCAAGATGGTTATAAACCGATAAAAATTACAAGTTGTAAAGTGTGAATTATTATTCTAGCAGAATAATAATAATAACGGTGTGTGAAATATAATTATGTTAATCATATTGTTTAATTATTAAGTTAATAATTAAATTAGAATAAAAGCCCAAAGGCTTAAGGTAATGTTTATCTAAAGCCCAAGAGTTAACTAATTATTAAATTAATAATTAATTAATTAGTTTATTCTAATTAAAAGTAATTAAGCCCATGAGGTTTAACTAAGCCTGGTCCACGATTAATAAGAGAAATATATAAACCCTTTTTGCCTCATTTAACTTATAACACAATTTAGAAAAACTTGAAAGCCAAGGAAATTCTCTCATCTCCTCTCCTCTCCTCTCCCTTTATTGTCGACCACCACATACACATACACCAAGAAATCGATTTCTTGGTGTTCTTAAGTAATACGGTCTAGCAACCGTTCGTGATCGGATTCATACTCGCGTGAATACCGCTAGAGGAGATCTACCTTAATCTCTTACGCTCCGTGTTAATCAAACACTAAAATCAATGAGGTATATTCCTAAACACCCTATGGTTGTGTTCTTTAATCCTCTAAAGTTGTTAGTAACGGATCAAAGCTTCTAGGGTTTTCCAGTTATTGTTTTCCAGTGAATCCCTACCCTAATGTTCACAGCTCTAGGAATGAAATCAGTAGGAACTTCTTGAGATTTCGGCTGTTTAGCAAGAGATGTTTTTCTTTTGGAAGAAAGATCAAGGATACAGGAAGCTTCCCCATTTCAGCAGATGAGAACTTTCAACAAATGATCGAGAGTTTCTCTTGAGAATTTTAGAAGGTTTGGGGAAAACTTAGTTAAGCATCTCATGAATGGGTTTGACAACCTCATTTAAGTCGTAGGCTTTGGATGTCTCAGGAGTCTCCGGTCCCTTTGCTTTCAGAAAGGTACCGAATTTCAAAGTTTCTGAATGTTCGGTGGATTTCAGAGAGACAGAGTCATTAGACTCAATATTGGAGAATTCAAAAGAGGTAGAACATATGATTTGAGAGGATCAAGCAAGAGGAAGAGATGGGTCAAGATCCATCTTCCCAAAATACCAAGACCTGTTTTGCTATCACAAGACGATTGGTCCTAAAGGATCTTTTCTAGATTTTTCGAAGAGCTGGTCCATTTGAGTAAAACTTCTTGTTCTTTCTTTAGTTTGCTGAAAATATTATTCTTCTCTTTAGATAGAATGCGAGTAATGTATTTAAGATTTTCAAGGTTATCTTTGATTTTATCAAAATCCTTTAGTTTAGAGAAATGCATTTGAAGTTGATCATTTAAAGATTTTATTTGTAAATCAATCTTTTTTTAATTCTTTTATAGAAATCAACACTCAATGAGTCAAAGGCATTAATCTTTTGATCATCAGAGAGAGAGAAACATGGATGTACCTGGGGTATCTTTCCAGATGATGATCCTTTTGTTGAGACTAGAGTTGTTGAGTAAGCCAGTCTTTCAAGTTCCTCCGGTCCACTAATTTTAGCCATCAGGCACTTAGTGACGACCTCAGTATCGCTTTCGGAAGTAGGCTCATCCACCCAGTCATGAGAATCAGCTACTAGTCCCTTTCCTTTTCAAAGGATACTCTCATTTCTCTCGTTTTCTCTATTGTATTTTGCCTTATATTTCTCACACAGGGCACGATCACTCTTTAGAGAGGAAAAGTTATGATTCTTACGAGGATATCGGCTCGTCCTATCGGCAGGTTATGAACTTCCGATTTAGAGGAGTCACAGCCGATGGGAGCACCCAATTTGTATTTAGGAGGAAGTTTAGATCTGCACTCGGAGGCAAAGTGCCCTTTCTTGCCACAGTTGTAGCATTCATCACTTGCCTTATCGGAGGAAAAAGATTTTTGGAAAGATGATGTTTTTCTTCCAAACTCAGAACGGTTTGAAGAAAAGCATCTATTTTTAGATTGCCAGCCATCATAGTCATACTATCGGAGAGTAGTCGATTACTTACTCCTCACCTTCATCATCGGCATCACTTACATATCATTCTGAAAGATGAGTGGAATCTTCTTTAGTCTCATTATTGTCCTGAAGATGGATAAGTAATTATAGGAACACATGAGGATTTCTAATTCTAGGAACACACGAAGATTTCATAGATACAGCTACTAAACCTACAGAAGAGCATTTAATGTCATTGATGACAAATTTCGTTGGATTTTTGTCTGCTTATAATCGTGTAAAGAACCGTACAGAGCAGTCAGAGGCATATAATCAAGATCTTTGGTTTTTTTAATACAAGTACAAATATTCTCCCAAAATTCTTGTGGACGGTCCATAAATATTCATAGAACCTCTTCATTGTCATACACCTTTCCTAACAGTTTAAGCTCATTTAAGAGGTTGTTAAAATGGTTATAGTAGTTAGACAAAGATTCTTACTTTTCATAATTGAAAAATTCATAGTTTTTCACTAAAAGCAATTTTCTTGACTTTCTTGACTTCAACAGTCCTTTCATAGAGAACACACAGAGTGGTCCACATCTCTTTAGCAGTGCAAATATTTACAAGAGAGTGAAAAACTTCATCAGGAGGAGATACAACTGTTAGGTTTTAACTAAATCTACTACCATATGATCTAGGCACTGGAATCATATTAATATTTTACCATCTATGGCAATATCAAACAAACAACCTAAAAGGATTCATATTTTCTTGATAATTAACTACAAAAGAATAAATCAAGAAACACCTACTTGTTTTGTGACTGTCAAAAATCACAATGGTGATTCAAACTCTTTGATCTTGCTCCTTGGATGTCAATAACTAATAGTATGAATCCCTCTTGTGGCTCACACTTAGGAACACCAAATACCAACACTGCAAGAAGAGGCTTAAACCCTAAACCCCTTGTTGGGGTTTAGGATTTGGGAGAGAGGGAGAGGGGAGAAATCGACGGCCACAAGAGAGAAGGAAAAGATGTTAGGGTTTGATCCCTACGGACAGTGTTGGAGCACACCAAAGCATAACAGAATTGTATAGCAAAACTCTATGTATCTTTGTTTGAAGAACATAAAATGTTATCATCTAAAAATTACTCTGACTTAATCCATGAAATAATCTTTTGAGTGCGGGTTGTTCCAATACTTAAATCACTATTAAGTACTCATGAGTTTTAGTTGCATTCTCTATGCTTTTACTACTCCATGACAGTCTTGAATCACTACTTAAGTCCAGGAGTATCACTGACTGTGGAGGTTTAAGTAAATTAATACTCAGGAAGTTGGTTCTAAACATGAAAAACGAAAACCGATAACAAATTAAATGTAAATGGACGCAATCCAGCATATATTATAATCTCCATATAATAATCTCCAAATCAAATACAATTTATTACGTTTTGATATATCAAACTAACAACTAAAACATTTAAGGTATATTGATAATTCTAACACCTATGGCTTCAGTATGATACTCATGCTTGGGTCGAGTTAATGCTTTCGTGAAAGGATCCGTCGGATTCTCTTCAGTCAGCACTCTAATCACCACGATCTGTTTTTCCGAAACTTTGTGTCGCACAAGGTGATACTTCCTCTCTATGTGCTTTGACTTCCCATGGTATTTAGGTTCTTTAGTCAATGCGACTGAATCTTCGTTGTCACAGAAGATTTCAATGGGTTCACTGATGCTTGGTACAATGCCCAGATCACCTATGAAATTCTTCAACCATGCAGCCTTTTTCGCTGCTTCACTAGCTGCGATATATTCTAATTCACACATGGAGTCGGCCACCGTGTTTTGTTTGGAACTTTTCAAAGTCACGGCCCCACCATTCAACAAGAACCCCCATCCTGATTGCGAGCGGGAATCATCCCGATCTATCTGGAAACTCGCATCAGTATAACTTGTTACTCGTAACTCATCTTTTCCACCATAGACCAAGAACACATCTTTTGTCCTTCGAAGATACTTAAAAATGTTCTTTACAGCCGTCTAATTACTTTCACCTGGATTCCTTTGATATCTACTCATCATGCTTAAAGCAAATGAGACATCAGGTGTAGTACATGTCATGGCATACATCATCGATCCTATAGCAGATGCATATGGTATTCGACTCATCCTGTCTAGTTCTTCACTAGTGTTGGGACATTGATCTTTACTCAATCTTATGTCATATTGCATGGGCAAATACCCTTTCTTGGATTCACTCATATTGAATCTTTTTAATATCTTATCCAAGTATGTACTTTGGCTAAGTCCAATTAAACGCCTGTTTCTGTCTCGATAAATTCTTATTCCAAGTATGTATGTTGCATTTCCTAAATCTTTCATAGTGAAACATCTCCCGAGCCAGACCTTTACGTCTTGCAACATCGGAATATCGTTTCCTATGAGTAGTATGTCATCAACATACAGGTACAGAAATACGACATTACTCCCACTAGCCTTAAGATATACGTAGGACTCATCTTCGCTTCGAGAAAATCCTAACTCCTTGATCTTTTCATGAAAACAAAGATTCCAACTATGAGACGCTTGTTTAAGTCCATAAATGGATCTTTCAAGCTTACACACCTTATCTGGATACTCGGTACGTACAAAACGTTCAGGTTGTGCCATATACACATCCTCATCAAAATTCCCATTAAGGAAAGCGGTTTTTACATCCATTTGCCATACTTCATAGTCATGAAATGCAGCTATGGCAAGCAATATCCTGATAGACTTAATCTTTGTCACTGGTGAGAAGATTTCATCATAATCAATCCCTTTAGTTTGAGTGTAACCTTTCGCAACCAGTCTAGCCTTGAATGTGTGCACATTCCCATCCATGTCGGTCTTCTTTTTAAGGATCCACTTACACATAACTGTCTTGCGACCTGGTGTATGATCAACCAATTTCCAAACTTGGTTATCGAACATAGATTGAATCTCGCTCTCCATGGTCTCTTTCCCCTTGGCAGCCTCAGGGCCTGCTAAAGCTTCTTCGTAGTCGGATGGTTCATCCGTACTATCAAATGTTTTATCATTGATTAGTGTCTCTCCTTCCTTTGTAATATGAAAACCATAATAAAACTCAGGAGGTTGACTAACTCTACTAGTTTTGCAAAGAGGTGGTGGAGGTATGTTAGTTTCCTTAATTGGTGATTCAACCTCATGTTGAGTGCTAGTGTCAACTATGGCCTCATTATTGGTTGTTTCTTGAATTTCTTCAAGATCAATATTTCTCCCACTATCCTCTTTGGAAATGAGCTCCCTTTCTTGGAAGACTCCCCTTCGAGCTACAAACACTTTGTTCTCAGAAGGTTTGTAAAATATATATCCAAAGGATTTGTAGGGTTAACTAATTAAATGACACTTCTCAGCTCTAGTTTCTAGTTTGTCGTTAGTTTTGCACCGAACAAAGACTTCACAACCCAAACCTTTGCGCTGAACGGTCCACATACATCTACGTAGATTAAGTTCAACAGATCCTTACCCCTTTCCATTGTCCTTTGAAATATTCTTTTGTCATCTTTCCAATTAAGAAAGACTCGCATTCATCATTCGACTCCAAGTCAAATGATTTCAAGATCCCGTCCGATTGGAGCTTGGCGATGCATTTCTTGTTTTTGTGGCCAAGACATTGATGCCACAACGACAATTTATCCAATTCACTATTGGAGGAGCCAACATTTAGAGTTAATTTATTATTATTTCTACCAACACAAATCATGTTTTCATACACACCATTACAAGGATAAGCTTTAAATTAAAAACAACCATGTTTATAAACCAAAATGCAACCGTTATTATTATCAAATTGAAATTCAAAACCATCCTTGTACAATGCATGAAAAGAAATAATGTTTCGAGCCATTTCTAGCGAGTAGCAACAATCTAATAACTTTATTGAAAAACCACAAGTAAGCACGAGCTCAAAATCTCCAGTCTTGGTAATAGCGGCAGTCGTTCTGTTTCCCATGATCAGATTTAGCTCCCCATGCTTCAATGTGCTACTTCCCTTTAGTCCCATGAGTTAGAAATCGAAGTACCATGGAGTTCAAAAATGCCAGAGGTGCCACACCCTTTCACCTTGTTCATTTTCAAATCCTCCAGATTTTTTGGGCAGCTTCTCTTCTAATGGCCATTTTCTTGACAGTAAAAGCATACGGCCTCTTTAGGGTCACTTATTGGTGCTATGTTAGAAGAATCACCTTTTCTCTTAAGGCCTTGGTTGCGAGGAACAACTTTAGCCTTTCCCTTCCCTTTGGGATGAGAAACTTTCTTCTTCGCATAGCCACCTTCCCTAATAGCTAGGACGGGATGAGTTGAATTAGCAATTTGAGTCTTACCGATACTTGCTTCAGCAAATCTCAACATTCCATGGAGCTCCATCAAGGTCTTATCCATATTGTTCATATTGAAAGTTAACTATGAACTGCTTATAGGCCCCACTAAGAGAGTTTAGCACCATGTCAATGGCAAGCTCTCTTGGGAAATCGACACCTAGATTTCCCAACTTGTCAATATACGCTTTCATCTTTTGCACATGCACACACACAGAGGCACCGTCTTGTTGCTTACATTCCATAAGTGATTTTACGACTTGGAACCTTTCTTGCCTTGCTTGCTCCCGAAACATTTCACGAAGTTTTTCATTTAGTTCAAACACCCCAATGTTCTCGAAACTCTTTTGATGTTCCGGGGACATGGACGCCAACATGAGACATGCGACTATTGTGGATTCCGCATATTGCTTGTTATATTCAGTTACTGCTTCAGAGCTTGCATCATCATCGAGTATAGGAAGATCCTGGTAGAGCAAATACTCTTTGTCTTCGTACCTCAAAGCAATTCTCAAGGCACGAATCCAATCCAAGTAGTTTGGCCAATCAGCTAATATTTACTTAGAATAGAGAGTAACGTAAGATTGGATGTTGAGTGAGGAGGAGGAGGAAGATTTTCAGCCATCTGTAGATATAGTTTTAGTTAGTTTGATATTTAACCCTTAAAACTAATTACTCATAACAAAAATTATTTAGCAAGGCTAGGATCCATATTTTAGTTAGTTTTATGTTTTTTTAGCGTTTTCTATTGAACCTCCCTCTATATATATATATATATAGAGAGAGAGAGAGAGAGAGGAGAGAGAGAGAGAGAGAGAGGGAGGTTCAGGAGAAAACAATAAAAAAAAGAAAATTGAAGAACACCCTGAGAATCCGCCATCTGGACGGTATTTTTTTTCTATGCATCAATGCATAAATATGCATTAGTGCATATGCACAGATGCAGTGATTGGAGCTCATTTTTTCTATGCATCAATGCATAAATATGCAGTAATGCATATGCACAAATGCATGTTACTAGATGGCGGCCTCCCAAGGTGTTTTTCAGTTTTCTCTTTTTTAGTATTTTCTCCTGAACCTCCATATATATATATATGTATATATATATATAAGGTAAGAGAATATGTAAGATTATCTTTTCAATATTTGCCAAAACTCAATTTTGTGTATTTTAGGCAAGTTAGGAAACTAGCCAAATTCAATTAGGGTATTTAAGGCATGTTAGGAAACTAGCCAGAAAATCAATTAAAGTTTAACTTTACATAAAAAAATCGACTACCCTATACTCTTTAGGGATTTCGATTAAACTTGTTTTAAACAAAACTTGGTTGTTAATTATACAAAACTTTTTGTGTAAGTTAAAAACCCTAGTTTCCAAAAAATAGATTTTGAGGTTATGACCATGAAACCCTAACTTAGGGATTAAGCAATCCAATGGCCACAAAAAAATTTGAAATCGATTTTGCAACCTCAAACCCTAAAATCGAAAAACCCTAAACCATTACAAACAGTTTTGCAAATCAAATTGAAACTACTTTTGAGCTAATATCTAAGAACTATGGCTTTGATACCGCTGTTAGGTTTTAACTAAATCTACTACCACATGATCTAGGCGATGGAAGCATACTAAAATTTTACCATCTATGGAAATATCAAACTAACAACCTACAAGGATTCAGATGTTCTAGATAATTAACTACAAAAGAATAAATCAAGAAACACCTACTTGTTTAGTGATTGTCGAAAATCACAATGGTGATTCAAACTCTTTGATCTAGCTCCTTGGATGTTAAGGACCAACAGTATAAATCCCTCTAGTGGCTTACACTTAGGAACACCAAATACCAACAATGCAAGAAGAGGCTTAAACCCTAAGCCCCTTGTTGGGGTTTACGATTCGGGAGAAAGGGAGAGGGAAGAGATCGATGGCCACAAGAGAGAGGGAAAAGATGTTAGGGTTTGATCCCTAGCAGTCAATTTATAATCCCTCTCAGCTTCTTGACTAAGTTATCTCCTATTATACAACTAACCCCTTGAACTGATAAGCTTGTTAAAACAAATTTAATCAATTATCATTCAGTCCCTGTACTTTATATAATTAATCTAATTAATTAAATTTTAGCTTCTAATCAATTTATCATCAAATGACAAATTAATAAACTAATTTTTTTTTTTAATCTTCTGATTGTTTGTTTGGGTCTTAAGGGCAACCCAAAAGGACCCTGCTATTATTTAGAACTATTTCCAATAGTTAGTGACTCTGGACACTATATCCAACAACAACTATGATAGATTTGACTTTAGTGTCCAAGGATACAAGACATTTATCATCTTCACTATATTGTTTAGGACTTTTAGTCAGATATTTTCTTTTAGTCTCGGATATCTCCTGATTTGAGGATTCAATGGTTTCATCTTCATTATTTTTCTTGTTTCCATATCAAACCCATATTCTTGGAACAATGGATCCTTCACTAAAAATGGTGGGATATCTGTTGTCAACCCCTTCCAAGAAAATTACCATACGACTTTTCGACAGAGCAAAGTTGTTGGGGTTTAACTTTGGTGGTTTGGCTATAGAGACATTGTCGTATGAACCAATGAAGGGGTTTTGCATAGCAGACCCAAAATTTGAAGAAGAAGAGGTTGCCATTACAGATCAAGTTTATTATGTTAAACTAATCTGCTATCATAACACTTGTTAGTCCCTTTAAAGAATGGCAAACACACAAATAGTTGTAGAAAGGGGTTGAATACAACTACACACAATATCAAAGAACTACACTTAGAAAACAAGATTGTTGCAGAAAAGAACAGATTATATCTATTCTAACAATCTAACACTTAGTAAACAAGAACACAACTTAAGTCACAAAGATGTTATGCTATTAGTTGAAAGCTGTCGATTTTAGCTTGCACTTAGAATCTCTTGCTGAAAGCGTAACCTTGCAAGTGAGGTCTTCTTCTCCTTTACAGTCCCTTGTGCAGTAAATGATGGGGACACTTCTCAAGATATCATAAGATAACAGGGTTGACTTTGAACAAAAGGATAAGTCCTTTTCATTGTACACATGAAAAGGATATGTCACTAACACTCTTTTCTTTGAACTCTTTTGTTGTCACATCAACCTTCATATAAGGACAAACATATCTTTCAGGTGCTTCAGGGAATGTCTTTATAAAATACTAGGTTGAAAAGATTTTTTCAGATAAAGTGTTGAGAAAAGGATCTCAATTTCTTTGGAGCCCAAATCGGTAGGTAGAGGTGACTATAAAATTGGCTGCTTTTTAGTCTGGTAATTCGGAGGTCATATCTTCAGTTCCAGAATAGTAAATATGTTTCTTTTGAAATCAACTAGTCTTCAATTCGTTGAACTTGTTAATATAACCGAACTTTTACAAAGAGCCCAAGATAGAAAATATCATTTGATTAAGGATCGATTGAGGGTCATCAACAAATTATCGATGACCCAACAGTCCCCCATAACAATCAAAACCCCCAACCACGAAGCAACAGATGAAGTAAGGATTTCCATGACGTTCTCTTTTTGAATTGATAATGAGGGGCATAAACATAAGTACAAAAATTTTCGTTTTTAGGGATCCAAGTGCCAAAAAACACCACACCGACTTCACTGTTGAGATCCCATGTGCCGAAGATAAACCACCACTAACTCCATAGATTGACTTAATGCTTTCGCCCATGAGGAATTAAGGTCACACCTAAATTTCCAGGTCTAGTTTGCAACAGGGTTGCCCATGGGTTGGGTTGGACGGGTTGAAGGCATTTGAACAACCCAACCTAATGTTTGCGGTTTGAAAAATCTCAACCCAACCAAACCCATGTGAAACTACAAACCAACCAAAATCGTGCGGGTTGGTCTGGTTGATCAATTTGAAGCTTTGATCCATCATTTTACGATTTCACTAAGCTTTTTGTTCAAAGAAAGTAAAATTAAAATGAGAATATATAAAAAATCTAACAAACTCTAAAAAAGTTGAAAATCCATGGAAATAAGAAAGTAAAATTACGGTTGAAATTGTAATATATTTTTGAATACACCTAATTAGAGCTGGTTTAATGTACATATATTAATTAAACACTTAACAATCATAATAAATCCATAGTATATAAAGGCATCGGGTTTATCAGGTTGGGTTGGTTTCAAATTATCCCAACCCGATTCCAACCCAATAGATGTGGTTTGGACAATTTTTCTATCGACTATGTATCGGGTTACCTCAAGTTAAGATTTTTTGGGTTTTTTTGGGTTTTTTCGGGTTGGGTTGGTCGGTATTTTCAGGACCCCTAGTTTGCAAGAAAGAATAAGTTAGAAGCAAAAGTACTTCCAATACCGAGACCCCCGTTTTCCTTGTCTGTAAGCACGGTTCTCTAGTTAATCCAAGCATATTTTTGGTATCATCTTCCGATCCCCAAAAGAAATGTCTTCTAAGTTTCTACAAGGAGCTGATCGCCATCTTAAAAGGTTTAAAAATTGAGAGATAATAAGATGTGATGCTACAAAGCTCTACTTGAGTCAACACCCGTCTCCTTCCAAACGAAATAGTTTTAACCTTCCATCTATTTAGTCTTTTTTTGGAACCTCTCTATTTAGGGTTTTTTTTTATTATAAAGACACAAGTTTCTTGTATTGTATGAATCTGATTTGTGATTTAGGTTCTTGTATTGTATGAATCTGATTTGTAGAAAGAAATATGTGTTTGTTCTTGCTCTTTTCAAGTTCATCAACGTCTGACTTCTGTTTTGACCCCTGTTTTGGCACAATTGGTGGTGGTCAGTGGTGTTTAATGGTGGTGGTGGGTGGTGGTCATTGGGTTGAGAAAAAAAGATGGAGAGGAAGATCAAGATTGGTAAAGGAAGACTCATTTGGCCCTCATACTAGGGGCATGTAATAGAGTTAACAGCTTATAAATAAATGATGTTAGTTGAATGCATCAATCTCTAATAAAAACATAAAATAAGAATTGTTGTGTACAAGCTGGTGACTATTAAGATAAACGTTTTAGTGTGGAGGTTGGGTTTGAATAAAACACCCACCAGGGATAATCTCGAAAAAAGGGGAATTCATGTGCGTTCTACTCTAGCCCAATTTGTGTAGAGAAGATTGAATATGTGGATCATTTTTTTTTATTGTCAGTTGGCTCGAGATATATGGAGGAATGTAGGTCGTTGGTGGAACATTGATATACCTGGCAGCTTTAATATTTCAAGTTGGAAGGATTGGACGGAGTCCTCAAGTTTGAAGAAAGGGGAGGTAGATTGCCTAGAAGCTATCTTGTACACAACTTTGTGATCAATATATTATTTCCGTAATGGGACGATTTTTGGACCAACAAAAACTAAAAAGGCGGTGTTATGGGATAGTATAGTTACAACTTACACATTCGTTCATCTAGATGCAAAATAGAAGTAGGAGGTGGAATTAGGGGTTAGCATCGGAACCGGGTACCCGCCTTTGGAACCAGAACAGCTTCGGAACTACTGGTTCCGGAACCGAAACCGTTGTGATTGGTTACGGTTCCTAAAATACGGAACCGATTAGGATCGGTTCCAGTTCCGATTCTCTTTTTTTGGAACTATTACCTGTTGGGTACCCACTACACGTCACTTTTAAATAATAAATATTTTATATATTTATAAATAATAAATAAAAACTCAAACTTTATAGTTTGTTTATGTAATAATTAGTTTTTATCGGATTAATTTTGACCATTTGTTGTATTTATTACTTTAAGTCGGTATTTTGTAGTTTATAATTACATTTCAATGGTATGCAATGTAAAAAATTTAAAAAAACAAGTTGATGCCCGGTACCGGAACCGGTTCCCATCGGTTCCGGTTGCGGTTCCAAAATATAAGGAACCGATATTAGCTGTTCCGGTTCCGGATTTCCAGGAACCACCGGTTCCAGTTCCATGAAAATGGTCGGGTATCTGGTTATGCTCACCCCTAGGTGGAACATTAATTGGGTAGAGTGGTTACAAAATTCCTTACTTGCTATTTCTGTAATGCGACTGTTTTCTAGCTCCTTGCTAGTCTTAATAAAATCGCTTACATTCAAAAAAGAAAAAAAAACACATGGACCAAATTTGTATTTTACTTTTTAAAAAATACATATAAATTAAGGCAAAGAAATGTTGTTAAAGGGTCTAGGGTGGTACTTAAATGTGTAATAAATATGTCACACTTAAAAACTATGACTTGTATTATGTTTATTGATTGTAAGTTCATTTATTTTATGAATTTGTTTATTTTCTAAAAGTTATTTCAAGTAAGATTTTAGTATGTTATAGAATTCTTTTTTTCTCAATTTCTCAATTAGATACGTTTATTGAGGATAACGTGATCAATAATGATATTTGAGTTGTACAAAATAATCAAAACATTACTAAAACGAAATACTTTTATCTACGGACATTTTTCTGGAAAATTTGTTATGAAAGGATGATTCCTCACAAAATCGTCATAAAATTGGGTGGGTAATTCAAATTAGTGACAGATTACCCAGAGATTTTCTAGGTGATCCGTTGGTATTTTCTCGAAAAACATCGGATTTTACCGAATCACTAGTCACTACAACAAAAATGACTTTATAGGACGCCTAAAATTAAAAAACGTCCTAAAAGAATACTTTATAGGACACTTAATTTATAGGACCAAACCAAAAAGTGTCATATCTAAAAGCGTTACAATAAGTTTATAGGACGGTTTTAGGCGTCTTAACAAGTTTATTTACGACGTTTTAAATAAAGTGTCATATTAGCTATTTTATAGGACACTTTTAAAAGTGTCCTATAAAATATGGATTTATAGGACACTTTTGACACTTTTCAAAAGTGTCCTATTAAATAGCTAATAGGACACTTTATTTTAAAATCGTCGTCAAAACTTGTTGAAACGCCTAAAGGCGTCCTATAAAGTTATTGTAACGCTTATAGATAGGACATTTTATGATTTGGTCCTATAAACTTGTGTCCTATAAAGTATTATTTTAGAACACTTTTTCATTTTAGGCGTCCTATAAAATCACTTTTGTTGTAGTGAGTATTTTCTGGATGATCCATGGGTGATTACCGACGAAGATTTCCCTGGATAATTTTTTCTAGGTGAAAGTTATCTGTTTTGTAGTGAAATTAGAACGCATTTAAGGAGTCATTATAATAAAAAATGATATTTAAAGATAATAATTGTGTTATTCTTTTGAAAATCCATAAAATTATGAAAATCTTGAGAACATGTGTATCATATGTTATTAAATATATAGTTTTTCATCTAAGACTAAAGGGGTGTTCAGGATTGTTTATAAAAACAACTTATTGACTTATACTGGTGTGGAACCGATAATAAGCATTTTTGAGTGTTTGAATCAGAAAAAAGTGCTTATACTTGTGGGGTACCAGTGATAAGGAATTTTGAAGAAGTTAGAAACTTCTAACTTAGCGAAAACAATTTATGACTTTTAGAAACCAATTCCAATTAACCCTCGCAGAGTTTTCTTCTTTGATTGCATAAACTATATTAACCCTCACAATGTCTTCTTCTTCTTTGATACAACCATTGCAGAAACCAATTGTAGTCTTCTTCTTCTTCTTCTTTGATACATTCTCTAAAAAGTAAGGGAACCTTTAAAAACAGTTGCAAGCATTCCTCAATAATAACACCAACCTTGTCAATCTCATTAAGAAGCTTTTTGATCAACTGAAAATCGAACTAGTTCAAAATTGAATGGAGCGTCCAATTGAAAATCGAATTGGTCCAAAATCGAAATCAAATTGAGCATCCAATTGAAAATCGAAATCAAGGGTCGAAATCAAAATCGAATCGAAATCCAAAATCGAAATCAGGGGTCCAACATCAAAATCGAACTGATGCCTTCTTTTTCTTGATGTTCTCAACACACGATGGGAGATGGGTTGGTCCTGTTGGCTGACGATAGGTTGTTTGGAATATAGGTCTTTTTGTCATTTTACATTTATTACTTGAGTTTTCCAAACATTACAAAACAACTACCATCAATTGATTTCGTATTGGTACAATTATAAACTAATCCAAACATTTTTTAATAAAACTCTAGTTAGGCCGCATAGATAAGCACTTTTATAAAATAAAATAAAAAAACATAAGTTGTTTCAAATAGGCAATCCTAAACACCCTCAGGGTTGGGTTCCGGTGAGAAGTGAAGTTGTGGTGAGAAGGGTAAGAAGGCACTACTAGAAAATTGAGTATATTCAACAGAAAATGTCGTTGAAAATTTTCTACGGATTTTAGAGGATTATTGACAGAACATAAATTTTCTACGAAATTTCAACGAATTTCCGTTGAAAATCTCGCACAAACATATATGCATTTTCAACCAAATTTTTTTCAACGGAATGTCTCGTCAAAAAGTTTTTGGTTGAAAATGCATTTTGTGAGAGATTTTCAATGGAAATTCGTTGAAAATTCGTTGAAAATTCGTAGAAAATTTTTGTTTTGTCAATAATCTCTCTAAAATTCGTAGAAAATTGTCAACGACATTTTCCGTTGAAAATACTCAATTTTCTAGTAGTGAGGGATCTCCATCCTTGGATGCACGTTAGGATGAGATGCAACGAGAGACACCAGATCAATCCCCGTATGAAGCGCAAATGAGCGGGTATGAGATTGAAAGTGATCAAGGATCAAGCTCTATTCTTACGTTTCTCACCTTAACTTCACTTCTCACACGATCCTATGCCAACACCCGCAAAGGTTTAGAATATTCATTAATGTTTCACAAATGTAATTGTTTCACATGTAGTCGGATCATGATGTGAACCTTTTTGATGTGTTTGTGAAACAAAAATTACATGTAAAAAAAGTTCACATAGTGTGAACCAAATACAAAAGAAACAAACAGTTTATTAAACGAATATATGTCAGTTAATATTAATTTTAAATATTATTTTTAAATTAAAGAAAGTAATTTACACACATGATAGACAAGACAAGTTATCAAAATTATCATAATTTTATAAGTTTTTAAATTATTAAATCTCGTAATTATATAAACATCTTAAATCACATTTCACTATCGTTATCTGATTGTTTCATTGGACAAAAATAATTTTGAAAAGGCATATCTACCTCCTCCCATGTGTGTGGTGTTGGTTTTCTGCTGGTTATTATCCTTGTCAAGGGATTGGTATCATGGGTTAGTCTTTGTTTGATTTTTCATTTTAAGCTCTTAATCACTACTTATGTCTGTTTAATTTAGATGTTTCATAATCATTTCAGAACTGAAATCAGATTTCAGATTTCAGCACCTCTTAGAAAACAAACGCCGCCTTACTTAATATCTTTTTTATGATGAGCTGGGGTTTATAGTTAAGATGAGAAACGTTAAAAAAATATATCCTTTGATGCATATTAAGATGAAATGCATTAAAATGAGATCCAACGAATCAATCTATTTATAAAGCATAATCCATGGATGGGTTTGAGATCAAGGATCCAAATCCCTTCTTTACGTACGGTTATTACTTTAACTCTCCTTCTCATCTGATTTTTCGCCTTCCTACCATACCTCCTTCCTTGCTTCATAGACAGACCCATAGAAATGCATATGTTGGCACATGCCACCATATTATCTCTCTGCCAATATGTTAATTTTACGTTTATAAAATGTGTAACCGTATTGTTTCAGAAGGTTTTACTGTATGATATCAAAAGTTCAAAAAAATGTAACCATATCATTTTAGAAGATGTAATCATATGTTCAAACGTTCATGCAAGAAGGTACAATCGTATCGCGTAATCAACCAAAAACAAAAAAACCTCTTGAAATCTACCTAAAAACCGGAAAAAAAAACTCATGAAATCAACAAAAAAACGAAAAAGTTCATTGAAATCGATAAAAAAAAAACAAAAAATTTCCTCAAAATCAAGTAAAAACACTTAAAAACTCCTTCGAAACAATAGAATTTAGCTAAAAACATATCGAGTAATAAAAACATATCGAGCAATATTAAACGTCAGTAAAAACATAAAGACATATGTTGATAAAACCATTTTTTTTATAATTAGTTTGTCTATATTATATGGTGTCACCTGTCATGCTTCCATCGGTGAACAAGGACAAAATCGTCATTTCAAGCCATATTCTTGAGAACAAACCCCCCCCCCCTCCTCTCTCTCCATAACTGAAAACGACTGCAAGCAACCTGTGGTCGACCTGTTCAACCCCACTCCCCCACACCTACGCTTTCTACACACACGTATACATATACATACATAGATACATACATATGATATATACAATTATATATATACACACCCACCGCCTCATCTCATTACTCTCTACTTTCTCTTTCTCTTTCTCTTTCTTTCTTAATTTCTCTCTCTCTCTCTCTCTCTCTCTCTTTCAAAGATTAAGTGGGCTGTCTGAAGAAATGGTGGATGTTGAAAGAGTCTGTTGTATGTGTGGTGACGTTGGTTTCACTGACAAGATCTTCCGCTGTATCAAGTGTCATCACCGCTTCCAACACTCGTACGTCTCCTCCACCCTCCACCACCACTCACCACCACCACCATCTCACACACACACACACATGACTTTATTATTGTGTCTTTAGGTTTTTCCACATAAGCAGGTGATCATAGTCTCCGGCAACCGCTCTCTTTTGACTAATCCGTAACAAATCAGTCATGATAAATTCAGTGGCAACAATCGTTATCTACGACTGAAATTGAATCCTTAACAGAAGGATATTTCACCACATCCCCAGAAGTCTCAACCATTATGGCCTAACGCCTGTGGTTTTCTGGCAACTATCTTTTTTGGTGGAAAGTTGTTATAGGCTATACCTGGACTAATCCCGATAAATTGTAACCGTAAGAAATCAGCCCTGACCACAATTTTTCTGTATGTCTGGATTCGAATCCTAGACACAAAGAACCTCAACCACAAGATGTATTTTCATATTTATTTCATGAATTAAAACTTATGCATGGAGAGTTAATTAGTTTTAGTCACGAACGATCATATATAATCAAGCAAGTTTCTTGTTTTTGTCTTTATGAACATAACACACACATCACCATAGATCTAAATTAAAGGACATCATTGAGAGAAGGCATAGTAAATTATTTACTATTACAACAAACGCCACCACCACCACCACCTCCTAGATGAAGTAATTATTTATTCATTTAATTGATTTTATATGAATTAATTACCTACGTACTATTTTATGTTGACCTTGACCACTAAAACCAATATTATAGAAACCCATGTGTAATTCTTGCAACTCTTTTTGTTCTCCATAAATAAATTCTTAAAACTATTTTCTTGGTAAGTGCACATCGCACTTCTTCAATTATAAATAATAATATATATCTCCTTTTTTTTTAAATTAAGTGTTGACAATTAAAATTACACATAATTTTATGTGTGTATAATTACTTAATTTTTTACTAACCAAATGACATGTTTATCCTTGTTTAATTTATCCTTATATGAGTATATTTTTCCTCATTAAATATTCAAATAGTTATTGTAGCAACTACTATAGTGAATCATCGGATCCGCCGGAGCTATGTGATTGGTGCCAAAACGAGGTGATTCGAACCACGAAACATGCCGGCTCTTCCAAGAAATTAAGCTCAAAATCTGATGCCGGAGTCGGCAACCAATTAGAATATTCTGGTGATAAAATCAAGCAACACGATCGTGAAGACGGTTCTGAGAAAGGCAAGTCATCGTCATCCACTGGAGCTCCATCACCAAAGACTAGTACTCGAAGGTACAAGCTTCTCAAAGATGTCATGTGTTAATTAAATATCAGGGTTCTGGTACCGCAGGTAAGACCTGGGTTGGGTTTACATGACACCAAACTGTTTTGTAAGACACGTGAGACCAGATTTTTACACATGTAGCTTCACAACATAACATTCTGTGAATGAATAAAAAAATCCGAACCAACGTTAAGGTATCTGTGAAGTTTAAATTGTAAAAAATGGTCTCACGGGGTCTCACGAAAATAGTCTGGTTTCACATGATCCCATTTATGGTGTTTAATGTTCCCAATTGTAATTCTTTGTTTGACTAGCTTGAGGGTAATATGGGAACAAAATATTGTTTATATAGAATGAAGATGGGGTGGGGATGAAAACAAAGCGTTTTTACTGTTCTTTTTGCTTTTGTGATATATGTTTTGGACCTCCATATAACTTGTTTGATAGTAATAAAAACTACGTAAATTTCCTATTCTCTCCCTTTTGATCGATCAATGGCATGGCATGTTTGGACTGCTCTTAATTTGTGTAATGACATATGTTTATTTCTATAATGATTTATAAGTTGTGAATTCATACATATATTTAAGTTTATTATTTCTTACAATAAAATTTGCATGGCATGTGGTCATTGGATTTATTGGTACAAATTGTTTGCTGAATTCGTTATATTTTTTTGGTCACTATTATAATTAGGGACGTGGAAGTAAGATACGTATACATTTTAATTATGTCTTTGGAATTGAATTATGGTGTACTTTTTGAAATGTTTCTTGCATGGAAGTGATGGAGGGTTTGTCTAAATAAATGCTTGAGGATAATTTTTCATTATATAATTTCATGTATATTTAATAAACAAAAAGAAACGATCTTAACACATGCATTTTTCCAAGTCATATTTGTTCAATGGAAGACTTTAAGTTTGTCTTAGTTATGTGGAGAGATCTTCTACATAAATCCTGGAAACTAGTTGAATTAGATATATTACATAAAATAATGATGGAATATGTTATATAAAATGGTAACAAATAAAGAGGTTTAACAAATAATAAAAAAGTTTTTCATAATTGTATATCAATTTATACATTATAATTTTTACAAAAGGTGGTCTTAATGTCAATGGTCTGATCATGCTCTCATATACCCATTATCATCAGTAAATTTTATGGATCCTATACATGTAGAAAATCTCACACACAAGTACATATACATGCATATGGTTGTGAAGGTACATAACCAACTATTCATCCTCTTTTGTTGTGAAAATCTAATGTTTTGTGGTCTCATGACCGGTCTCTTTCAGTGATACTCGTGACATCACATTTTTACACTTGAAATTTTATAACAAAACACTGTAAGGTAATCTTCACAGTGTTTTTGTTTTGAAGATTCGAATTTTTTTACACAGTTTTTGCTGTGAAATTTCAAGTATAAAAATGTGGTCTCATGGGTCCCAAGAAAACATGTTGATCTCACGTGAACCAAACCCTATATTTATGTGGGTGTATTTATGTATAGGGTCAGTTTAAATAAAAACACCAAACAACGTGAGAATGGAAAAAGAAAAGGCTGATCATATATGAATATTGAATAAATCCAAAAATAAATCTTTTTGCATATTCATAAATGAATTGAAGTTGGAGCTTATTCATATGGGTTCAAATATACATTTTTAAATAGATTCTTTTTCAATAATTTGTACATAAATCTTCCCTTAACACTTCCCTCTTACTTAAACAATACTTAGCATTTTTTATTTAAACCTCCGACAAGGGACGGATTCGAATGAAAATTGTGATTGTGAATTGGGGGACACGGGTTATTCCTCATGAATAATATACATTCATGGTATGGTGAATGTGTATTATTCATGATTAAAATGAATCAATTTAATTAACATGGATCATGATCATTTGTTATTCATACTGAATGATGTGTTATTCATATTGAATGTTGTATCATTTATTATGAATAGATTATGAATTGCACATTTGTTATTCATATTGAATATGGACGCTGGAGACACATGTCGCGTTCTCCTTTATCCCCCCTGTTAATTCACAACCAAAAATCGGTTCGCAAATGAACTTTTCTCCATCTGACAACACACGCGCGCACGCGCACACACACACACACACACACACACACATATATATATATATATAGAGAGAGAGAGAGAGATAGGTTCATACGAGAATGCTAACAATTTAAGAAAACAAGAAAAACTTTTTCATGTATAAAATCATAGATGATTCACGTATAAAATCATATGTGATTTTGATGTTAGTACAAAATCACATGTGATTTTTGATGTTAGTATAAAATCATATCCTTTTGATGTGATTTTTTGATGTTAGTACAAAAAAAATCACATGTAATTCTATACATAAAAAGTTTTTCTTACATTCTTAGATTGGTATGATTTTTAGACGAAGCTCTCTCTCTCTCTATATATATATATATATTTTTTGTGTATGTGTGTATTGTTTGGGTGAAAGTCGCAAAGTTTTACATAAAAAGTTTTTCTTACATTCTTAGATAGGTATGATTTTTAGACGAAGCTCTCTCTCTATATATATATATATATTTTTTTTTTTGTGTATGTGTGTATTGTTTGGGTGAAAGTCGCAAAGTTTGAGTTAATTGTTGGAGGATGGTAGGGTTTGAAATAGGGTTTTGTCTTTAGCTATCAAATGAAGAGGGGTTGTAGGTGGAGAGGGGCAGAGCTACACCCCTCATTTGGTTGCCTTGTTGAATCATCTAAACATAAATTCAATGCATTTTTATCCCCAAAGAATTCAGTGTACCCAATGCTGGAAAGTTTTGCAGGTTACCCCAAGTATTTATTAGACCCCTAAAAGAAACCTTCACCAACTTTCATTAAATTTAAAATATTATAAACTTTAAAGTCAAATAAACGAGTGGATATAGCTTTATAAATTGTAGTTATTATGTATATATATATAGCGACAGATAATTCTTTAGAAACTTTTTAAATAATAGAAATTTGTCGAAACCAATATAAAATTAATGTAAAAATTTAAAAGTTCATAATTTTCACTACAACAAAATTGAGTTTATACGACATCATCAATAGAAAAGTGTCCCAATAAACCATTTTATAGGACACACATTATAGGACCAAAAAAATAAAGTGTCATATCTAAAGGCGTTGTAACAGGTTTATATGACGCTTTTGGGCGTCGTAACAAAGTTTTTAGGACATTTTTTTATATAAAACGTCCTATTAGCTATTTTATGGGACACTATTTGAAAAAGTGTCCTATAAACATAAATGTCCTATAAAAACATGGGTTTATAGGACACTTTCTCAAAAGTGTCCTATAAACTAGCTAATGCAACGTTTTTTTATTAAAAGTGTCCTAATAAACTTTTTACGACGCCCAAAAGCGTTACATAAACTTATTACAACGCCTTTAGATAGGACACTTTATTTTTGGTCCTATAATATGTGTCCTACAAAGTGGTCTATTATGACACTTTTTTATTGGTGGTGTCCTATAAACCCAATTTTGTTGTAGTGTTTTTTTCATGACTTAACATATTGTTTCACATATGTTTGTGTTAATATAGAAAAAAAAAATATCACGTGTGGAAAAACACATGTTTTGTTTTTCCCATATAAATTTTGCTTCATATGTGATTGTGAATCAATGTTTTGTTCTACATGTAATATTTTTTTCATATGTACACAAACATATGTGAAACAACATCTTAAATCATAACATTTGATGAAAAAAAATTATTTTTGTATTGGTTTCCACGTATTTCTACTCTTTAAAGAGTTTCTAAATGAAGAAGCCTCTCTCTCTCTCTCTATATATATATATATATATATATATATGTGATTGAGTTGTGGTGAAATAGAAGTTATAATGAGAAGCGTTAGAAGAGATCTGAATCCTTGGATCAATCTTAATTGAGATCGATACTAATGAGATGGACCAGATGATCATTTCTTGTAAGGAGCATAATTCATGGGTAGTGTGAGATTAAAAGTGATCAAAGGTTCGGATCTTTTTACCTTTCTAAACTTATTTTTTGGAAACAACTATTCATTGAAACAAAGCTAGCAAGAGGCTAGCGAAAAGATTACAACATACTGAGGTAGTTACAAGGGGAAGCTCTCCACTCTATAATGCTTTTTCGGCTCTCCTTACATCTAAGGATCATCCAACTAAAAGACTTTTTAATAATGAAATCAAACAAATCACTTAACCTCGGTTTAGAGCTTTCAAAGAGAGATCTATTGCGAAAGCACTAGATAGAGTAGCAAGTCGCTATGAAAATGGTCTTCGTACTTTTGTGAAGCCGAGAGGTAAACCGGCTAGAGTCGATACCAGTAAAGGTACAGGTTGTTTCCAAAGTTCCACCATCTGTCAATTTTAGTCCATATCTCCTTAGCCCAACTGCAAGAGAAAAGCTATTGATTGACAAATTCCACTTCAGCATTTCAGAGGCCGGGGGCATAGAGTATTGTCTAAGTCGATTCCCATAGAAATTAACCTATCTTTAGATGTCATGCGGTTGAGATGTGTTCTCCAAGAGAAGATATTAATCTTTGATGGGAGGATTGTGAGGGTAGAATCTTAGATGGGATTTTTCAATTTCCTTTCTCATGGATTTAATATCGAAATCTCCATTCAGATTTAAGCTCCATCGCCATTTAGCAGGGGATTCATTAAGGGAAGCATATCCGATATTGTTTTGTAGATCATTGAGCTCGGATTCTTCTCTGCCCCTCTCACCTACCTACGCCAGTTCCATTTAAAGTCGTACATGCCAAGTCGATCAGCAACAACGACGGCTTTGTCTGACTCCAAAGTAAATATTCTCGGGAATCAGTCTTTAAGTATCTCGTCTCCACATCATTTCTCCTTCCAAAAAAGAGTATTCAACTCATTTCCAACCTATTTGCTGCAGGAATTATTAAAAACGATACCAGAACTGTTAGGATTATTAAAAGCATCGATGACATTTCTCCAAGGTCCCCAAGTTACCAACCATGCCTTCATTATGCCCAGAGCTAAGACCCCTTTGACCGCCATGTATCGCCTTTATCACTTTTACCCAAATCACTTGCGGGTTTGTCCAAAATCTCCATACCCACTTGCAAGGAGGGCAGTGTTGGCACCCTCCATACTTCCAACCCCGGACCACCAAATTCTTTACGTCTAAGGATCGAACCCCACTTGACCCATGCTATTTTATTTTTTTGTTGCCATCATTCGAGCCCCAAAAAGATTCTTTCACATTTTTTCGAGTTTGGCAATCACCGATTTTGCGACATTAAAATCGACGAAAAAAAATGTTGCTAAGCTTTCCAAAGTGGATTGAGTTAGAACAAGTCTTCCCCCTATTGATAAAGCATTGGCTTTCCAATGCGATAGTCTATGTCAAAACTTCTCGATAATAGGATCCCAAGATTTAATTTTACGCATTTTAGCTCCCAACGGAACACTCAGATACTTGTAAGGCAGGTTTCCGGATTAACAGTTTAGATCTATAGCAACACTTCTAATCCTTGCCAAGCCCACTCTGATGCCGAACAAAACACTTTTGGATAAATTTAGCTGAAGGCCTGAAGTCAAATAGAAACATCTCAGGATATGAAGGGTATTTGTACCCTCTTAGACCTCTTTTTTCTCACATGATCATTCACCTATGTGTGTCTGTATATATATATATATATATATAATTGTTGAAAGATTATGTACCATCATCAAAAGGAAGTGACTAATAGAAGCTTTTCTAAGTATTAGAAACTATCATAACAAATATTTTCTTTTCATTGTAAATTTATTCCTATTTACAAAGTTCGTGATTAATGAGAATTACTACATATTCATTCTCTCTATTTTATTGTTGTTCTGTTTCGTGTTTCCTATAACACGTTATCAGCACGTAAGCTCCGGCCGTTTCTGCTGCTACTAAATGGTTGTTCAATCCGTAATCCGCCACCATTAAGAGGTTTACTTTCTAGTATTACAATTCAAATAAGTATCTCTAGCTATATAAACTTACAACTTTATTTTGTTTATAATTTATTATTAAATTAATTCTTTTAGACACCATAGTTCAATGTACCCTTGTTTGTTGCCTATGTTTCACATGATTTTGAATGGTTGTTTTTTGTTTATTAAAAGAAGAAAGAAAATTTATAAATAACAAAACAAAAAACCCTATCTATCGATTTATGTGATTTTAATTATTAAAACTAATATATATATATATATATATACAAACAAATAAAATGTAATTGGCCATATTAATGTTTGAATTCATGCAATCTCTTTTGTATATGCATTAATCCTTGTAGCTTTGGATGGTTTTCAACGTCTACTATGAAAACTAATAACATAAAACATATGTATTTATTATTATTATTATTATTATTTATTATTATTTGTTAGTTTATTTTCCCTTTCTTAAAAAGCAAGATTATTTAGATTTATATTAGATATTTTTTGTGATTTGAATGAAAATTTTAAATTAAAGAATTATATGATTTTGTTTCCTGAATTTTTAAATAAAACAAAATATTAATAGAATGTATTTGGTGATTGTAAAAGTTGTGGAAAAAAAAAGAGAGAATAACATAAATGAATAAATTATTTGCATGTTTAAATGAAAGTTATCTTTGATAAAAAATTTTACTAATTGATTTATGGATTCATATTATTCAATGAATTGTTATTTATTTTGGATAGTTGTTTATTATTCTTAGTTAGATGAGTTCATTTATGTTAAACTTGTCATTTATTTAAGTTATTTTCGTTACTTTACAATGTTGATATATATGTTTATTTGATTCAAAAAATAATTCAAATTATGTTAATTTTACTTGTTTATTTGGGATAGTAATTTAATTTAGATATTTAAATTACGCTAATATATTGTTGTTATACATGATAATTAATTTATTCAATATTTATTTAATTTCTTAAGATAATTTTTCATACAATATTTAAATGTTTATCACATTCAAATGTGTTTATTTAGATTATGAGTTCTTACTCATTAATTTCAATCTTATAATTAATTTTGAAAGTTACACTTCCAATCCCCATATATTTTGGTCTCTTACTAAAATCCCTAAAAATATTATTAAGATATTAAAAGTTTAAATTTGACTTTATGTCAAAAACCAACATTTATTTGTGTCATGACATAATCTCTAAAAATACCATTTGGTATTAAAAGATTGAAGTTGGCTTCATATGCCAAAATCATATTATTTTTGGCCTCATGCCAAAATCATATAACTATTATTGTATCTTGAATTTAAATAAATCGTAAAATATTGAGTGGATTTTGTTAAACGGTTGTAAGTAGCCCCAAGGTTTGTAGGGATTTAAGAAATCCATGTGATTCCCCTACTACTTGGAAATCCAATAGATTGAGTGATTTCATTCGCAAATTGAAATATTGACGATGTATTATCAACAAAATGTAAACATACAAAAATCCAATAACAATATGATAATGAAATTTCATGCATAATATAATGATTATAGACCATGATTTTTACAAAATCATATATTTTCCATTATTTACGACATCCTGGACTCGGAAGAACTTGAGTACCATAAGATAGGATTGGAAAAACAGAAACAAATATTTAAAAACCATCAAAACCTATTGTCCCTAAAAATCACCTGTTAAGATACAAGTAAATACCTTGAGAGTTTTGAGACGATACAACAACCACAACCTTCATAGAGAATATCGTTAACTATAATTCCCCAAGAATCGCGGGACTCCTGAAAAGGAAAATCATGAGTATACATTATTATGTACTTCCCAAACTAATCATATAGTAAAATGAAATCTACTCGATTGCAAGAAGGTGACTGATTTCAACAAATAAATGTTGTGTCTCAAAATGCATCTCAATCTTCGTGGCAAGGAACTCACAGAAGATTTCCACCTTTCATATATCAGTAATCATATTAATGAACTAATATAAGTTGAAATGTAACCTTTAGACAAACTCATCAACCTACTGCAAGTGGTTGAGAGATATAACAAGGTTATTTCAGATAACAATACTAAACATGTTGGGACAAAGAAAATTGTTGCGGTCAATAATGAAAGTGTTAGAGGTGAAAACAACTCCAAAGGACGGTGACTTAAAGACAATTTCACACAGATGACATCTATGTACCCCATGGACAAGACCATGGAAAGGGTCAGGGTCATAGCAAGTGTCAGAAAGGATTTTCCAATCCTTGGAGTAGATATGCAACTACTACCCCCAGTGATAATGGACAATAAAAGAAGAAGCACTCTAATAACAATGTCTATCAAAATAGGAACAACTTGGAAATGAACTATATTACATCTGTTGAGTATATCTTTACTTGAAATTTATGATAAATATTGAATTAATTTCATTCGCATATATACATCCGAATCTAAATCATTGTGGATGTAAGTAAATACATCAAAATCAAATACCGAAGTCTCAATATTCTCCGTTCCATGTAGGAATGTATAGAGAAGAATATAAGTGTTTTGTGTAGTCCTTCCTACACAATCCTAAGAAATGAATTGTTATTCTTTGAATTAACAATCTATAACTCCTCCAACCAAAATACTTAGACGATGGACTGTCATTTTCTTGTTCGTACAAGATTAATAGTCATTAAAGCACTATATTAGTTAGAACCTTATTAAGATATTCGTATAAATTGGAAATCATAATATAAGAATGGAAATGGTATATATGTAGATCAACTCTAATGATATTAAAGGAACATATATTAGAGAAATTAATGTGTCAAATTAGTAGATTATCTAGGCCAAAAAAGAACTTTGGGACAATTACACATATATGTTTCGACATGACCTCGTGGGACACCATGATCATGAAATAATGAAACGTGTATTGAAAATACATACAGACACATTCTCTATTGAGTAAAAGAGGCATAATGAAGTAATTAACCAAATTGCAATTGTTAACTTCTGTGGCACAAGAAGTAACACCACCATCATAATATGCCCTCTCGGATACCTAAAACTTTTGTACACCATGATCCGTAGTCAAGACAGGAATGAGACCATCCTAAAGCTAAGGATAAAATACAAAAACTTTCCATTCTTACAAATGAATACAAGGTAATATTTATGGACATAAAACATCTATAATGCGGACCATTAAAGTACTTTAATGGTTCTAGTACGATGAATGCATGTTGTATTATTGTCCACATGAAATGCTGCACTCCCAGCACTAACTATACATTCAAGGGCTCACCACCCTGATTATCTCATCAAGTCTAAATGACTTGGAATGCTGAAGAATTTAAATGATAAGGATTTGATAGTTATTGCATATGAATTGGGATCAAAGTAGAGTTACATATACCCCATGTGTGTATATAAAATGGTCTCGTATAAGTTGTCATCAAAAAAATATAGATGGTATGTAGGGCATTGGTTATGCACGCCAATTTACCCGTATTTGCCTGGGGTTATGCAAATATTACGTGCAACCTTATTTATTCGTTTTTAGACCCACTCCTAGCCAACCAATCTCATACGTACTAGTTGGTAACTGGATATACGCCTGATATTTTATATTTATGCATGTTTGGTTGTGTAGTATATATGCCAATTGCGCCCCATAGCACACCCAAATGGGTCCTTAAAAATGATTCAATATAAGTTGGATATGAATCCCCAACAATTTTCCACTAATTAGAATCCTTGACGGGTGATCTCTTTACCGCTAGATTAGCGAGTTGTCACTTTGATGAGACAGTCTTCCCGTCGTTAGGGGGAGACAGGAAAAAGGATTTCCATGGGAACGACTGGAAGTGTCATAGAATATTCTCATTATGTCTCATTTTGATCCCCAAAGTTCACCATGTAAAGTTGAAGTCAAACGAATCAGACTCGATACCTGATACGTTTAATGTTATTCCAGAAGTGACAAAAGCACATATACCAGCTGCAAATATACTCGCAAGGTTAAAAGTCCCTAAACAAGGGCACAAAGTCATTGGAAAGTGCGTTGCAATTAGAGATGGCAACGGGGCGGGGAATGGGCGGGGTCTATGATCCCCGGCCCTGGCCCCGGTTGTTGAGTACTTCCCCTGTCCCCGGCCCCGGTCCCCGGCGGGTACGGGGATACAGATTCCATCCCTGCGGCAAACTTTGGTCAAACCTCGGTCAAACCCGGCTAAACCCGGTCAAACCTGTCCCCGGTCAAAACCCGTCCCCCGACCCGGTCAAACCTGCCCCTGTTTTAGTTTTTGTTTGAATTTCCAGCACTGTTTTAGTAACTCTTTCTGTTTGAGACTAGTATAACACAAGATAAAAAAACAAAATACATCTAGAAAAATATATAACACAACCTAAAAAAGTAATCCATCAATCAAGTAAAGTCCAAAGTCCAACCGTAACAAAATACATCAAAATACGTGGTAAAGTTTCCAACTTTCAATAAACATATTCTGGTCTCTAACCCACTCAACAATCAACATCTTCATCGTATGCAATCGTTTCATCAAATCCTCGGGGTTCTCCGGCTTTTTTATCTGAAATCAAAATAATGCAAGTCAGAAAAATTATATATAACAATTTAAATAATTACTATGACAATTTATATAATTATTAGTTTGTTACCTTCAATTTCTTTTCTTAACCAACTTTGGCTACACATCAATGCTCCAACTGTTTGGGATTTTAGTCGATTTTGTTGTTTTGTTATCTTGTTCCCGCTCATGCTAAAAGCGGATTCAGAAGCAACTGTAGAAATAGGAATGGCCAACACATCCCACGCAATCCTCTGCATGATAGGAAACTTACTACCATTGCACTTCCACCACAACAATATATCAAAATCTTCTTCATCATCTGGTACCAATCTATCTGCCAAATAATCATCCAACTCGGTCGCTGCAAATATGTGATCCTCAGATATCATATTCTTAAAAGCCAATCTCCATGTGTCGGTAGGGTCACTTTGTCCCCCACTTAAGGAGGTAGTGCCACTTTGTCCTTTCCCTCTATTCGAATGATCATACTTCTTTTTGTACTCATCAAATAAATCATCACATAGAGTACGTATCCTCGTAACCTCATGTTTTGAGTCTACACCATAAATCATTGGGAAGAAATAATTGATCAACTTTAACTTATACCTAGGATCTAAAACAATAGCCACACTCATGACATCATGTATGATTCCCCAATATTTATCAAACTTACTCAACATAGTTGTTGCCATGTTCTTAATAACTTCATCCGGATCATCTACCCAACTCCTAATAGCTAATTTCATTTCACATATCAAAGGAAAGAACAAGTTGGAAGTGGGATACTTGGTCCCGGAGAATTTCTTGGTCACATTGTAAAAGAAACATAACTTCTCACACACATCAGATGCCAATTTCCATTCCTTTTCACTAGGTAAAGACACATAACTTTTCTCTTTCTTGCTTAAGCGAGTAAAAACATCTTGGTATTCTAAGGCAACATTTAACATTAAATAAACAGAATTCCATCTAGTCTTACAATCAAGTACCAATTCTCTTTCACAATCATTTCCTACTTGTCGTGCAACCACTCTAAATTCTTGGGCTCGTTTAGGAGAATGTGTCCAAAATGAGACGCTATCCCTAACTTTCTTGATTGCATTCTCAATCTTAGAAAACCCATCTTGCACAATAAGATTAATGATATGTGCACAACATCGCATGTGAAAAACCCTACCCTTTAAAATTAATGATGAAGGAGTAAGAATACCTAAGAGCCGGTCAACCAAGGCATCATTTGTTGAACAATTGTCAAGTGTCAATGTTGACATTCTGTTGTCAATGTTCCAATCCATAAAACACTCAACCATAATTTGCGCCAATGCATCAGCGGTGTGTGGAGAAGGAACATGTAAAAAACTGCATCACACAATATATTAAAAATTAACAATGTTGATATTTAAAAAAAATACTAAAATAAGAAATACGTCAATAACATGATAATCCGATTTTGTAACTTCCAATTGGCATCTATGTAATGTGCTGTTATTGCCATGTAACCTTTCTTTTGGTTACTTGCTGTCCACATATCCGATGTAAGAGCAATCCTACTTCCATTTTCTTCCAAACACCGCAAAAGACTACCTCTTTTTGTTTCATATATCTTCATGATGTCGGACTTGATTGTAGCTCTACAAGGAACTTTAAATAAAGGTTGAAGACCATTTGAATACTTTCGAAAGCCATGATGCTCAACAACGGAAAGTGGATAATCATGAAGAATGATCATATTAGCTAAATCATCCCTTGAGCTTTCAGCACTAAAGGTATAGTTGGTCAATGAAGATGTTTTCCCATCCTTATCGGTCTCCTCTTGAACTAGAATGTGCTGCCTTATGTCCCTTGTAACTCTTCTAGGACATATCTTGTAGTGGTCTTTCAAATGTGATGTACCATCGTTGGGTCTACCAGTCATCTGTTTATTGCAGTGATTACATTTTGCATATCGACGATTACCATCAACATATATTGCTTCAAAATGGTTCCATACAACAGATTTCAATCTTTTGTTTGATGGTTCAGTGTTTGTATTCGTCCCGGCAGCCATGCTTATAGATTCATTTGTCTCATTAAAAGTTGTTTGAGTTTTCTCATTTCCTATTGTAGCTTCATCTCCGATATCTATTGTGTTCTCATTTTGAGAAGTTTCCATCTTAGAATAAATCTGAAATTAAACAAAACAACACTAATTTCATTTAAACCCAAGAAAGAAACACATTAATTTTTTGCATCATTAATCCAATAAAAATTACCTAAAAATAAGATTCAATAACATTACCTAAAAATAATCCTAATAAACCAATAATCTTACAAACATTACTTAACATGCTAATAATCTACCATTATTCAAAGAAAGAAGGAATAAGATCAAAACTCAAAAACAGTACCTAAGAATAAACTGAATAATTAAAAAATCAAAACTTAAAAACATACAAACTGAATAATTAATCTAACATACAAACTGAATTATTAAAAATCAAAACTCAAAAAACAATACCGAACTTAAAAACAATACCTAAAAACAAAAAACAATACCTTAAAATCGCCGCCGGAGCTGCGTCGCTTGTGGTCGCCGCCGGAGCTGGTGGTCGCCGCCGGAGCTGCCTCGCTGGTCGTCGTCGCCGGTGCGCTGGTGGTCGTCGCCTTGTAGCCGGTAGGGATGGATGTCGGCCGGATGAGACTTGAGAGTTGAGAGAATGGAGTTGAGAGTTGAGAATGAGAAATGGTGGGTACTGGTTTGGGAGGCGGCTGATGAAAATTGAAAACCAAACCTAAAACCTAATTTTAAAAATATAATACCATATATAATATATTATAAATTATTAAATTTTTTAATTAATATATATATACCGGGGACGGGGCGGGTCGGAGGGTATGTTACCCGGCCCCGGCCCCAACCCCGGTTTGAGCATACCGGGTATCCCCGTCCCCCGCCCCCGGACCCGTTTTAACAGGGAATTCCCGGTCCGGCCGGGTCGGGTGCACCGGGGTCCCCACCGGGTCGGACAAATCACCATCCCTAGTTGCAATCACACATGATGGAGGTGTGGTTAAGGTCGTGGCTCCCAAAAGGAAATGGGGGAGGCTACTTGGTTCGATACCTACCCATCAAAAAGAAAAGATGAGTAAGGCACAACCATTTATAATCAATACATAAACCTCTTATGAGATTATCTCTGACTAAAATTATGTCTATGAATCATTACTGGAGGACGCTCCGAAGTTAATATTGATTCCAAAAAATTTATATATATATATGCAACTTTTGACCAAAATGAAAAAGAAAAACCAGCTAAAGACTTACTATTTAACTAAGACTAACTAAAAACCAAATCAACTAACTAACAAGTTAGGCTAACATGTGTGTGTAAATAATGTTACGAAAGCCAAAAGGTAAAAAAAAAAAACCTTATTTACAAAAATGTGTGAACATCTTTTTACTATAAGCAATTAATTAATGATGCAAGCTTATACAACCACTATAACAAAAGTGATTTTATAAGACACCTAAAATGAAAAGCGTTCAAAAATATACATTATAGGACACAAGTTTATAGGACCAAATTATAAAGCGTCCTATCTAAAAGCGTTACAATAGGTTTATAGGATGCTTTTAGGCGTTTCAATAAGTTTTTACGACGCTTTTAAAATAAAGTGTCCTATTAGCTATTTTATAGGACACTTTTGAAAAGTGTCCTATAAACCCATATTTTTATAGCACACTTTTCAAAATTGTCCTATAAAATAGCTAATATGACACTTTATTTTAAAAGCGTCGTAAAAACTTGTTAACACGCCTAAAAGCGTCCTATAAACCTATTGTAACGCGTTTAAATATGACACTTTTTGGTTTGGTCCTATAAACTTGTGTCCTATGCTTTTAGGACAATTTTTCATTTTAGGCGTTCTATAAAATTAATTTTGTTGTAGTGCAACATTTAACTATCTTGTAAAACTACTTCTAACATTCAAAAACATTTTCATGCATGAATATATCATGCTAAAGATCCCAGTGTGAACAATGTGCGATTTCACTTTATGAACATTAATTATATATATATATATATAGGATAGAGATCATACAAGAACCACCCATTTTAAAGGAATAAAAGAATACTTTATGGATCACATATGATGTGGTTCCCACATAATAATAATAAATCATTTCTGATTTAATATTAAATCATATTAAATCAGAAATGATTAAATATTATGTGGGACCCACATCATCATATGTGGTCCACAAGGTGTTCCACTGTTCCTTTAATCCTTTAAACTTACAAAGTAGAGAAAACTGAAGAACAGCCTTGGAGAGCGCCATCTGGTAACATGCATTTGTGCATATGCAGTAATGCATATTTATGCATTGATGCATAGAAAAAATGAGCTCCAATCGCTTGTATGTATTTGTGCATATGCACTAATGCATAGAAAAAAATACCGTCCAGATGGTGGACTCTCAGGATGTTCTTCAGTTTTCTCTTATTTTAGCGTTTTCTTCTGAACCTCCCTCTACATAGAGGGAGGTTCAAGAGAAAACGCTAAAAAATGAAAAAACTGAAAACACCATGAGAGTTCGCCATCTGGACGGTATTTTCTTTCTATGCATCAATGCATCAATGCATAAATATGCATTAATGCATATACACAAATACATATTACTAGATGACGGCCTCCCAGGGTGTTATTCAATTTTCTCTTTTTTTAGCGTTTTCTCCTGAGTCTCCATCTCTCTCTCTATATATATGTGTATATATACACACACACACACAAATGGAGTTAGAGAGTCTCCAATATAAACCAATTAATTACTCATACAAACCAATCTCGATCCTTTATCTAATTTAATAAATACGTGGTTTTGTAAATATTATGATTGTTTCATTATACAAAACATTAATCGTACTTAATGAGCTCTAATAATATTTTATAAATATCTAGATCATAATAAATAAAATCTTATTATTTTTATAAATTAATATGTCAATTGACTAGTTGATATTATTTATAACCATTACATACCTTATATACACACTAATTAAGTCATTAATTAGTTTGTATTTCCTTTTGATGAATATTATAAAGAAATGCTACTTGTGAAGCTTATTACTATGAATAGAAGTTCCACTTTCCAAATTCGAAGTTACATGTGATCTAAAGAATCAATTAATTATATCCAAATTTTAATTCTAAATTACTTACAAACAAAAATATGTACATACACAATAACTTTTTAGTTTTCTTAATAAACAGTTATATTTTATGATAAATTTAATAAAATGATCTCAGCCAAACAATCCTAAAAATTGTTCTTTCTTTTATTGTTGTGTTTACTTGACAAGTCATATTAACTAGTGTTTGAGTAAAATTTCATGACAATAAGTTAACTATATAAAAATATGAATATATGATTATTTTTAATTGATAAGAGTATTTGAAATAAAATATGTAAATAGATTTCATATATTTCTCCTTAAAATATGATTATTATCTACTATAATCCTATAATAAAGTCTCCACTCATTAACATTATATAGATTCAAAGAGAGACAGTTATAAAGAGATGAAAGCCATACAAATCATGAAATTATTTCAAATTTAAATAAAAACCATATAACGATAGAAGAAGGTTCGGTTTAAAACTTTAAATATTTTATAACTCCAAGAATCACTATAACTTTTTGTAAATATCTATAATGATTAATATGTATAAATATTGTGTCGTCAAAAAATGATTCGCGAGCTGTTAGAATATTTAAGGTTTTTAAGAGGTCATATCATTTATATTAAGAAGATAAAAAACTAAATAAGTTATATATATATAGAGGTCCCTTTCAAGTGTTAACTCAATTATTTGTGTTAACCGTATTAACCTATCGTTTACTGGTGAACACCATGCTCGTTCACTGGTGAATACGATGCTCGTATACTGACGAACACGATGCTCCTTCACTGATGAATGGTGTTCACCAGTGAACGATAGGTTAACACAAATTATTGGGTTAACACAAGAAGTCACCTATATATATATATATAGATATAGATATAAATATAAAGAGGTTCATGCGATAACGGTAACAATTTACGAGAATGTGATGATAATCCTCAGCCAATCATTTTGTACATGAAATTTTTTATGTACAAAATAACATATGATTCACATACAAAATCATATATGATTAGCCGAGACTTTTCCCGAAGCAAAAGTCGTGCGTGTCATTTTTGATGTTAGTACAAAACCACATATGATTTTGTACATGAAAAAAATTTCATATACAAAATGATTGTTTGAGAATTGTTCTTGCATTCTCGTAAATTGTTACCGTTTTCGTATGAACCCGTCTCTCTCTGTCTGTCTCTCTCTCTCTCTCTCTATATATATATATATGTTGGTTCATTTACAAACTGGATGAATCGTACAAACTAGTACAAACCGTATATAAAAATAGTGTTTTCATGATTTTTTTTCATCAAATGCTATGATTTAAATGTTATTACATATATGTTTGTTTTATAATGTAAAAGTTTCACATTTATTTGTTTTCATAAGTACATGTATTTGTTTCATAATATAAAAGTTTCACATGTATTTTTTTCACATGTAAATTTTTTACAAGGTAAAACAAACATATGTGAAATAGCATCTTAAATCATAGTATTTGATGAAAAAAAAATCATTAAAAATTTATTTTTATATATGGTTTGTACGAGTTTTTAGGATTCATCCAGCTTGTAAATAAACCAACATTTATACATATATATATATGTATAGATAGATATAAATATATAATACATATACACATATAAACCAACATTTCTTTATACCAATATATCATATGGGTTGAGTTCCGGTGATAATGAGAGTTATGATGGTTAGCGTAAGAAATGATCTCAACCCTTGAATTAATATTAGGATGAAATGTATGGAGATGAGATACACCGAGATGCACCCAATCAATTTCTGTATCAAACATGATTTATGAATGAGTTTAAGATTAAAAGTGATCAAGGATTGATATCTTTTTTTATGTTTCCCATCTTAAGTTCACTTCTTACATAATCTCGTGCCTATATAATACATGAGTAATTTATATATTACTTCCACTTTATATTGTATTGTCTGTCGCTCAAAATCCTGTCATTTTGATAACTTCTATTTTTAATTTATATGTTTAATTTATTGAGGACAAATAAATATGACATGACATCTACAAATTATGGAGCGCACTACATGAAAATGCAATATCTTTTATTTTGAGTTGCACAAGAAATGCAACTTTTTACGGGGAATTGTTTTTATTTGACCAACATAGCATATTGTTAAAATAAACTGTGCTCTATGGTTTTCTTTTTATTTATTTATTTATTATTGTTATTATTATTATTATTATTATCAAACATGTCTTTAAAAGGTATTTTGATTATGTGATTGATTAATGCATGAGACTGTTAAATTATACCTAAGATTAAACATAACAATCTTGGAACCAATGACGTACAAAATAACAACATTAGCTTTTATTCCCATATAAAATTAGGGTTTTAATAACAAACTAGTATTTTGTTGCTTTTTATTTTTTGAAACTTTTTTAGAAGCACAATTTTATAGAACGTGTATATCTTTGATACAATTAAAAAAAACAGTACTATGTTTGTGATACAATTACACTAATGTATTATCACTTTCTCAATAGAATAATATTATAACTTCACATACAAAAAAATTCTTGGTGAAAAAATAACTAAATTTTTTTATTTGATATGTATTGTCACAGATGTTAACATAATCCTTTTAAAAAATTGATACAAATGTAATAACCAAGATATACCAAATTACATTACATTGCGATACAATTTTTTTTTATAACTATAACTTATATTTTATAACTATAACTTAAATTTGATTGTGAACGTGAGGACAAATAAAAGTGCGATATGTGTCTCATTCAAAGAAATATTCAGATTGAATATAATATTTATTCAGTCTGAATATTTCTTTGTATATTCAGTTTGAATAATCTATATTCAGACACGTGTCGCGCTCTCATTTGTCCTCACGTTCACAACCAAATTTAAGTTTACATTTGAACTTTCCTCATATTTTATATGCAATAAATATTTTGAGATATGTGAATTACATAGAAGTTTAAGTAGATTTAATTTATTAATTTACCCTCAAGTGAAATCAATGTCTCTTTGCAAGAGAAGCTCATGTGATGTGAAGTTGATTTGAAGATGAAGGAAAGCAAGACCATCAATGAATTCAGTTTGACCTAAAATAAGCAATAGTTTCCATATGCACTGTTCCCTTTCCTTTGTTTCCAAACTATCATCAATGTGCCCACATGACATGCTTCACATTTGCTTGGCTATATACTTTCACTTATCCAAATCACAAGCAACTTATAATAACTATATCATTCAAGACAAATAAGTTAACATGCAATTAATCACACAGAAGTTCTATTTCTTAATACACACATGTATTGCAAACGTAAATAGATAACTATCTATTTCTTGCATCGCTAACAAATCGTTATATATCATTCTTATGTAACTGTAAAGTCATAAAGCTATGGTTGGTTACTACTGTAGTTGCCAATGAAGCGTTCTCTTCTTTTTTTAAATGATAATAGACGGTTAGTCAAGGTTTACTACTAAAAAACCCTATCATTGATGAATATTACCGACAAAAAAAAATTATCGGTAATTTCTGTAACACCCCTAAAAATGAGAGTTAATTTAAACTGAATAAAATGTGGAAATCTAATTCATAAAATAAACATCACCCCTAAAGATGGGGAGAAAGTTAGAGAGTTTACAACTTCAAACAGGTACTAGACAACAACCTATTAATCTATACAAACTTTAGAATACAGATTAAGTTCGGGTGTCTCTAAATCCTCAAAATGTGCTTCTATGTAACTCATCTATACACCCAAAGGTACACTTCAAAAAGGATGCCACTACCGGCATCTAGCTCCACTCATCCCATCAAGCCCCACCATCTTGATCACCTGTTATACATGTCATTTTAAGAAAAAGTGTTAGGCTTAAAGCATATTGAGAACAAACAGTTCAAAGTATAAAAAAGTCATTTAAACTTCGAAAGCGGTAAATAAACATTTAACCAAAAGTTTTCCAAAACATCTCTTTTTCTTTTATTCCGCGATTTACACCTGAAAGATACGCTTTACTTCTTTTGAGAAAAACTTCCTTTTTCTTTACTTCCGCGATTTACACCTAAAAGATACGTTTTACTTCATTTGAGAAAACTTCCTTTTTCTTTACTTCCGCGATTTACACCTAAAAGATAAGCTTTACTTCTTTTGAAAAAAACTTCCTTTTTCTTAATTCCGCGATTTACACCTAAAAGATACGCTTTACTTATTTTGAGGGAAATTTCTACGGGAATGACCCGTTATCACATTGGTTACTTTTCCGCACAAGTTCAACCCCTAACCGGGATCTATATTACAAGTGTCTTCCTCAAATACTTCTGACTATATGTGCCTATGGATCAATTTGCACTAGTCTAACTTCCTAATACAATTGTTTCCAATGTATTAACTTCCCTTCACAAATCTTTGTGAAGATTAACTTTCGATTACAATCGTTTCCGATGTAGTAACTTCCCTTCACAAAATCTTTGTGAAGATTAACTTCCATGTTTCCAAAACTTTCCTTCATAAAAACTCCATATGATAAACTTCATATTTTTTCAAAACCTTCCTTCCCCAAAATTAGGTCAAAATAACATTTAAGTTTATACATCATATTTCTCGTCAAAAACCCATAAGGGTGTTTTAAAACCGTTCTTCGTACTCATTTCATCATTTCAAAGAAAAACCATAAATGACACATTTTGACCTAGTTTTACCAAAATATTCCAAGTATAGAAATACTTATTTTAAACATCACATTAAGGTAAAATACTTCATTTTGACATGTATAAAGTTATAGAAAGGTAAGAATGAACTCACAAGTTATATTTAGGCTAAATCTTGGTTTTATCCCAATATCGAACTTCATTAGGTGAGGACTTCAAATCCACAAGTTTCTACCTTTCAACGTATGGGAACCCCAAACCATCAAGTAAACTTTAATCTTTATTGTTTCCATCTTAAAAAGCTCTAAAATACGAAAACCCAGCACTTTGAATCGCCCAAATCGGAGTTGAAATGAGAGAGATATGGCCAAATGAAGGAAATCCCGAGTTTTAACACTACTGCTCGCCCGCGACATTGCCATGCGACTATGCCATGGCACAGTAGCAAGGCATAGTCGCCCGCTATGTACCGAAAATCCATTTTCACCCTTTTCCTTTGGTGCGACTATGCCAGGCGACATTGACACTGTCATAGTCGCCGGGCATTGTAGCATGGGCCGTACCGATGTGTTTTTCCTACTTTTCACCCGTTTTGATCCCGCTTCTTTCCTAGGAGATGATATCCACTATAAATAACTTCCAAAATACTTATTTCATTGATTCTACGAGTGGAACACAAAGAGGACTCGGGATTGCGCTTTATCAAGGGCCTGGTTAATACATTGTGCCATTGTTACTATAACATAGCATAATTGTTGGGACCACCAACTATTTGGTACCATTAGTGCTATTGTGACATATGTCATAACCGCATGGCAAAACTTCTCAAACTCTGAAATTATCTCCTCTTTATTAGACCACCCGGCTCAACACCTTCTTCAACTGGGACAGAAATTAGGGTGTTACAATCCTCCCAACCTTAAAATGATTTCGTCCTCGAAATCTAAAGCTGGCCCAAAACTTAAACGCCATACGACCCGAAGCACAAGCTCGACAAATTACTCGTTTCATCCATCCCAACCAAAAAGGAGACTTCAAAATGCTACACTTGAGCAATGCAATAACTTACTTCCTTAGGAGAGTTTAAGCGTAACTCGCCCTCAACTACAATGTGTAATACTTCCTTGCCACGACGGCACTTCACTTCTCAAAACGAGTCATCACTGCCCGATCGTTAAATTCAATCCATCACACTAATATCAACAGCAACACTGATTCACATTGAACCAAAATTAGAATCTAAGATCGATGTTGCCTCCCAACCTTAGGTGATTCACATCACCTTAGGAGTAGCTTTTGACTTTAACAGATTAATTCTACAATTGATGCTTAAAATGCAATTACTTCTTAGATTTTTCAGATCATTTCCACATCAATGTTTTAACCTCGACAAATTAACGCTTCCTTTTACAAAAAAAATTCAGTTAAGGTCTACCTTAACCATCACACTAATATTTTTCCAATAACATCACCGACGAAGATTTATCATCCCCTTCAAGATCACCACATAAGGCCTTCAACACTACTTGGACAACAACCGAATTGTTCCAATCGTTTTAGGGCGACGCCCTATGCCCCTAAGAACAACCAAGCTTGACGTCCAGCCAAATATTCCTCGAGGCAAAAAATTGCGTAAAAATTTCCAACCCAAAGATTGATGGCACTTGAGTATCATCACGTAACTAACTCGAAATGACCCAAAAGTCTAATCATTCAAAAGTTCCTATACCCATCGGTCGTTCAAACCGAAGTCCCAAAAGTGTGAAGTAGAACAACTGTCCCAAACCGACACAATAGTCAAAGGCACACCATGCCTTGAGACAATTCCATCCACATACAACTTAGTCAGCTTGTCAACTGGACCGGCTTCCTGCCTTATCAAGAAGTGAGCACTTTTCGTCAATCTATTCACCACTACCCATATAGTATCGTGACCTTCCAAGGTCTTTGGTAACTTCGTCATGAAATCCATAGTATGTGCTCTCATTTCCATTACGGAATTTCCAAAGATTGAAGACTTCTATACGGTCGTTGGAGTTCCGCCTTTACTTGTAACCTGTTACACCTCTCTCTGTATATCTATTCACATCCAGCTTCCTAACAAGCCATCATAAGTCAATTTCGAATCTATATACTTCTTGATACTTAGACTTATGTGCATCCTCCAACAGTAAATTCACCATTGCTCCTAACTTTGGGCACTCAAAAATGCCCTCAGAATAACTTCAAACTACGACTATCTTCCGTTAGCAACAAGTGTTGCTTCAACGTAACCTCGTCTAAACCGTCCAAGATTATGCAACCTTTGAGAAATCATGAATAAATCTTCGATATTAGCCCGCCAATCCTGAGAAACTTCTAATTTCGGACGGATTCCGAGGTGGTTCCCAATTTATCATTGCTTCAATTCGGATGGATCCATCTTCACTCCGTCTTGAGTGACAACATGCCCCAAAATTGTACTTCTTACGACCAAAAGTCGTACTTAGAGAATTTGGCGTATAACTTTTCCTTCCTTAACACCTCGAGGACTCCTCCAAGGTGTTGCTCATGGTCTAACTCGTTCTTAGAGTAGACAAGAACATCATCAATAAATACCATCACTGATTGATTTAGAAACGGTCGACATACCAGATTTCATCAAATCCAAAAGCATTGCTGACGCGTTTGTCAACCCAAACGGCATTACTAAGAAATCATAATGACCGTACCGCGTCCTAAACGCCGTTCTTGCTACATTATCATCCTTCACTTTCACTTGAAGGCAACCCGAACGTAAATCGATCTTTGAGAAGCAACCTGCTCCTTGTAGTTGATCAAAGAGATCATCAATTCTCGGAAGGGAATACTCATTCTTCATGGTTGCTTTATTCAACTTCATATAGTCAATACACATCCTCATCGTGCCATCTTTCTTCTTCACAAATAAGACCATAGCTCCATATAAAGACGAGCTTGGTCTCGCGAAACCCTTCTCGAGGTGGTCTTGCCATTGCATCATCATTTCTTGCATTTCGGGTGGTGCCAATCGGTAGGGTGCTCTAGAAATTGGAGCGGCCCCTGACCTTATATCTATTCGAAACTCTACTTGTCTATCGGGTGGCAAACCAGGTAAATCTTCGGGGAACACATCGGGAAGTTCACTAACGACCCGAACATCATCTAACTTCCTCTTCTCTAACTTCGCATCTAAAACATAGGCTATATATGAAAGGAATCCCTTGGCTAAACACTTGCGTGCCTTTGCCAAAGTTAACAATGCTACTTCATCCTTCCTTATTTCCCCGTAGACTACCACTATACTACCATCCGATAAAAAAATTTGAATTAACTTCTTAGAACATAGAACTTCGCCTTGGTTCTCGGCTAACCAATCCCTTCCTATCATCACATCAAATTTTCCTATCGACATAGGCATGAGATTTACCCCATACTTACTCCCTTCAACTTCCATCATACAATACTTAAGAATAGTCCAAACTAGAATTTACTTGCCATCGGCTATTTCAAAAATATAGGTATCTTCCAAAGTACTCATAGGTACGTGTAGATTTGAGTAGAAAGAAGCGGACACAAAAAGAAAAGTGGCCCTAAAATCAAAAGAACATGAGTGAGTATACCCTCTCACCGTATCGTTCCCCTTTCTTGAGAACCCGAACATTCCTCCATGATGCAACCGATAATTCTCTTATTGCGATATTCTTCCAAAACTTTTGCTTCGAATAATCCCAAAGTGAGCATAGAGATTATGACCGGCTTAAATGTAGCCGTGGTGATGCTCCACCATGCTAAAGCCTCGCCCCTAAGCATCTGTGAAGAGAACTTCACTCTTTCCTTCCCTTCAAATTCACTCGAGCCAAAATCTTGCCCGATTTCTCGCAACTAATTCCATATAAACCACCAGATCATATGATCCGGAGAACTTGGGTGATTTAGAGCATAAGAAAATCTCGTACGAACAACCCCTTTCCCGTTCTCCTTACTTCTGTCACAAATGCCTCTTCAGTAATGGAACTTGTCCTGTTACTCTCAGAACCCATTACTATGTTCTGAGTAGTTGCCTCATGCCTTCGGTTATTGGTACCCTTTTCCTAGAACATCTTGAGCAGATTTTCATGTTGTTGTGCTATAACGAAATTAGCTGCCTGCAACATACTGATTAAAAACTCATCTCTTAAGCCCGCTTCTATCATTAAAGGATTACCTTGATCAAGGTTGACTTCAAGCAGACGATCCATTCTGGCACATCTCTTGGTGGGACAAGAGAGATCATAGGTGATTGAGTGACCACCACTATCACTTGTAGATCTGGAGTAGAAATACTGTCGTTCGTGTCCTCAGCTTCGTTACACGATCTAGTACGCGTATTAATCATCTTAGCCGGCCACAAACATAGAATAGGAGTAAGACAAGTCTAACATAAATACGTATAATACATTCACCAATCATCGTAACCATAGTAAGTAAGCATACTCACATAACAATATACCCAGGATAGCATTAGCTACGTGATATCTTGGATATATCACTCGTATAAAAATTCTTATTACCATAGTCACGATTCATAGTTAGTACATTTCTGTCGACTCTAAAGCTCTACTATCTCAAGATTGTCTACCCATTCTCACACAACATCACTTAAAGTCTTAGCTTAACTCTACGCATCTTAGGTTCATACCTAGTTCGCTTAAACTAAAGCTCTGATACCAATTTGTAACACCACTAAAAATGGGAGTTAATTTAAATCGAATAAAATGTGGAATTCTACTTCATAAAATAAACATCACCCCTAAAGATGGGGAAAAAGTTAGAGAGTTTACAACTTCAAAAGGGTACTAGACGACAACCTATTAATCTATACAAACTTTAGAATACAGATTAAGTTCGGGTGTCTCTAAATCCTCAAAATGTGCTTCTATGTAACTCATCTATACACTCGAAGGTGCACTTCAAAAAGGATGCCACTACCGGCATATAGCTCCACTCATCCCATCAAGCCCCACCAGCTTGATCACTTGTTATACATGTCATTTTAAGAAAAAGTGTTAGGCTTAAAGCCTAGTGAGAACAAACAATTCAAAGTATAGAAAAGTCATTTAAACTTCGAAAGCGGTAAATAAACATTTAACCAAAAGCTTTTCCAAAACATCTCTTTTTCTTTTCTTCCGCGATATACACCTGAAAGATACGCTTTACTTCTTTTGAGAAAAACTTCCTTTTTCTTTACTTCCGCGATTTACACCTAAAAGATACGCTTTACTTCTTTTGAGAAAAACTTTCTTTTTCTTTACTTCCGCGATTTACACCTAAAAAATACGCTTTACTTCTTTTGAGAAAAACTTCCTTTTTCTTTACTTCCGCGATTTACACCTAAAAGATACGTTTTACTTCTTTTGAGGGAAACTTCTACCCGGAATGACCCGTTATCACATTGGTTACTTTTCCGCACAAGTTCAACCCCTAACCGGGATCTATATTACAAGTGTCTTCCTCAAATACTTCTGACTATATGTGCCTATGGATCAATTTGCACTAGTCTAACTTCCTAATACAATTGTTTCTAATGTATTAACTTCCCTTCACAAATCTTTGTGAAGATTAACTTCCGATTACAATCGTTTCCGATGTAGTAACTTCCCTTCACAAAATCTTTGTGAAGATTAACTTCCATGTTTCCAAAACTTTCCTTCATAAAAACTCCATATGATAAACTTCATATTTTTTCAAAACCTTCCTTCCCCAAAATTAGGTCAAAATAACATTTAAGTTTATACATCATATTTCTCGTCAAAAACCCATAAGGGTGTTTTAAAACCGTTCTTCGTACTCATTTCATCATTTCAAAGAAAAACCATAAATGACACATTTTGACCTAGTTTTACCAAAATATTCCAAGTATAGAAATACTTATTTTAAACATCACATTAAGGTAAAATACTTCATTTTGACATGTATAAAGTTTTAGAAAGGTAAGAATGAACTCACAAATTAGATTTAGGCTAAATCTAGGTTTTATCCCAATATCGAACTTCATTAGGTGAGGACTTCAAATACAGAAGTTTGCACCTTTCAACGTATGGGAACCCAAAATATCAAGTAAACTTTAATTTTCATTGTTTCCATCTTAAAGAGCTCTGAAATACGAAAACCCAACACTTTGAATCGCCCAAATCGGAGTTGTAATGAGAGAGATATGGCCAAATGAAGGAAATCCCGAGTTTTAACACTACTGCTCCCCCGCGATATTGCCATGCGACTATGCCATGGCACAGTAGCAAGGCATAGTCGCCTGCTATGTACTGAAAGTTCATTTTTCACCTTTTTCCTTTGGTGCGACTATGCCAGGCGACATTGACACTGTCAAAGTCGCCGGGCATTGTAGCATGGGCCGTACCGAGGTGTTTTTCCTACTTTTCACCCGTTTTGATCTCGATTCTTGCCTAGGAGATGATACCCACTATAAATAACTTTCAAAGTACTTATTTCATTGATTCTACGAGTGGAACACAAAGAGGACTCGGGATTCCGCTTTACCAAGGGCCCGGTTAATACATTGTGTCATTGTTATTATAGCATGATACAATTGTTGGGACCACCAACTATTTGGTACATCGGTGTTATTGTGACAGATGTCATAACCGCATGGCACAACTGCTCAAACTCTAAAATTATCTCCTCTTTATTAGACCACTCGGCTCAACACCTTCTTCAACTGAGACAGAAATCAGGGTGTTACAATTTCAGACAGATCATCGTCGGATTCAATTAAAAAAATATCCGTCGGTCATTGCTGACGAATTAACGATAGATTATTTAAAAAATTTCAGAACTCAAAAATTACATAATTAAATAATCCTTTGGCAATTATCAATGGGTTATTTAACTTTTATTTAATTTTTTGGCCTTGTTCCTTCTATTAAACTAGTGTTATACCCGTCCGTTGGTCGGGTATACGACATGACTTTAAACAGGTATTAACCGTCTCTGAAACATACCTCAAACAAAGCAAGGATTTATCAACCCTGTACAAATCGATAATATGAGAAACGTGAACCTAAATTTATCAAACCAGGAAATAGTAGATCCTCTCTCTTGGATGATATATTTAGAACTTCAAAATGGAAAAAAGTCGACGAAAACACAACAAACTTATTATGATTTTCAACAATTTAGTCACTAAGACATTTTTTTAAATATACAAATAATGGACTTTATTGATCAATTTGACCAATAAAACTGATTAGTTTAGTAAAATCATGGAGAAGTTGAAAAAACAACAATAAACTTCCATTTTTTAAGTGTTTACGTTTAGGTCTCTAAGCAATGTTTTAAACAAATAAAGCTTTACACTAATAAAAAGAGAAAAAAAATATACAATTTCTCTTTCAAAGTATCTAATATATTAGTTGCAAAATACAATAAACCATTAAAAATATATATATATATATATATATATATTATTTTCATCAATCATTTAAAAATATACAAAAGTCATGCAACCAAACATAAATGGATGCTTACATAAGTTACACCTATCCCTTGACAAACTGTATGAAAATATTAGCTAACTGAATCAAGTCATCCAAATCCATCTTTTTCATATACAAGGTATTTTGAGTTGGAATATTGATGTTTCCCTTCTTGATGACCGATTCATTACCATCAACCTTCACCTCAACTTCATGTTGAATTTGATGTTCAACTACAACCTCACCTTCTCAACCTTCACTTCACTGACATAAAAGTTTACAAGACCAACATTAAAAAATTAAAATTTGATGTTCACATTTTGGTTATCTTCAATCTAGTTGCCAGTTCTATAACATTTCATTTTTGGGTATGGATTCATAATTCCTAGAATCCATCAAATTCAATCTATGTTAATGTTGTTAACTACACCAGCGTTGAGCGACGTATGTATAACGTAAACACAATTAACAATAATATGCATGATTACACTCATTCAACAACGAAAAGAGAGTGAGTGATGTCATGGTCCTATAAATGCATAAAAACTCCATATCAATCTGAAAAGCACAAGAGTCGGTCATGTGCAATTGTTCAATGTTAGGGGTAAGAATCACGTTACCAAGTAAATTCTAGTCTATCAAAACGGCATAGTATGTAAAAATTTACCCTAATCGAGTAAGCATCCTCAATGACCGGGTAAGGCTCTAGGTCATTGATATGGCTCTCACCGGGTAAGATGCTTGGTTTTTCCCATTTTCAACCGCTAAGGTAATTGACTCGGTAAGTGCTTACAGGGTAAGCATTTGGCAAACGGCCCCTTAGATTGGAAAGAGATTTTTTTTTCCATTTGATCTAATTATACGAACTAACCAACATGACTATCCAATTTCAAAGAAAGATGGGATATTTTAGGAATACCAAATTCATATTTATGACAAGATTTCAAAAAATAGAACAATACACAAAATGTAGCCACATGATGATAAGAAAGAAACCAGAGATGGTATTGTTCCCGATGGAACAGTTCCCATCATTTGGATGTTGCTTACCAAATATATTAAAACTCTACCATAAAGACATTATTAGCATAGTGAGATGGAAGAATTGTAAAAAGAAAAAATAAGATCAAATTCATGATTCAAATCTATAAAATGACTTGATATAACTTAAAAATTGATCAATGTAACCTATGTAAAAGGGCTTTTATGGAAAAATTAACCAAAACACTATTTGACAAAATAGACAAAAATCTAAATTCCTATCTCATATGCATCACAAAGTAGGAAAAGAATTGATATTGTCTCATCAAGGTCATTGTTTTACCTTTAAGAAACTAATTGTCACTGTGATGATACATTTTATATGTGAGTTTTAGAATGCGAAAAATAATGTTTACCTCAAGCAGATGGTGAGATGCAAAACATTCTTTTGACAAGTCTTACGTCAATACTTCAACCTACTTCAATAAAAGCAATTCACACATGTTAGCTCAAGTGCATAAATAACAGGCTCCTCAAACAATAAAACCATATGTAAGGAGGGAATGATTAATAAGAGACCTTATAAAGAAGAGAATAAATCCAGGATCATGATAACATGTTCAACTATACCGTATCCCAGCAGCTTCAAACTTTGATTTCGAGTTGCTTTTATAAACTTCTTGGAATTTGTTCGTGTCTGAATTGAGATCCAAATGCATGGTAGTACCAATAAATCAGTAGGCGAAGGAGAGTTAAGGAAAGAAACGTAAGAAAGGATCTTGACCCATACATGTATATAAGAAACAAAAGAAAATATTTCAAACCAAACAAAACCAGTATAAATACCATGTGGATAAGGTAAGATTGATGAAGACCAATTCATCCAACTCAAACTTTGCAAACTAATAATGGTTTCAGTTCTCTTGAGAATTTTATCGAACAAACTTCTAATGCCTCCAAATCAACACCTGGTTGCAGCGGCCAGCGTGTGAAGAAACTTCTCTGGAATTTTATCAAGGTGACTCCTTGGTAACTTTTTAAAACAATGCCCATATGTCAAAGTTGTATCGTGTAAACAATAAAATGAAGAAACTTTTGAGTACATCTTTTATGGAACTATCTCTTCTATCCTTCTAGTAAGTATTGAGTGTAATGTATGTTACTGTTACCAATTTGATATTGAACTAATAAATTATAAACTTATGACAACTTATATTAGATGTTATGATAGCATGATTTACCTGAAAAAAGAATGTATCTTTGACAGTAAGGGCCGGAGAGAGAAATGGGACCCACGAGGACTGATAGAACGATTATCGTTGATGCTTCCACTTTACACGCATCTGTCCATGCAGCTTGAAATCCCTACATTGCGCAAATGAAAAATTGATCTACTTGGTTAGTAACTTGTCTTTAATTACAGTTTTACTATCTATTATATATAGCAGTTGACAGATGGCATATCGAGCAAGGGTATCAATTTCAAGGTTGTTTTCGACGCCCCTAGATTCTCTAATTCCTCCAGCAACTGCCATTTTTGACGCACAATAACAATGAATTAGAACCTATGACGAACCAAATTCATTGCAAATTGAAAGTTAACTTGCACAAAAAATTAAAACCTACCTTTTCTTGAATCGAATGCCTCGTGACTCGTGTAATCATAGAAACAATACTTTCTTGATGAGGATTTGAAGAAATTGAGCAATATAAGAAAGGTCCACTCTAATATGCCATTCTCGGCTGCTAAAATCTTTGAAAGATGCTTCGTCGAGTTCCTGAAATAACGTTATGTTTGAATTTGGCATCTGATAAGAATTATAGTGTCTCCTAACAACTATAAGGTCTGTTTGATATCAGCTTAATGAGACTTACAGTTTATTCCGTCAGCTATACATGATGGTTTGGTAGTGGCTTAATCATATCAAGTGACTTATTCATTAAGCTTCTAGAGAGGAGATTTATGCAGAAAGCCATGTTTTTTTTTTCTAAACATGTCCCTCCCAATTTAAAAATACGCTCCTTCCATCTATGAAAAAACCCTCCAAACAAAAACCTTCCCAATCTATACAGACATATTAATCCACACAGGCAACTTTATCTATACAGGACTTAGGGGTTCTTTGGTTGGTTTTCCATTAAGTCTTGTATGAATAAAGTTGTCTGTGTTTATTGATCTGTCCGTACAGTTGTGTATAGCTGACCAAATAAGCTGTGAACAAAAGGGCCTTAACAGAAAATCAACCAAACAGTCCCTAAGGTCCCTTATAATGGATATGAATAGATAATTACAAAGTTGTAGTCGACCATAATAGACGACATAACGAACGTATCCATAGGTTACATAACTGTAAAATAGGCAATTTAAGCGTCCCTTAAACAAAGCAACTATTTATCGACCTAAACAATCAGTGTGCCTTTAGCTGGGTACCAGTTGCAATGCAACTGAATGTAAAAGAATGAAAGATAAAAGAAATGGGATCCATATAATTTTTTATTGCAAACCAAGAAAAATACAATTACATAAGAATGACCCGCCAGTGATCAACATTTATATAATCCACAACTTCTAAAGCATAAGTTGGATCTCTGCTTCATTTGTTGAAGCTACTTCATCATATGCATAAATTGGTTTAATGGTTTGAAACGTGCGAAAGTGGCAACATCCTCAACTTTGTTTGAGAAACTATTATTCGACAAGCTTATGCTATAACCTTGTAATTCTTTCCGCTACTTCTAGAGATACTTATACCGCTCCAAGATTCTTTTGATGCTCACACTTTTACATGTTGGTTTAGTCCTGCTAATGGAGTGATGGTCCAATGGGGGGCAACTTCTGTTTTTTAATTGGCCATCATATTGTAGAATCAAGTAGTCGCGTTTGATGGTCTTTAAATTATACGTTTTGGTATAAATATATATATATATAGAGAGAGAGAGAGGGGGGGGGGAAGTTAAAATGCGAACTCAAATTTGGTTCTAAACGTGTAGACAAGTGAGAGCGCGCTACGTGAAGTAGACTGAATAAGGAAGAAAAATATTCAAACTGAATATAGTATTATTCAGTCTGAATGTAGCATATTCAGTCTGAATGTAGCATATTCAGTCTGAATGTAGCATATTCAGTCTGAATATTTTCTTTCATTATTCAGTCTGAATAGAAAACGTGACGCGCTATCATATGTCCTCACATTCACAACCAAATTTGAGTTCTCATTTGAACCCGCCCCTTCACGTTCAGGATTACGTCCTGGATCATTGGATAGGAATCCAAAGATGAAGATATATATATATATATATATATATAGACACGCACACTACCCTTGCGTTGCAGCGTGATGCACATAGATTATGAGGTCGAGATTTCAATGCCTCAATTTTGTTTCATTTCATTTTCCATCCGACACAATTATATTTTCATAGTTTTTTATAGTTTTGAATTCTACGAATATAAATTCAAGTTAACTTAGTTGATTGAACCAACATTTGAGGGAAAAAAGCCTAGTTATTAGAATTGCTTGAAAGTTATTTGTTCGGTCATAAAAAAGTTTAAAATTGAAAAAGATTATATTCACAACACAGACAAATACATACCATATAAAAAGAGAAAGCAAATTGTACTTGTTTAGTGACTTAGGGGTTGTTTGGGTACAATTAAAATTGTTGAACATTAACAAATATTCGATATACACCACTTACAAATACGATCGAAAACTTGTGCAAATAATGGATCGTCATGAAGTTAAAGCAACGCCTTGCCATTATGGATGACATGGCAGTGGCACGCAGGGCCGGTCCTGAGATTTCACATGCCTAGGCGGAATGGCCAAAGAATGCCCCTAATGTATAAAAAAGACAAATGAAATATATGATTTTTTAGGTTCTATTTAGACTTGATGACGATGTTAGAAGTTTAGGTAGAGTTTTTTAACAACCATTTCACCTGGTTTTTAATCAAATCAAATCAAACCAAATTGAATCTATATATACACTGTTCGGCTTGAGCAGATGATGCCCTTGGGCCATCTGATGCCCTGGGCCATCTGATGCCCTGGGCCATCTGATGCCCTGGGCCATCGCCCCTCTAGCCTATAGCCAGGGCCGGGCCTGGTGGCACGACCAGAATTCTAAAACCACTATCCAGTCACAATCCAAGAAACTTGTCCTAACAAACTCAAACGTTTGGCAAACCCAAACCCAAAATCAAGATATCGATGTTAACCAACTACACTAAATATAGAAATCAATAACCGAAGTTCGAATTGATTCCTAGTCTTAACCCTTTTTAATACTTTCAAGCTTTTTAAGACCCCGAGGGTACACTCTTCCATGTGATTTCTTACCAATTAACGATTGTGTTCCATTGCTATCCATAATTTCCTTCAACTCATCCACTTGAAGAGTTGAGACTAACAATAGGCTCAACGGATACAATCTAAGCTTTTGGGTGTAGCCATAAGAGAACTTGTATTGTCAAGACTGATGCAATAATGTTGCTCTTTTTGGTTGTAAAAAGTAATAGCGTCAAATTGATGTCAAGTGATTAATAAGTAAATTTGTAATAGAACATATATTATGTACAAAGGTTCTAAAGCATAGTCACATATGTATATATAATTTGACAACATGCAGCCAAAAGAAAAGCTTTATAAAGTGTGTTAAAATTTAACTAAAGCAATAATAGTAAAAACTGATTGTGATAATTCAAACCACTTTTTAAACAATCATTCAAATCACTTTATAAAGAAATACCGTTTTGTTTACAATATAAAAACAAATACAAACATTTAGAGTATATTCCCTCGGTTAATATGCTTCAAGATGGAGTTCCCTATATTATTTCTTCAAAAGGAAGTGTGTTGTTAAATTTTAAAATGATTTGTAAGATTAGAGCAAGTCATGTTGGTATCAATGGTATGTATAATCAAGGATTAAATAGCTGTTACAAGTTATAATGACCAAGACTTTAATTTGTTCAATCGATCGATAAACTTAGGATGCACAAAGAAACTGCTCTGCTTGATATGCACAAACCAGAAGCTCGGGCGAGAAATGTGGCAACCAAACTCGCCGAAAAAGGCTGCGGGGAATGAAATTTCAGTAATGAATATGAAATTCCTCGTTAATAAAGAACCAAGGCAGTAGCAGAAATGATCAAAACCATCAAGAAAAACCCCTGTGCAGCGATTGAATTCATCAAAATCATCCACTTTAGATCAAACCAAAACTTCAAAACGATGATCAAACTCATAAACGTTGCCACAGGGAACTCAGAAGCAAAGGGTCTTAACTGATCAGGAACAAACCAAAATCATAATTGAATAGAAATAAACCTTTGGAATCGATCAAGAGCATCCATGGCAGTAACTACAGTTAAACAATTGATCCATACGGTAGACCATTCCAATTTGAAGGAGCTGAAGCAGCTGCCAATCGAAATTGAAAAGAGACTTATGGGATGTCTACCAATGTTTTAAAACCCGGGTTCTTAGTTGACCCGATGTGGTGATTGGGTCTCAGGTTAAGTGGTTCAACCACCGGGTTAACCGGTTTCAATAATTCCCTTAAGCCGTTGTATTTTTTTCATTTTCCTTGCATACAATCATATGTATAAAGTAATAATTTGATGTCCACAAGTTCCAACATTAAAAATACACAAACAACATGTTTTACATCAATCCAAATACATTAAAAAACACACATAATACACATTTTTTTAATTTATTTTGAATTTTAAAATAAAAACGGGTTAACCAGGTTTGAGAAACGGGTTTACCACCGGTT